>VWZI01019321.1:17227-27626 GCA_013396835.1 Psilopogon haemacephalus
TGAAACTGGATGTTAGGAGGAAGTTGTTTGCAATGAGGGTGGCGAAATACTGGAACAGGTTGCCCAGGGAGGTTGTGGCTGCTCCCTCCTTGCAGGTGTTCAAGGCCAGGTTGGATGAGGCCTTGAGTAACCTGATCTAGTGGGAGGTGTCCCTGCCTATGGCACAGGGGTGTTGGAACTGGCTGAGCTTTGAGTTCCCTTCCAACCTAAACCATTCTATAAATCGTTTAAGGCACTTGGTGTTGCTGCTCATGCTTTATTAGATATTTACACAACCTGTTTTGCAAATGACAGGATTTTTTTTTTTTGGGCACAGTGAATACCAGTTAGAGGAGAACTAAAGAGCACAGATTGCTTCAGCACTGGAAGGCTGAGATAGTTTGCAGAGCTTGCAAGAACAGCAGCAGAACATCCTTGGAGACTTCAGTTTCCAGCCCAGGAGGTGTTTAAGGCCAGGCTGGATGAGGCCTTCAGCACCCTGTTCTAGTGGGAGGTGTCCCTGCCTATGGCACAGGGGGGTTGGAACTGGATGAGCTTTGAGGTCTCTTCCAACCTAAACCATTCTATGACTCTATGATCTCCTTGAGGTCATCACTGTTCCACCTGCAGGTTGGGCTGTTGCTGACTCGGGTGCAGTCTTTCCTCAGTCATGCAAAGGATGCTCACAAGTTCTTTTTTTCCTCCATTCCAGAGGCAGACACAGTGGTGTGTCGGAAGACCAAGGGGAAGTGTGCTTTCCTCCTGTGTCCCTTCTTGAAGAGAGCCACTGGTACCTGCTACAATGGACTGGCCAAGTGCTGCAGGCCCTTATGGTGACCCTCCACACTCCCTGTGGCAGTGCCACTAGCCAGAGTGGTGGCAGTAGGGTCTTTGTGTCCTCATTTGCACAAATACATGGTGGGTTTGGTGCTGTCTTTCCTCAGAGCTGGTGGAAGCTTTGCACGTAGCCACCTCCCTCTTCTTCACCCATGCAGCTTCTCAGCCACTGGACCACAGTCATCAAGGCAGGGTTGAACTGGCAGCTTGTAAATGGGGCAGCTCCTGTCCTCTCCCTGCCCTGCCAAGGGTGCTTTGAGGTGGGGATTGGGCAGATTTCCTCTTCGTGCTGGGGCAGAGTGAGTTGTGCAACCAGAGATGTCCCAGCAGACCTCACCCATCCCATATATTCTCCTGTGATAGGCACCCAGGGGTGCCTGATGGGCTTGGTTACACCCTGGTGTTCCAAAAGGCTGATCAGCACAAAGCTGATTAGCAACCAGTGAAGAAACTCAGTTGGGAAAGTTCTTTCTGTTCTGGCCCTGATGCTTCACCTTGGCCAAATCCATGGCTGGATGTGGTGTGGAGGGCTGGAGCTGGGCGAAGCTCAGATCTTAGAGTGCAGCCCCTTGGGACCTTCCTCCAGCGTTTGGGCTTTTGCATTGCCCTTTCCATCCAACACACACCAAAGGGATGTGGGGCAGGGACACCACTGCTTTCTCTCCTCACATCTCTCTCCCCTTATCCCTGCCTGTGACTTGTCTCTCTGCCTTCATCCTTGCCAGTCAGGCCTTGCATTGTGAATCTCACCTCCTCTGGCCAGACTTTCTTTGCCTTGGAGCACTGAGTTGCTCCTGCCAAGGCAGTATTTAGAGGTACCTTGGTTACTGGCTGTTAACTTTCCCACCTTCTCTGTTCAGGAGGTCTGTCACTCCTGAACAGGTGGATAAAGGTGAACTATAACCCTACCTGTCATTAAAACAGTCTCATGGAAGAAGAGGAGTCCTACATGGAAGAGGGGACAGGTAGGGTTATAGTTCACCTGTTCCACGTAGGACCCCTCTTCTTCCACCAGACTATTTTTGTTCTCCTGTTGCCTTATAATCACCTCGGGAGAGGGTCTTTCATTTTCCACCTTCCATACAATCAGTCAGGGTTGGAAGGGACCACAAGGACCAGCCAGTTCCAACCCCCCCCTGCCATTCCCAGAGACACCCTACCCTAGATCAGGCTGCCCACAGTCTCATCCAGCCTGGCTGCAAACACCTCCAGGGATGTGGCCCCAACCACCCTCCTGGGCAACCTTTTCGAGGGCCTCAACACTCTCATACTGAACAACTTTCTCCTCACATCCAATCTCAATCTCCCCACCTCTAGCTTTGCTCCATCTACCCCCCCACTTTCTCACCCTGTATCTTCAGAAGATGCTGTCATGGCTTCAACAGCTGCCATCTGGCTGATCCAGACCCTGCTCTGGAAGGGATGTCTGGGCTGCTCTCCTTTGACATCTATCATGTTACAGCAAGGGCTGGAAACTGAAGTCTCCGAGGATGTTCTGCTGCTGTTCTTGCAGGCTCTGCAAACTATCTCAGCCTTCCAGTGCTGAAGCAACCTGTGCTCTTTAGTTCTCCTCTAACTGATATTCACTGTGCCCAAAAAAACCCTGTCATTTGCAAAATGGGTTGTGTAAATAGCTAATAAAGCATGAGCAGCAACACCAAGTGCCTTAAACGATTTATAGAATGGTTTAGGTTGGAAGGGACCTCAAAGATCATCCAGTTCCAGCCCTCCTGTGCCATAGGCAGGGACACCTCCCACTAGAACAGGTCACTCAAGGACTCATCCAATCTGGCCTTGAACAGCTCCAGGGAGGGAGCAGCCACAACCTTACTGGGGAACCTATGCCAGTGTCTCACCACCCTCACTGCAAACAACTTCCTCCTAACATCCAGTTTCAATCTCCCCTCTGCCAGTTTAAACCCATTCCTCCTCATCCTGTCATTACAAGACCTTGTCAATAGTCCCTCCCCAGCCTTCCTGTAGGCCACCTTCAGATACTGGAAGGCTACTCTAAGGTCTCCTCCATGTCTTCTCTTCTGCAGGCTGCAGAGCCCCAACTCTCTCAGCCTGTCCTCATAGCAGAGGTGAGGAATGTTTTGGTCCCTCCAGTCTCTGAGCTCTAGGTTGTAGATCCTGTGGATCTTTTATCCTGTCACATCTCATCAGCAAGCATCTCCAAAAGGTGAGAAAGGTTTTGTAGGTCATAGAATTATAGAATCATAGAATGGTTTAGGTTGAAAGAGACCTCAAAGCTCATCCAGTTCCAGCCCTCCGCCATAGGCAGGGACACCTCCCACTAGATCAGGTCGCTCAAGACCTCATCCATCCTACCCAAGCCCAAATCCAGAGGTGTTCTCCACCATCAGAGAGCTTAGATTTGTTCAGCCTGGGAAGATGGCTTTAAAAGAACCTCATCAGACATTGAATCACAGAATGGGTTGGGTTGGAAGAGACCTTTGAAGAGCTCAGCTGCTTCTCTACTGAAAATGTCAGAATTCTCCAGACATAATATCACAGTCATAGAATGGGAAAATCCTGCAACAGGTTGAATTGAAAGTGACATTGAAGTGTCATCTGCTCCAACCCTCCTGCAGGGATCAGGGTCATCTACAGCTAGAGAAGGATGCTCACAGCTCCATCCAGCCTGGCCTGGGATGTTTCCAGGGATGGGGCATCTACCACCTCCCTGGGCAACCTGTGCCAGTGTTTCTCCACCCTCAGCATAACAAATTTCTTCTCCATATCTAGTCTGAATCTCTCCTCATTTAGCTTAACATCATTGCCCTTTGTGCTGCCGTAACAGGCCCTGCTAAAATGTCTCACCCCAGATTTCTTACCAGCCCTCTTTAGGTACCAAAGTACCACAATAAAGTCTCCTGAGAGCTTTTTCTTCTGCAGGCTGAACAACTCCAGCTGTCTCATCCTGTTGTCACATCAGAGGTGTCCCAGCCCTCTTGATCTTGAGCAATGAGTGGAAGATGAGGCATAGGAAGGTCCATGGAAACATGGGGAGGAATTTTTTTTCCCTGTGAGGGTGACAGAACACTTGAACAGGCTGCCCAGGGGGGTTGTGCAGCCTCCCTCTCTGGAAATATTCAAGACCTGCTTGTATGACCTGGTCTAGGTGATCCTGCTGTGGGAGGGTGTGCTGGTTTGAACTAATTGGAGAATTTGAGTGAGAAATTAGACTATTGGCTGGGAGAGGAAAACACAGGATGGCACTGCACCCCAGAGCTTTACTGAGAAAGAAAAAAAAAAAAAAGTTGTTTTAAAAGTTATAACCAAAATATAGGTAAGGCAGAGGGTTTGAAACCTCGCTGGGCTGTAGCTGCTCTTTACATGGTTCCTTTGTCTCTCTGCCTTGGTAGCTAATTCTCAGTTATACTACTGACTACTTTCCTGCTACTAACCCCCCAAGCTGATCTACCTCAGCCTATCTGCATCACCAACAGGTGGTGAGATAAGACTGGGGAAGGGGGGAAAGGTGGTAGGGGGTGGTTGGTTACCCCTCTTGGGGATTTTGGTCTCTGTGAGGGCTGTGGTGTTTCTGTATTATCTTTTCACTGTATATATCTGTAAATATCTGTTATACCTTGTAAATATCTGCTTGTATATTGTGCATTGCTGTAAATACAAAGCTTCATTTATCAACTTCCAATGTTCTGAGTCCTAGCCAGGGTTTATATCAAAACTGGGGGGGGACGGGGGGGGGGACAGGTAACTGCAAAACCACCCCAGAGTGGGGTTGAACTGGATGAGCTTTGGAGGTGCCTTCCAGCTCCTAACCCTCTGTGATTCTGTGATGCTGTGATCCTATGACCTTTCCTGTGGCCTCCTCTGCACCCCTCCTCTGGACTGTGCTGCTTTTGGTGTGACATGTTCTCCAAGCACATCTAGTCCTGCAAAATGCCCAGCAGCTGACATTATCACCCAGCAGCTCGCCACTGCCACAGAAAGAATCATTAATAGTAGTCAAGCTCTTGAAGCCCAGAGGTGCTATTTGACCCTCCATCACTCCTAGCTGTTTAAAAGCCCTTAGGACCTGTGAGCTGAGGCTTGCACCTCCAGTGGGAGGTAGCCAAGCAAGCAGACAGTAGCTCCCCTTGTGACTGAGCCATGAGCTTCCACCTGGGATTCACTGATTGCACTGGGTTGGAGGGGACCCTCAAAAGCCATCATAAAATCATAGAATCAGTCAGGGTTGGAAGGGACCACAAGGATCATCCAGTTCCAACCCCCCTGCCATGCCCAGGGACACCCTACTCTAGCTTAGGCTGCCCACAGTCTCATCCAGCCTGGCTGCAAACACCTCCAGGGATGTGGCCCCAAACACCTCCCTGGGCAACCCATTCCAGGCTCTCACCACTCTCATGCTCAACAACTTCCTCCTCACATCCAGTCTCAATCTCCCCACCTCCAGCTTTGCTCCATTCCCCTTAGTCCTGTCACTACCTGAGAGCCTAAATGTTCCTCCCCAGCTTTTTTTTGTAGCCCCCTTCAGATTCTGGAAGGCCACCTGGAAGCCTCCTCTTCTCCACACTGAACAACCCCAACTCCTTCAGTCTGTCCTCATAGTAGAGGTGCTGCAGCCCTCTGAGCATCCTCGTAGCCCTTCTCTGGACACACTCCAGCATGTCCACATCCCTCTTGTCCCAGGGGCTCCAGAACTGGATGCAGTACTGCAGGTAGGGTCTCAGCAGGGCAGAGTAGAGGGGGAGAATCACCTCCCTCCACCTGCTGGCCACAATTCTTCTGATGCAGAAGAGAAGACTGAGAGGGGATTTAATGAGTATTTATATAAATATCTGAGGGCTTAGGGTCAGGATGATGGGGAGCAGGCTCTGCTCACTTGCTCCCTGGGATAGGCCAAGGAGCAATGGATGGAAGCTGCAGCACAGGAGGTTCCAGCTCAACTTCTTGACTTGAAGGGTCCCAGAGAACTTGCACAGGCTGCCCAGAGAAGTTGTGGATTCTCCTTCTCTGGAGCCTTCCAAGGCCTTTGTGGATGTGTTCCTGTGTGATCTGAGCTAGATTGTCTGGTCCTGCTGTGTCAGGGGGGTTGGACTCAATGATCTCTTTGGGTCCCTCCCAACCCCTGACCTCCTGTGATCCTGTTAGCAGGTTATTTGGTGGAATGCCAGAAGGTTGCAGTGGCTCTGTCACAGGGATGGCTTTCAGGAATGATAAATGGTGCTTGCATAAGCACTGCAATTAGGCAATCAAGAGCTTTGCAAGCTGGGCGAGAGCTGCTGCTCACATCACAGCGATGAAGAAACCAGGGCACAGCATGAGGAAGTGTCAGCAAGGTCATTGCCTCCTGGTCACCCACGGCCAGGAGGAGGAGGAGGAAGGTTTTGGGAGCTGTACTTTGGCACCCTAGATCCTTTACCTCCTTTGAAAACGAATGCAGGCATCATTAACAAGGTCGAATGCAAAAATCACTCTCAGTGGTGAACAGCAGCTGGAGACAACTGATCCTTTGATCTGGAGCATGATTGTTTGCTCACTAAACCCTAATAAAAGAACATGGCAGACCTGGGAAAAAACCCTTCTTCACAGAACTCAGGAATATTAACTCTGAGGGAAAGGTGGAGCATGCAAGAGTTAGGATTTACTGAGCTGGAAATGCCTCTGTGCTTTGGAGAACTCAGGAATATTCACTCTATGGGAAAGGTGGATAGTGTAAGAGTTGGGATTTAGTGAGCCAGAAACACCTCTGTGATTTGGAGAACTCAGGAATGTTTCCTCTGTGGGAAAGGTGGAAAATGTAAGAGTTGGGCTTTACTGAGCCAGAAACACCTCTGTGATTTGGAGAACTCAGAACATCCACTCTGAGGGAAACATGGATGGTAGAAGAGTTAGGATTTACTGAGCTGGAAATGACTTTGTGATTTGGAGAACTCAGAATATCCACTTATGAAGTAGAGGTGAATAATGTTAGAGTTGGGCTTTCTGAAAGGTGGATAATGCAAGAGCTGATTTTTACTGAGCCAGAAATGCCTTAGTGATTTGGAGAACTCAGAATATTCCCTCTGAGGGAAAGGTGGAGAATGTGAGTTGGGCTTTACTGAGCTGAAAATGCCTTTGTGATTTGGAGAACTGAGGAATATTCCCTGTGTGGGAAAGGTGGATAATGTAAGAGCTGATCTTTACTGAGCTGGAAATGCCTTTGTGATTTGGAGAACTGAGGAATATTCCCTGTGTGGGAAAGGTGGATAATGTAAGAGCTGATCTTTACTGAGCCAGAAATGTTTTTGTGATTTGGAGAAATCAGGAGTATTCACTCATTGGGAAAGGTGGAGAATGTGAGTTGGGCTTTACTGAGCTGGAAATGACTTTGTGATTGGAGAACTCAGGAATATTCCCTCTATGGGAAAGGTGAATAATGTGAGTTGGGATGTCTTTGTGATTTGGAGAACTGAGGAATATTCCCTGTGTGGGAAAGGTGGATAATGTAAGAGCTGATCTTTACTGAGCCAGAAATGTTTTTGTGATTTGGAGAAATCAGGAGTATTCACTCATTGGGAAAGGTGGAGAATGTGAGTTGGGCTTTACTGAGCTGAAAATAGCTTTGTGATTTGGAGAACTCAGAATATTCCCTCTGTGGGAAAGAAGGACAATGTGAGTTGGGCTTTACTGAGCTGAAAATACCTTTGTGATTTGGAGAACTCAGAATATCCACTCTGAGGGAAAGGTGGATGGTGTAAGAGTTGGGCTTTACTGAGCCAAAAATGCCTTTGTGATTTGGAGAACTCAGGAATATTTCCTCTATGGGAAAGGTGAATAATGTGAGTTGGGCTTTGCTGAGCTGGAATTTGGAGAGGTTCCCAGTCTGAGATTCCATAAAGCTCAACAAAATTGAGGAGCTCAATAAGCCATGAGGGGTCCAGAGCCTAAGTCTTCTGAGTGGTACCTTAGGCAGCTGCAGTTGTTCAGCCCACAGAAAAGGAGGCTGAGGGGAGACCTTCTCTCTCTCTCTCTCCAACTACCTGAAAGGAGGTTATGGCAAGGTGGGAATTGGCCTTTTTTTCTCTACCTAACAGGCTGTAGGACAAGAGCAAATGACCTCAAAGGAGGTATAGGTTGGACATTTGGGAATTCTTTTCCTACATAACAGGCTGTAGGACAAGAGCAAATGGCCTCAAAGGAGGTATAGGTTGGACATTTGGAAAAATGTCTCCTTGGAAAGGGCTGTCAAGCCCTGGAACAGGCTGCCCAGGGATGTGGTGGAGTCACTGCCCCTGCAGAAGACATGCAACTGTGGTGCTGAGGGACACGGTTTGAGTGAGGAACTTGGCAGTGCTGGGTTAATGGTTGGACTTGATGATCTCACAGGTGTTTTCCAAACACAAATATTCTGTGGTTCTGTGCTTTACTCAGCCAGTGGACAGGAAAAGTGAGGAGCATGAAAACCACCTGCACAACATGCCTGGACCAGCACAGCCCCTACCCCCTGTGGATAGGGGAGTAGATAGCAGTGTGCACTTGCAGCCCAGAAAGCCAAGCAGAGCCTGGGCTGCATCAGCAGAAGTGTAGCCAGCAGGTCAAGGGAGGTGATTCTCCCACTCTACTCTGCCCTGGTGAGACCCCACCTGGAGTACTGCATCCAGTTCTGGAGCCCCTGGGACAAGAGGGATGTGGACATGTTGGAGCATGTCCAGAGAAGGGCCATGAGGATGCTCAGAGGGCTGCAGCACCTCTGCTATGAGGAGAGACTGAAAAGAGTTGGGGCTGTTCAGTGTGGAGAAGAGGAGGCTCCCAGGTGACCTTCTTGTGGCCTGCCACAAGCTGGGGAGGGACTTTTTAGGCTCTCAGGTAGTGAGAGGAGTAGGGGGAATGGAGCAAACCTGGAGGTGGGGAGATTCAGATGGGATGTGAGGAGGAAGTTGTTGAGTATGAGAGTGGTGAGAGCCTGGAATGGGTTGCCCAGGGGAGGTGTTTGGGGCCACATCTCTGGAGGTGTTTGCAGCCAGGCTGGCAGAGGCTGTGGGCAGCCTGATGTAGGGTAGGGTGTCCCTGGGCATGGCAGGGGGGTTGGAACTGGCTGATCCTTGTGGTCCCTTCCAACCCTGACTGATTCTATGATTCTCTGATTCTCTGATTCTCTGAGTCCATGAGTCTAGAACTGCACACAGTGCTGCAGGTGGGGTGTGAGGAGAGCAGAGCAAAGGGGCAGAATCCCCTCCCTTGCCCTGCTGCCCACAGCTGCTCTTGCTGCAGCCCAGCACACAGTTGCTGTCTGGGCTGCACTCACACTGCAGCCTCATCTTCAGCTTTTCATCACCCCACACCCCCAGGGCCTTTTCCTCAGGGCTGCTCTCAGCCATTCCCCACCCAGCCTGGAGTTGTGCTTGGGATTGCTCTGACCCAGGTGCAGGACCTTACACTTGGCCTTGTTGAATGTCCTGAGGTTGGCCTGGGCACACCTCTGCAGCCTGTCCAGGTCCCTCTGGATGGATTTTTGCCCTCTAGCAGGTCGACTGTGCCACACAGCTTGGTGCCATCTGCAAAGAGCTGTGGGTCAGCACTAGGATTGCACCCAGCACAGGGCAGTCAAGCAGGCTTGAAGTCGTTAAAGACAGATAAGCCACATTATTTCACCTGGTTTCACATTGCTCTGAGGAAGCTGAGGGAAGCCCAGTGAGGGATCTCACTTGCTGAGGGTGCATTCAGTTCCTCTATGCACATCAGTGACAAAGATGTTCAACAGCATAGATGCAGGCCATGGAAGAACAGAGTTTAACCCTTGTGATCCCTCAGGGGATCCCATGAATATGGCATGGAGTCCCTTTTTGGTCACTTTAAAATCACCTGTCCTGCATCTCCTCCCTGCATTTGCTGTCTCTGACTGTGCCCCAACATAGAATCATAGAATCATAGAATGGTTTAGGTTGGAAGAGACCTTAAAGCTCATCCAGTTCCAACCCCCCTGTGCCATAGGCAGGGACACCTCCCACTAGATCAGGTCGCTTAAGACCTCATCCAGCCTGGCCTTGAATACATCCAGGGAGGGAGCAGCCACAACCTCCCTCGGCAACCTGTCTCCCTCAGCAATGTCTCGTCACCCTCACTGTGAAGAACTTCCTCCTAACATCCCATTCAAATCTCCCTTCCACCAATTTGAACCCATTCCCCCTCATCCTGTCATTACAAGACCTTGTCAATAGTCCCTCCCCAGCCTTCCTGTAGGCCCCCCTCAGATACTTGTAGGCTGCTATAAGGTCTCCTGGAAGCCTTCTCTTCTCCAGTCTGAAAAGCCCCAACTCTCTCAGCCTGTCCTCATAGCAGAGGTGCTCCAGCCCTCATGTCCCCATGGGACAGAAGCTTTAGCAGTGACCTTGTCCTCTTTAGGAGCAAGCATAAGCAAGAGCCTTTCCCAGTGCTTGGCAGCAACTCTACACATCAGCATTTTGACTGCTAGCAGCAGGCACTGGCTGTGCAAACATGCCCTTAGCTTGCTTTGCCAGCAGCTGTCACTGGGAGGACGTGGAGCTGAGAAGTAAAAGCACTGAGCACAAATGGTTCTGCTCTAGCTCAAACCAGGGCAATATTTAATCTAAAAAAAAAAAAAATTCTAAAAAAA
>VWZI01019323.1:3104-17129 GCA_013396835.1 Psilopogon haemacephalus
CAGGAGGGCTGGGGAAGGACTATTGACAAGGTCTTGTAATGACAGGACAAGGGGGAATGGCTTTAAAGTGGCAGAGGGGAGATGTAAACTAGATGTTAGGAGGAAGTTCTTTACAGTGAGGGTGGTGAGACACTGGAACAGGTTACCCAGGGAGGTTGTGGCTGCTCCCTCCCTGGAGGTGTTCAAGGCCAGGTTGGATGAGGCCTTGAGTGACCTGTTCTAGTAGGTGGTGTCCCTGCCTATGTCAGGGGCTTGGAACTGGATGGTCTTTGAGGTCCCTTCCAACCTAAACCATTCTGACTCTATTCTATGATTCTATGTCCCTGCTGCCTGCAGGGGGTTGGACTACATGAGCTTTGAAGGTCCCCTCCAGCCCAACCCATTCTACAGTTTAAAACATTCACACAGCATCCAGGGACTCACCTTCCAGATGTGTCCCTTGGGGCATTTCAGGCTTGACTGTGGCCTCTGCTGTGGGCCTGAGGCCAGCACAATTCCACCTGTTTCTGCTACACTTCCCAAGTCTGCCTCCTGATTGCTTGGGTGTGTAGATGAGCTGAGATGCTCCTAGGTCTGAAGTGAATGCTGGATGTGTTGTCACCAAAGCTTGGTGACCTGTCTGGAGGTGCACACGCAGGTGCAGAGTGCTGCTTCCAGCAAAACCATCCCAGTGATGGCATTGCTTGAAGTTTATCCGTTGGGAACAAGGGAGGAACTCTTGCCCTGGTGGAGGCTCCACTCCTGCAGGACTTCGGCCAAGCAGCAGCTTGCACTCAAGGTCACCACTTCTGCCAAACCCAAACACTTGATTTGCTTTGTTTTCTTCCATCGCTGTCTGCTGAGGCCACATCTGGAATATTGTGTCCATTTCTGGGCCACTCAGCTCAAGAAGGATCTCAGGGAACTGCTGCAGAGAGCCCAGCCCAGAGCCAAAGCTGCTGCAGGCAGTGAACATCTCCTGTGAGGCCAGGCTGAGGGAGCTGGAGCAGAGGAGCCTGAGGGCTGCTCTCATTGCTGTGATAAAGATGTGCAGGGACTCAGCCAGGCTCTGCTCAGGGATGGCCAAGGACAGCACAAGGGGCACTGGGTGCCAGTTGGAGCAGAGGAGGTGCCACAGGAACAGGAAGGGAAACTTTGTCCCTGTGAGGCTGCTGGAAGCCTGGAGCAGGCTGCCCAGAGATTGTGGAGTCTCCTCTGAAAGGATTCCAAACGCCACTGGATGTGTTCCTGTGTGCCCTGCCTTGAATGCTCCTACTCTGGCAGGGGGGTTGGGCTGGATGATCCCTGGAGGTCCCTTCCAACCCCAGACATTCTCGGATGCTATGATTCTGTGCAAGTTTCTTATCTACTTTTCCGCAGACAACCAAAAAGCAACCAATCCCCTCCCCAGCCAAGCAGCTGTGCTGGATGTTGCCTTCTGCAGTGTTCAGGTGAATCTGTGTGTGGAGCTGGGGGAACCAGACCCCACCCCCGGCTTGGTTTTCTGTCAGACCTCAGTTTAAAAAGCTGCCTTCTAGGGATGCTTCAGCTTGTGGTTGACTTCCTGCTGCCCTGCCAGGCTCTCTGGTGGGTGTGAGCCGGCAGGAGGGCTCCTGCTGGCAGCGTGTTTGGCACTGTGCTGACAGCTGTGGAGATGAGGTCGCAGCTCCGAGCTTTCTGCTGGAGGAGAAGGGATCCAGCCTGCAGTGCATCACTGCAGACACCTCTGTAGAGCTGCCCTTGCTGAGAAAGACCTTTTCGGCCCAGCTGGGAGTTGAAATGCTTTGCTTTTTGCAAAGAGACTAACTCGCTAACCAGCACCTTCTGCTTCTCCCCCCACCCCTTACCTTCTTCCCTCTCTTCTCTCCCCCTGGGGCCTCTGACCGTGTGAGCAGGTGTCTGACCGCCGCGGGGAGTGGGAGATCCAGCCCAGCCGGCAGACCAACACCTCCTACCTGACCTCCCACCTGGCTGCCGACCGGCACGGCGGATCCGTACAGGTACTGCTGCCCTGACAGCCCTCAGCTCGGCCAGCAGCCTGCTCTGGAAAGCAGCATTCTGGCCTCACCTTGGGCATGCATAGCCCAGAGCCAGCCCTGTCCTGGGCTGGTCCCCAGCAGCGTGGGCAGCAGGGGCAGGGAGGGGATTCTGCACCTCTGCTGTGCTCTGCTCAGACTCTGCACTGCTGGGGCAGCTCCGGAGTCCTCAGAACAGCACAGACAGGGACCTGGTGGAGCAGGGCCAGAGGAGGCCACAGCAATGCTGGCAGGGCTGGAAGGGCTCTGCTGTGAGGCCAGGCTGAGAGTTGTGCTTGTTCAGCCTGGAGACGAGAAGGCTCCAGGGAGACCTCCTGGTGACCACTGAGTGCTGCAAGAGGTGATCAGAGAGCTGGGGACGGAGTTTTGAGCAGGGCCTGTGGTGACAGGATAAGGGGGGGCTGGTTTGAACTGTAAGAGGGAGACAGACTGGAGAGAAGGGAGGAATGTTTCACTCTGAGGGTGGTGAGAGCCTGTCCCAGGTTGCCCATAGAGGTGGGAGCTGCCCCATGCCTGGCACCATTGCAGGTCAGGTTGTTTGGGGCTGTGAGCAACCTGCTTTAGTTGGGGATGTCTCTGCTGGCTGCAGGGGGTTGGGCTGGGTAACCCTGAAAGTTCTGTTCCCACCCAAACCATTCCATGACTCCTTGAGTCAGCAGGCAGAGGGCAGGGGTTTGTCTCCAGAGGTTTCTCTGTAAGCAGAGTCACCTCCTGGCCCAGAGGCAGCAGGAGCTGTGTCCCCACAGACAGTGCTCTGCTGGAGCAGCCATAGCTGTGCTGCTCCCAGTTTGCCTAGAGGGTCACCTGCCTGGGCGCTTTACCAGCCCAGAGGTGCCACTGTAAGCATTAAAATGCTGCTGATCTGCAGTCAGGGGCAGAAAAGCTTCTGCTGTGCCAGGCTGCTGGGCTACAACTGCTTGAAGTCATCCTCAGTGCTGAACCTCTGGCAGGTCAGAAGCTCCCAGTGGCCTTTCCCTTTAAGTTAGTAGCTGAATTTGCCACCTCAGGATGATTTCACTGCAGGTAAAAAGGAGGAGGAAAATGGAAGCCTTTTGTAAAAGGAAAGGTAACAGGGAGCTGGAGAAAGTGTGGGCCAGCAGTGTACCCGTGTGGCCGAGGGGCCAGTGGCAGTGAGAAGAGTGTCCAGCAGGTCAAGGGAGGTTCTCCTCCCCCTCTGCTCTGCCCTGGTGAGACCACAGCTGGAGCAGAGTCCGGTTTTGTGCTTCCCAGTTCAAAGGGGGCAGGGATATACTAGAAACAGTGCAACAGAGGCTATGAGGATGATGAAGGGACAGCAACATCTCTGCTGAGAAGAAAGGCTGAGAGCCCTGGGGCTGGTTAGTGTGGAGAGGAGAAGGCTG
Organism: Psilopogon haemacephalus; assembly: GCA_013396835.1. Taxonomy (NCBI): domain Eukaryota; kingdom Metazoa; phylum Chordata; class Aves; order Piciformes; family Megalaimidae; genus Psilopogon; species Psilopogon haemacephalus. Next base: position 6,481 of record VWZI01019323.1, read on the forward strand.
AGCTGGGACCCGATCAGTGTCTTCTAAAGTCTGAGGGGTGGATGTCAGGAGGAAGGTGCCAGGTGCAATGTAGTGGTGCCCAGTGATAAGCAAAGGAACAACAGATACACGCTGGAACCCAGGAGGTTCCACCTCAACACCAGAAACTTCTTTACTGTGAGGGTGCTGGAGGCCTGAAGCAGGCTGCCCGGAGAGGCTGTGGAGTCTCCTGCTCTGGGGGGATTCCAGTCCCACCTGGGTGTGTTCCTGTGTGCCCTGCACTGGGTGACCCTGCTCTGGCAGGGAGTTGAACTGGATGAGGTCACATCCAGCCTCTTGCATTCTGTGACTGTGCTCCCTGGAGCAGCAGGGCTGGTGGCTCAGAGAGCTGACGAGTGCTCTGCAGAATTCTCCCTCTTCCACGGTGGCTCTGCCTTCCGACGTGGCCCAGCCTGCTGAAGACAGAAGCCCTACGCTGTGAACCAGAATCACTCTGGTTGGAAGAGATCTTTCAGATCACAGAGTCCAACCCTTAATCCAGCACTGCCAGGTCACCCCTAAGCCCTGTCCCTCAGCAACACATCTCCACAGCTTCTGAACACCCTCCAGCGATGAAGACTTCACCACTGCCCCGGGCAGTCTGGGCCAGGCCTTGACAACCCTCACGGTCAACTTAAACCTCCCTTGGGGGGCCTTAAGGACTTCTCATCCTATCACTTCTTACCTGGCAGTAGAGGCCAACCTCCACTTCACCTCAGCCTCCTCTCAGGGAGCTGTAGAGGGCGATGAGGTCTGCCCTCAGCCTCCTTTCTCCAAACTAAACACCCCCAGTTTCCTGGGCTGCTCCTCCCCAGCCCTGTTCTCCAGGCCCTTCCTCAGTTTCACTGCCTGCCTTTGGACACGGTGCAGCCCCTCGGGGTCCTTGTAGTGAAGGGGCCACGATGAGCACAGCCTCAGCCCCCCCCCACGCCGCCGCTCTGGGCTGAACCGTCCTGCCCTCCCCAGCCCAGCGCTGCCTTCCGAGGCAGCCACCGTGGCCGGCAGGCTGCTGGGCAGGGGCACAGGGCCAGGGAGCCAAGAGCAGCTGCTGGGCAGGGGCACAGGGCCAGGGAGCCAAGAGCAGCTGCTGGGCAGGGGCACAGGGCCAGGGAGCCAAGAGCAGCTGCTGGGAGGTGCAGGTGGCTGCAGAGTGGCTGCGCTGACGGGCGCTGTTCTGTGTCGCAGGTGGTGAGCTCGACCAACGGGGAGCTGAACGTGGACGACCCGACAGGAGCCCACTCCAACGCGCCCATAACCGCCCAGGCCGAGGTGGAGGTGGTGGAGGAAGCTAAGTACGTGTGCCGGCAGGCCTGCCGCTGCCTGCTCCCCCTCCTCCCCGTGGGGACCTTTACCTGTGGTGAACCCCACGCCCCTCTCCTTGCATACCGCTGCTTTTGTGCATGGTGCCCTCAGCGCTGCCGCTGCTTCTCCCCCCGTGGCGCGGCTGGAGCGTGGCTCTCCCCACAGCATGTGCTGCAGGCCAGACACTAGCACAGGCGCTGGCAGGGCTCCAGCGGAGGGACCTGCCTCAGCAGCCTCTGCTCCGGCAGGAGAAGGCTGCGCCCCTGCCGAAGGTGCAGGAGTAGCTTGGGCACAGCCTGCTGGGCAGCCTGGTGGGCTGAAGGCGGACGCTGCCTCGCTGGGCTGCCAGAACTGGATCCCAGTTCTCCGGAACGGTCCTGAAGTCGCTCTGGCGGGCATGAGTAGTTGTCTCCATGCCTCGTCCTGGTGCAGCCCAGGGGAAGCTAAGTGAGAGGAAATAGAAGCAGCCGCGGTGCTGGTGAGAATCAGTGTGCCCCTCTAAGCTGCCCTCTCCTCCCTGGCTGCTGGGCAGGAGTGAGAACTGCTGTAGAAGGTTGCAGCTTTGACTGTCTTGGCCTCCCTTTGCACACGTGCTGCATCTGGCACCATCAGCTCACCTTTTGCATGATCCTCAACAGAGGACCTTCTTGCTGCCGCTGAACCAGACCAGGACCCTGGCAGATCACAGTGCAGCCTGACACTCCCCAGACAAGGCTGCCTCTGAGCTGGTTTGTGCTGTGCTGCTGGCCAGCTGCCTGGCTCTGGTTTGCCTGGGGGACACTAGTTGCCTATCCCACACCATTTTTCTCAGCCCTTCTGGGAATCTGTTAGGAATGCCTCATGGGAGAGTGGAGAAGAGGCCTGGCAGGTGTGAGAAGGGCTGTATGGAAGGGAAAGGCCCAGAGATGTGTGTCAGGCTGGTTGTCCTGAAGGTCTTATGCTGTCTGTTTTTCTGTGCCTAGAATCATAGAATCAGTCAGGGTTGGAAGGTACCACAAGGATCATCTAGTTCCAACCCCCCTGCCATGGGCAGGAACACCCTAACCTAGATTAGGACAGAGCTTAATCCAGCCTGGCCTTAAACACCTCCAGGGAAGTGGCCTCAACCACACCCCTGGGCAACCTGTTCCAGGCTCTCACCACTCTCATACTCAAGAACTTCCTCCTCACATCCAATCTGAATCTCCCCACCTCCAGCTTTGCTCCATTCCCCCTAGTCCTGTCACTTCCTGATAGCCTAAAAAGTCTTTCCGCAGCTTTTCTGTAGGCCTCCTTCAGATACTGGAAGGCCACAATAAGGTCACCTCAGAGCCTCCTCCAGACTGAACAGCCCCAACTCTTTCAGTCTGTCCTCATAGCAGAGGTGCTCCAGCCCTCTGATCATCCTCGTGGCCCTTCTCTGGGCACACTCCAGCATGTCCACATCACTCTTGTCATAGGGGCTCCAGAACTGGACACAGTACTCCAGGTGGGATCTCACCAGAGTGGAGTACAGGGGGAGAATCACCTCCCTTGACCTGCTGGCCACACTTCTCCTGATGCAGCCCAGGATCTGGTTGGTTTTCTGGGCTGCAAGTGCACACTGCTGCCTCATGGTGAGCTTCTCATCCACCAGCACCCACAAGTCCCTCTCCTCAGGGCTGCTCTCCAGCCAGGCACTGCCCAGCCTGGATTTGTGCTTGGGATTGCCTTGACCCAGGTGCAGGACCTTGCACTTGGCCTTGTTGAACCTCATGAGGTTGGCTTGTGCCCACCTCTCCAGCCTGTGCAGGTCCCTCTGGATGCCATCCCTGCCCTCCAGCCTGGCTGCTGCACCACACAGCTTGGTGTCATCAGCAAACTTGCTGAGGCTGCACTCAATGCCTCTGTCCATGTCACCCACAAAGATGTTGAACAAGACTTGTCCCAGGACTGATCCCTGAGGGACTCTGCTTGTCACTGGTCTCCACTTGGCCATGGAGCCATTGACAGCCACTCTTTGGGTGCAGCCATCAAGCCAGTTCTTTATCCATCTGGTGCTCCACCCATCAAGCTCATGTTTCACCAGCTTGGAGACCAGGATGTGGTGCAGGACAGTGTCAAAGGCTTTGCTCAGGTCCAGGTAAATGACATAAGTTGCTCACCCCTCGTCTATTCATGTTGTGACCTGTTCATAGAAGGCCACCAGGTTTGTCAGGCAGGATCTGCCCTTGGTGAAGCCATGCTGATTGGACCAAATCACCTCTGCACTATTCTGTCTCAGTAGTGCCTCCAGGAGGATCTGCTCCATGATCTTACCAGGCACAGAGGTGAGACTGACTGGCCTGCAGTTCCCCAGCTCTTCCTTCCTAGCCTTTTTGAAAATGGGAGTTATGTTTCCCCTTTTCCAGTCAGTGGAGATTTCACCAGACTGCCAGGACTTTTGGGATATAGCAGAGAGGGGTTCAGCAACCTCAGCTGCCAGTTCTCTCAGTACCCCATGGACTTGAACACTTTCAGGTGCCTCAGGAAGCCCTTCTCCATGGTCTTGCTTACTGGGCCCAATCCTGGCAGCAGCAACCCTGGGCAACAAACACAGGTTTTGCTTCCAGTGGACTGAGCCTGGGGTCTGGTACAGGCTCCTGGCAGAGTGCGGAGGGGCTGAGGAGATCTCAAGATGCAGCCTGCAGGGTGGGCAATGTTCCCCTTAGATAGGGCCAGTGTGGCTTGCAGAGGCCACACAAGTGTGGCATCAGAAGGCTCTATCTTGGGCTGACCAAAATGGGTGCCCCACGAGGGACATTGGGACCCCATCTTCATCCCATGCTTCTGCAGCACCTGGCACAGCCAGGTCAAGGTCCAGACCTCACACCCATGTGCAGGGGAGATGTTGAGGCAGGTGAGGAGGGGCACACAGAGGTCTTGCTGTCCAAGCTCTGGCTTATGACACGCAGAACTGTGGTGTCTCCAGCCTTGTTTGTGTGGTCCCAGGTTGTTCGGAGGTGCTGGGAAGCAGAGCATAAACTGCTCTGCTCTGCTAGGTCTGGGGTCTCTGGTGATTGCCAAGTGCTCCTCCTGGGGGAGGCTGGCTTCAACTCCTGGCATCCGTGATCATCAGGCCCCTCCATTAACTGAGGAGGGAAAAGGACTTTTGGATTCTGCTCTGCAGCAAAATAGGCCAGAAAGAGCCAGTAGGAGCTGGAGCTGCATTTGGAAATGAGATGCAGCAGCGGCAAAGTCTTTCCTTGGCACTGCCAGCAGGGAAGAGGAGCTGTGCAAACGCTTCTCCTGTGGGGTGCACTGGAGATAAGCTCCTGATCCCAGCCATGGATTTCACTCAAGCACAGGTCCCAGGCATGGATCCATGATCTGGCTCTTCTGCTGCCGCTGGAGGACGAGAGCAGATTCCTATTCCCATGGCCCAGAGCCCTTTTCTGCTCCCAGTCCCAGAGAAGAGCCCTGTGGAGGCAGACAGGGCAGGGTTTGCTGGGGCCTGAGTACGAGGAGGGACTGCAAGGCAGTTGTCAGCGGCGCCGTGGCGAGGGCAGAGGTGGCGGAGGGCTGGGGCGGGCAGCGGGCAGGCCTGGTGTGTGTCTGCCGGGCTGCACTGCATGCGTGCATGGCTGCAGCGACGCTTCCATCCCACCTCTGTCGACTAATTGCTCTTTCTTCCTTTCTGTGTTTTTTCTCTACACTCTCTGTAGCTGCCTGAAAATGCTCAACTTGTGGTGAGTCCCTCTCTCCAGTCCACATGCAAGGGGGAGCGGACCAGACTAGACTGGGGTTGGCAAAAAGCAAACCGACCAAAACCCTCTAAAAAAGGCACAAGGCCAAAGCCAACCCAGAGCCCTCCTGTCCTGAGGGCCGTGCTGAGGGCCACAGGCGCCACAGGGAGGGCGTGGGCTGTGTCCCAGTGGCTGCACTGAGGCCCAGCGGTTTGGCCAGTGACTGAGCGGTGGCTGCAAAACGATCTCAATCCTTTGCTATTCGGCTTTCCACCTCCCCCCGAAGTCAGCAGACCCATCAGCAGATGATGGCTGGTGGAGCTGGGCAGAGTCAGGACCAGGCTTGCCGAGCCTCCTGCAGGAATTCCTCACACAGACGAGGCTACAGAGGGCAAACCCTGCCCTGGGGATGGAGGGGAGGCAGCCACTTGCTGCCCCAGAGTCTCCTCTGAAGAAGCATGGGACCAAGGCCTGTATCATTAGAGAGGCTGGAGAGATGTGGCTGTGAAGTCCTTGCTAGTGACCCAGCCCCTGCTTGGCAGAGGGTGGGTGGGAGGTGACTGCTTTCCAAAACCCCTGTGGCTGCCAGCAGAGGGTGCAGGTGAACCCGGGAAAGAAGAGGTGGAAGGGCTGAGATGAGCATCGCTCACCTACAGCTATGCTTTGGCAGGGTTTTGAAGGCACAGCTGTAGTGCCCTGTGAAGGTGTCACTCCCTCCTTGTCCCTTGGGCAAACCACATGCCCAGTGAGCAGAGGTCTGAGCAGAGACTGGAGTGAGGAGTTGTAGGTCCCAAGGAGAGCTGATGAGTGGTGGCAAAGCCTGTGTGCGGCGAGGAATGTCCTTGTTGGATGGGAGACTGCCCAGCTCTGCCCTGCTCCCCAGGCACTGCCTCCAATTCCTCTGGCATTTCTGGCTTCTCTGTATGTCATAGTCTGGGGCTGTTCTCTTGGGCATTGTCTGCATGCAGAGGTCACGTCCTGTACCTGTCGGCCTGCCTTACTCTTTTATGTTGGTGTTCTGCCTCTGCCTGTCTGAACTGCCAAGACTTCCTTTCCTGAACCCTTCCCTGGACCTCTTAACAGTCTAAAGAGACAGTCAAAAGGAAAAACCAGCCGGGAGTCAGGCAGCTCCCTCTTGTGGGGTGCCCAAGGAAACAAGTGCTGCTCCGCCCTCTTCTTCCCTCACCCGCTGCATGCGACATCCTGCATCTTTATCCTCTCTCCCCGTAACCTCCTCCTCCTTACTCACTGTTGCCCATGTCGTGAAGGAAGGTGGCTGCTGTGGGACAGTGGGCAAGGCAGAAGCAAGAGAAAGTGGCAGATGGCCCAGGACAATACAATGCAAGACGAGTCCTGGGGAAGGGGGGAGGGTGTTAAAAGTGCACACAGGAGCCTGGGCTGGGTGGTGCTTTGGCCTGCACACTGCAGGCGTCAGGCTGCTGGTGGAGTCATGACAGGTGGCTGCGAGGTGGTTCCTGCAGGGATAAGGACTTTGTGTTTTACTTCATCTCACCTCCAGACTGGGCCTGTTGGGGAACATAACGACAAGAGGATGTGAAACTTCCCCTGGCCCTTTGGCTCAGGCTGGAGGAAGGTGCACGAGGCTGTGGCCCTCCTCTTGCTGTGGCTGTCGGGGCTCTCCATGCTGCAGGGGGTTTTGGTGTCCCAGCAGATGGTAATGTGTGCTGGCAGGCTTGGCACAAGAAGCTGTGGTGGTCATCCATGGCCTTTGCAGCCTGTGGTAGGGCTGAAGCACTGGGAACGGGTCTGTCTCTCCTGCTCTGCAGTGCTGACACTGCAGAGCCACAAAGGGCCCAGTGGAAGGTGAAAGTTGTGGCAGTGGCACACACCAGAAGTGACACTTCTGGTTGAGGCTGGTGGTAAAAGATGCTTGTGGCTAAAAATGGTCTCTGCATGCTCACATCTGTTCCTGTGGCTTAGTCAGGCACCCCTTCAGCAGCCTGCCAAAGTAGGCCTGCAGCATCACCCAGGATGGCTGGAACAGGAGGAGAAAGGCCCAGTGGGGAACAGCAGTCACAGAGAAGCTCTCCTGTGTGCAGAAGATTCCTCAAAGCAGGCTGAGGATAGTGAGTCAGAGGCACCTCCAGCACCAGGTTGCCCTGTAGGAATCTGGCAGGGCTAAATGGCCTGGACACCTGCTCTCAGGCACCACCTTGCTTCAGGGCTCAGCTGTGCCCAGTGCTCTCCCCCCCACCTCAACCTCCACTCTCCATCCTTCTTGCTTCCCTTTCGCCCTGGGCACTGCTTTCTTCCCTCGCAGTGGCAGAGGGAAGAAGCAGGAGTTCTGCGTGCCGGCACTGAATGATTTATCCGAGGTGGAAGCTCTGGTTATCCAGAAAGGTCCAGCAAAGAAACCTGAGCTGAGATCTCCTTGGAGTTTGTCCTTTTAGCAGCCAGTGGTGCAAGCCTTGTGTCTTGTGGCTGGGCACAGCAGCCACGGCTCACCAGGGTCCGCTTCCTCTGGAGCTCAGCCAGAGGGAGCAAAGCATCTGGATCCCTCTTTCACTGCTTTCCCAGATGCCCCTTGTGCTCTGCCCCCGTCGAGCCCTGGAAGCCTGCCGTCGCCCACAGCTTTTGGGTGGTGCGACCCTCCCAGAGCGTGCTGCCAACTTGCCTTGCCTTGTTCACCCGTCCAGGCTGGTGGTGTCAACCACCCACCAGCACCTGTCCACCTCGCCACTGACCCCTTGTCTGGGCCTGGGGCCAGGTGCACAAGGGTGCTGTTGCATGTGAGAAGCCCAGGGTGGCAGGGCAACCTTCCCAGGGTGGTGGGGAACCTTCTTGGGATAGCGGGGGACCTTGCTGGGGTGCCAGACAGGGAGCTGACTTGCTTTGTCCTTTGTGCCCCAGGTGCTGCTGCTTCTTTAAGAGGAAACGGAAGAAGACGACTCAGCGTCACAAGTGACCGGTGCCTCCTGCGCCTTGCAGGAACCACCATGCCTGCAGATCCTGCCCTGTCTCACAGGAAGGGCCTTCTCTTTAGGGGGGAGGAGGAGGAGGAGATAGAGGAAGAAGAGAGAAAGAAAGGAAAAAAAAAGAGAAAAAAACTAAACAAAAAAAGTGACATTTTAAACCAAAAACAGAAGAAAACGTTCCAAAACAAACCACTCGGGGCCGGGGGGGGTCTGCTGAATGGTCTCCCTCATTCACTCCAAGCCTGAAGCTCGTTTGGGGACCAGGACTGTGGCTGGCTCAGGTCTTGGTCACGCTGGGAGGGGGGGGCTGGCTGGCTGACCCCTCCTTCCCCTTGTTTACGGTGAAGGCATCGTTCACGCAAACCTGAGGAGTGTGCTTAGTTCGTGCTCACTTCCCTGCCCACCCTCCCCTGCGCTCTCCGCTCCTCTGTCCTCCTCCCTTACTGATGGGAAGAAATCTCGTGGTAGGCTCCAGTGGCTGTCAAGAGGGGCAGGAGGATGAGGCATGGGCAGGAGGCTGGCACAGAAGAAGGGCCCGGCTGCTGCAACTGTAAGAGACAGGTTCCCTTTTGGGCTCCTCGGGAACAGTGACACTGTAAGGTGCAAGCTGTGAGACATTTGCAATCTACTGTTCCACTTAGGGTTCTTTTTGTTGTTTTATTTCCCCCTCCTGTTCCCGGGCTCCCTTGACACCTCCCTCCTCTGCCAGGACCAGAGCAGTGTGGATTGTTTTCCAGAAGCTGATGTCATTGCACTTTTAATCCCTTTTAGCATTTACAGCTGCATGTCTGTCTGCGGAGTGCTGCGTGGGGCTGGCGCAGGCAGGCACCCAGCCAGCGGCCATGGCAGGCTGCAGAGAAGTGCCCTGCAGCGGGGATGTGGAGGGCATCTCCGTGCCCCTTGTGCCAGTCGGGTGTCCCCCGCGTGCTGAGGGAAGCATACTTGAATTTCCAGCCACCTTTCCTAGCTGCTGGTGAATGTCCCCACGGTGGTGTCCTGCACCGTGCCTACCCCTGCCAGCTGGAGAGGCCAGGCCGTAGCTGAGCACTGGCAGGAGGGAGCAGCGCTGGCTCCACCGGGCTGCAGCAGCTCATGCTGGTTGGAGAGGTAGATCTGGAGTAAGGTAACTGGGAGGTCTGCCAAAGTGAAGGTGTTTCTTGGTGTGGGCATCCAGGCCCCTCCAGCAGGTTGGTCGTGGACCGTCTGTTAGAAAGCATTAGCAGTAGGGAAGCTTTCTCAGAAAGGGAGAGGATACTTCACTGCCTTAACAGATTTCATCTCCAGATGGTCAGACAGAACTGACTGGAATAGCCTTCCCGTCCTCTCTGCCACTGCGGGTCAGCAGCCCACCCCGCCGCAGGAGCCGCGCTCCAGCCACACCGGCAGCTAGCAAAGGGCTCAGGGCGCTTCGCACAGGGGTGGGCACAGGAGATTTTGCGTCCTGCTGCTGCAGCCTTTCCAAAGGGCAAGGAGGCCGAGGGCTGCCCCAGGCTGTCAGGAACGTGGCAGGGCTGTGGGAGAACTGCAGCAGCAGCTTTGGGGAGGATGCTGAGATAGATTCCTTGTACTTTGTCTTTCCCCGCATGAAGCCTGACCAGGCTGGGATTGTTCGCTCAGGTGACTTTGCTTGGCCTGGCTCATCCCCAGAACGCCTGTGAGGAAAGGGATTGACTGATCTCGTTGTATGCTGCAGTTCAGAGTGACGATCTGTATAGCTTGGAGCAGCACTCCCAGGAGCTTTGGTTCCGTTGGCTGGGCAGAAACAGGTTTAAGAGGGCAGAAGATCATCCCGTGACAGGAGGTTTCTGGGCATGCTGTTGGTGCGTTCCTAGAGCAGGCAGATGGTGCTGGGGTATCAAAGCTTCGCCCCCAGGCTGGGATCCCCTTAGGGCTTTCTCTTTGCCGTTCTCTGCCGCGTCCCCTCAATGCCTTATCCCGACGACGCGGCTGGGAGCACGGAGCCCGCCAGGAGCCGCCTGCACCCTGCCGCTCCTTCTGCCCCGCGCAGGCACCAGCCAGGGCAGGGACCGCGGCAGTGTTCCACCCTTTTCCAAGCTCCTCCACTGCCTGCGGCTCCCAGAAGCCTGGCCGGTGGCTGTGTCGCAGGCGGTCTCCCTTTCTGCTATAGGAAACCATGGTTTGGTGTCTTGGGAGGGGAGAGGAAAGGGCTCAGGCGCTCCCCCAGGAGAGGTCCTGCCCGCAGTAGGCAGAGCCGGGCTCTCAGACGCTTCTGTTGCTGCCCTCCCGAGACCCACTAAGTGCCTGTCACCAGAACTCGATTCCTTCTGCATCTCTTGCCGCGTTCGGTTATTCCCGGCTGCCTCCGGTTGGGGGGCAGCTGTAGTCACAGTGTATGTGAGTGTGCGCAGGGCGAGGGAGGGCGGCGGGGCACAGGGGCCATCTCAACAGGTTTTGTTCTTAAATGATTTTGTTTCGGGTTTTTGTTTTGTTTTGTCGTTTGTCGTTTTTTTGTTTTGTTTTGGTTTTTTTTAAGTGAATGTACTTGATTGTTTAGAAAACTCTCCTGACCTTGTTTTTAGGTGGGTTGGTCCAGGGGCTCGTTTTCAGGGTGACCCAGCCCCGATGTTCTTTTAAGCCCGCGGCGATGCGTTGGCAGGGAAGGACTGGCCCCCACAGCGTGCTGCGAATGCTCACTTGTACCAAGCCGTCTTGCACTAGAATCGGACTAGTCAAACTCTTAAAAAAAAAA
>VWZI01019323.1:27121-57131 GCA_013396835.1 Psilopogon haemacephalus
CAGCCGCGGCAGGCTACCGGGGGAGGGCTCGGCGCGGGGCGGGGGGATGGACGACGCGGACTTGGCGCTGCCGTAACCTCCCCCGCGGGCTCCGAGCCAGCCCTGGCTCGGCGGCACCCAGAGGGTGACACAGGAGACCCGAAAGCCACCCGCGGAGCAGCTCTAGGTGGGATCCTGCAGCCCACAGCAGGGGTTTGGGAGGGTTTTTTTTTAGGAGGCTGGAGGTGGCGCCGGGACCCGGCTCTACAGGGAGAAGGGGAAAGGAAACTGCGAAGTCGGCACAAGCTGCCTTTTCTCTTTTTTAAGGCAGAAGAAAGGTATCGGTTTTGGTGAGATCCGTGGCTGGGTGCTGAAGGAGCAGGAGCCACCCTTTGGCCACGGGGGAAAGGAGCGGTGCAGCTTCTCAACGGCTGCACCCTGGCTTCTTGCGGGCCTGGCAGGGGATGAAGGAGCAGGAACCTCTCCTGGGGAAAAGACGCAGGAACCCACTCTGGCCCTGAGGGAAAGGGGCAGGAACCACCCTTCAGCCGTGGGTGAAAAGAACAGGAACCCCACTCTCGCCCTGGGGAAAAGGAGCAAAGACACACACACCCCCTCTCTGGCCCTGGTCAAAAGATGCAAGAACCGCCTCGGGGAAAAGGAGCATCACAGCTCCTCAAAGGCTCCACCATGGCATTTTGGGGACCAGATCATCATCCCCTTTCCTAAACCTCCCTCTACGACCTCAAACCAGCCCCTCTGAGCTCAGATCCTAAAAACAGATGCTGCTGGGAACAGGACAGCAAGCCAGGAGCTAGGACAGGCGTCCAAGGTCACCATGCAGTAGGTTGAGCTGTCACTCCCCGGGGTGGTCGTTATTCCTCTGTCCCCACCCCAGCCCACAGACAGCTGCAGCCTGTTTGCCCTGATAGAAGTTTTTATTCCAGAAGTTTAATGGCACTGCAGGAGTCAGATAGTTCGTTAAGAGCCCTAAAACCCAGCCCAAGAGCCAGGCACTGGCCAGGGAGGTGGAGAACCCCCCCGCACAGGGCCAAAAGCAGGAAACTAGTTTCTCTTCAAGTAAGAAAATAGACGTTGCTAAATGAAAAATATACAGTTAGAAGAGTTAAGTGGCTGGCAAGCTGCTCCCTGGGCAGGTCACACCTCCCCCGGCAGCTCCAGAGGCTGCCAGAAGGCTTTGCCACGCGTGGAAGAGGCAGAGGTACACGGTGGATATCAAAACCTAGAAAGGCAGTCGGGGTCCGCTTAGGAGATGGCCTTGGCTTCGGGCAGAAAGGCTTCCCAGTACTTCACCAGCTGTAGGAGGGCACAGAGGGCACTCAGGAGGACAGAGACAGAGCACTTCACCAATGCAACCCAAGCCCACAAGTGTTTTGGGAGAGGCAGAAGCTCCCTTGCAGGTTACAGACCTGCCCCCACCCCAGTTTCCCCCCCACCACGATACAGCCCCTCTGAAAAGGCATCAAGGGGAGTGCAATGCTGAGGTTTTGCCCTGCTGTAAGCCTCCCTGTTCGTCCCTCCTCATGCTTTGGTGGGGAAGGAGATGAGCTCCAGAGAAGGGCAATGAAGCTGGCAAAGTGCCTGGTGCACAAATCTGATGAGGAGCAGCTGAGGGACCTCGGGGGCGTTCAGCCTGGAGGAAGTGCAGCAGGAGCTGGGGCTACCCACCTGCTGCTGGGAGTTCAGTAGCGTCTCCAGGTACTTGGTGACATGGTTCCTGAAGTCCTTGGATTTCTCTTTCTGCAAGAGATGGGTGCAAGAGTGAGCACGAGGCTGTAGGACCCACCAAAAGCCTCTGGCTTGCGCTGGGGAGGAAGGAGAAACCACCAGGATCTTCCTGTTCCTCCTGGGACCTCACAGAAACCAGTGCAAGATGCTGAGGACAAAGGTCACCTCTAGCTCAGAGGGCTTTCGTCCAAGCTCCCCCTTAGCCAAAAGGCACCAGAGGCCTGCCCAGGGCAGCGATGCCCCAGCCCATTCCGCTCTGTGTTTACTGGTGTGGGCTGTGGGGGCAGGGCCAGGAGCGAAGGTGAGGCCGGGGCACAGCGGGCAGGGGCGGGGGCTGGCTGGCCTACCTCGAAGCGTGTCACCTCCCTGCGGATAACGGCGGAGATCCGCTCGAAGTCCCTCTCGTACTGCGTCACCCGCGACTCCCACTGCACAGAGAGGGAGGCAGTTGGCCGCGGAGCGAGGGCGCAGCCTCCGCCGGCCCTCTGCCAGGCCTCTCTCAGCCACCACTCTGCTGCACCACGACCCCTGCTCGCCGCAAGCTCAGCGAGGGAGCTGCAGGATGTGGGACCCCAAGCAGCCCCTCCTGCAGCTTCTGTGGCTTCCTGCAGGGCTCGCGAGCTTGGCGAGACAGCTGTGCCTGCAGCTCCTCCAAAGGTTCCCTTCTCGCTGCTCAGCAGCTGAGCACCGAGGCAGAGGTCCCAGAATTCCTCACTCCCTACCTCTGAGATCTCCTCTTTGGCCTGTTGCAGCTTGTCGGGTTTGTTGGCCCACAGCAGCCTGGCCTCCACCTCCCTCTTCTTCTGGAGCATGGTCTGGGCATCCTGCCACCGCTGCCAGGTCTTCATGCGCTGGTCAAAGGCTCCCTGGAAGGGCAGAGCAGAGACTGAGCTCTGCTCTTCCACCACAGCAGGAGCTCTGCTGACAGTGACAACCACACCTTTGCTAAGGGGCACATCAGAGCTGCTTCACTGGGGAAGTCCTGGACCCATCTCAGTGTCACCAAAGCTAAGCCAGAACATGAAGAGCTCTCTGAATGCGGGAGCTCAGGTGTAACATCAACCAGCTCATGCCTCTGGAGCATCCTTGGAGTCTCCCTCTGCACGGGACTGGCAGCAGCAGAGGATTTGTCCACCTGGCTCTGGGGTCTGGCAGGAGTCGGTGGAAAAGCTCCAGCACAGGCCCAGACAGGCCTGAGGCCACCCAGTGACCTGGCAGTATCTCAAGCACCACACCAAGCCTATCCCCAAACCCTGCTGCCTGCCCACTTCAGTCCTGTCACCCAGTGGCTAGTGCCAGGAGCTGCCTTGGCTGGCCCCAGGCTGATCTCCAGCCTGCGGACACCTGTCTGGAGGCCAGGTAATTTTAGCAGGCCTGCAAATCACCAGCCCAAGGAGGTAAGAAAGTAGTGTCTGACAGCCTGGTCAGAAGGACAGAGCAGCCAGGACACGGGGAAAGTCTGAAGCTTCTTACCAGAACATCTCAGGGGAGTCCAGCACTACCAGAGACCTCAGTCCAACTCTGGAGCACCACCACACCTCTCAGTACAGCCTGGCAAGGAGGCTTGTGCCTGCTCACTGGGTTGCCTCTGGCCTCTGCAGCCTCCAGAAACCACCACTTGTGGGACACGAGTGGGGCAGGAATCAGTCAGCCTGTCAGACTCGCAGCTCGCTTGGAGTTGCCTTCCTTCAGCCTCCAGCAAGGAAGCCTCCAGGCAGGCTCCATGGACTTGGAGACTCAAGCTGGTCCCCAGCAGGTGCTTGGCAGATCTATATGCAACACCCAGATCATGCCACCAGCCTGCAGCCCCCGTGGGAGCCACAGCCTTCACCTCTGGAAGGGCTGAGGCCACTTACAAGCCATGACCTTTGCTCCACACCCCGTGCTGGAAAAGAGCAGCAGAGCCAGGCCTCATCTACCCCACTCTTCTTATCTAACCACCAACACACGGTTAACTGCACGAGGAGCAAGTTTATCCTCTGCCTGGAGCGGCCAGAGGCAGCCATGTCCTGTGCCTGGAGTTGACCAGCTGGTCTGCTGGCACGCCTGTGGTAGGTCTTAGGCCCAGCAGTGCAGCCTGGAGCTTGGCCCACAGGAGTGCTTACCCTCACCACTGATAGTAGGCGGATGTAGTCTCCCAGGAGCTCGGCCAGGATGAAGAAGTCATTGTTAGCCTGCTCCTGGTACAGCTGCTCGATCTTCTCCTCCACCTCAGCCAGCTGCGACAGCGCTCGCGACAGGGCCGTGTTGTCCTCTGAGCTGCCCAGCATGGCCAGGCTCTTGGCAAACTGGGCTGTGTTCAAGGCCAGCTCTAGTGAACGGAAGGAGAGGCTCAGCAGATGGACCTCACCCTCCAAGGCGAGCCCCAGCCCAGAGCTCAGCCCGAGAAGCTGCTTTTCTGTAGCCCCAGGAGACACCAGCTGGAAGAGGCAGCACTGCCTAAGTGGGCTGTGGTGGGAGGAGGGCTCAGCAGCTCCCGGCAGGGAGAAGGGAAGCAGCAGAGTGGGAGGACAAACACAGCTTGGCAGAAGGCAGCCAAAACATGCAGGGGAAGAAAAACATTGCAGCTCCCTGCCAGAGCACACCGTGGGATCATCACGGCACCACAGACTGCTTTGGAACTTCAAAGCTCATCCAGTCCAACCCCCTGCAGCTAGCAGGGACATCCCCAACGACAGCAGAGCCCCAAACAACCTGACTTGCAATGGTGTCAGGCATGGGGCAGCTCCCACCTCTATGGGCAACCTGGGACAGGCTCTCACCACCCTCAAGGACAAACATTTCTCTCTTCTCTGCAGTCCGAGTCTCCCTCTTTCAGTTCAAACCACCCCACCCTTATCCTGTCACCACAGGCCCTGCTCAAAACTCTGTCCCCAGCTCTCTGGTCACCTCTTGAAGCACTCAAAGGCCACCAGAAGGTCTCCTTGAAGCCTTCTCCTCTCCAGACTGAACAAGCACAACTCTCAGCCTGGCCTCACAGCAAAGCCCTTCCAGCCTTGCCAGCACTGCTGTGGCCTCCTCTGGCCCTGCTCCAACAGGTCCCTGTCTGTGCTGAGGGCTCCAGAGCTGCCCCAGCACTGCAAAACTAATTAGCAGTGAGCAGCTCTGCTCAGGCAGCCTCCCCCCAGGAGGACCCTGGGCCACCATCATTTTAAGATGATGAACACAAGAGGTGGGATTCCTGTTTAACTTGCTTCCCATGTTGAAGAGCAAGGAAGCTGTGTCCTATCTGCTTAGAACTGCCTCTTGGGGCACACGTGGTGGCCCACAGCCAGGCACCACACATCTGAAGGTGGCAGATCCCTCTGGAGAGCAGGTTGCCCCGAAGCTGTTACCTTTCCTGTGGTTCACCAGCGTCTCCACCACGGCGTGCAGCTTCCGCAGCCGCTGGTCCTCACACTCCACCTCCTGCAGCTTCTCCTCGAACCACTGAAACAGATCAGGATTCCAGAGCTGATTCCCACAGGCCGCAGGGCTGGGGAACCTTCCAACACCTGAGGAGAGCAGACAGCTGCAGAGCAAGGGTGGGGACAGCCCAGAGGTGTCCTGACACTTACAATGTCTGACTCGTTCATCTTGATGGTCATTTTGCTGACAGCATCTGTGGCTTTGTTGAACATCTTCAGGATTCCTGCTCCACTCAGGGTCTGGGTGCTCACTGCTCTTGGCAGCTATGGAGAAAGAGAGAAGTTTGCTTTGCCAGGAGCATGGTGAGCAGCTAGCAGGGTGACACTGCTGTCCCTTGTGGCTCCTGGCACAAGTAGGGTTTCCCTGCTCATGAAGCCTTGACGTTATCTCCAGGAAGGAGACTGGAGGGGTCTTCAGACACAGGAAAGATGTGGGATCCACCTGCTCTGCTTGGCCAAGCTAATGGAGGGCTCTAAGAAGCAGCCATGCTGCAAAAATCTCTGCCCCTGGGGGCTGCTCAAGCCACTAGAGGTCACACAGACACCTAGAAGGGCTTCAAAGCACCTCCCCAGAAGCCAGTCCCAGCAGGCAAAGCAGAGCATTGGTGCTGGGATGTAGCCACCACAGCAGCAAAGTGCTGCCATGGCATCTGCTCCTGCAGCAGAGCCCTCCAGCACAGCCTCAGTGTTGCAAACACCCAAGCCGATGTTTCCCCAGGCCTAAGTCTGAGCAAAGAATGACTGCACCACAGCAGGACAGAGGTGGACACAGTCATGCTCTTCTGGGAGGAGCAGGAAGCACAATGGCCACGTTTTTCAGTACATAGCTTGCACTCCCTCAGCATCTGAGCTTCAAGCCAAGCCAGCAGAGGACCTTGTCACATTCCACCAGCCTGCTGGGCTTCAGCAAACAAAGACCACTTATGCTGTCCACGTGTCCCACCCTGATGCACACCAGTGGGGCCAGAGCTCCTGGTGTGCACCAGGTGCTCAGACAAGCACTGACCCAGAAGGAAATGTTCATGGCAAAGGTTTTGGTAGGGAGGCTGCAGAGCTGGCTGCTAGAAGCTTCCTTCATGTCAGACAGGGCCTAAGCCACTGGGTTCTAAGATTAAGCCACTGCTGGCCAAGGGCAGCTCTTCTGGGATAAAAAAAATGTAAGAAGGGAGCAAAAAAACCTTGCGCAGCTGCAACCACCAAATAGGAGCTGAAAACACTAGAGAAACAACCCTGCAGATATCAAGGTCAGTGAAGCTGGTGGAGGACTGGCTCCTGGGGGAAGGACTCCAGGCTGGAGCAGAGGAAGAGTGGGAGGAGGAAGCAGCAGTGGGAGACAGAATAAGGTGTGAAGAACTGACCGCAACCCCCACCCCCTGTCCCCCTGTGCTCCTGGAGGGAGGAGGTGGAGAAATCAGGAGAGGAGCTGAGTCCAGGTGGAAGCGAGGGGTGGGGGAAGGTGGTTTAAGATTTGGGTTTAATCAAGGCTGTCTTGCCCCATGATGATCACTGGTGAGTGATCTCCCCCTGTCCTGACCTCCACCCAGGAGCCTTTTGTCATACCTTCCCCACCCCCTGTCCAGCTGAGGGAAATGATGGAGTAGCTTTAGTGGGCACCTGGTATCCAGCCAAGGCCAACCCACCACATCTCTTCCCATCACCACTGGACCTTGACAGCATAAGCCAAGGTCAAGCACAAGAAGCTTGCGAGGGTGCCGAGGCACTCACTTTTGACAAGCTCTGCCAGGGCTCTGCTGCTCCTCGCTAAGCTTTGTGCCTCCTTAACTGCTCATGGAGCTTTTCCTTCTGCATTTCCAAGCTACTTCCAGCTACTGATTGCACTCTACTGACCTCCTCCTTCTCCAGGAACTCCCTGACGTCAGGGTCCTGCAGCATGGTTGGGTGGCTGACCACTCTCCGCAGGTACCTGTGGAGGGGAACGCACCAAAAGTTACTTCAGCAGTGGCACTCCTGGCTCTGAGCCACCCCAGGGAGCTGCACCAGGCCTGCTGTGCGCTCTGGAACCACAGAATGTCAGAGGCTGGAAGGGACCTCCAAAGCTCATCCAGTCCAAACTCCCTGCAGAGCAGGATCTCCTAGGGCAGATCACACAGGAACGCATCCAGGTGGGTTTGGAGTATCTCCAGAGAGGGAGACTCCACAACCCCCCAGGCAGCCTGTTCCAGGGCTCTGTCACCTTCACAGGGAAAAAAATGCTCTTCAGGTTTCTATGGAGCTTCCTATGCCTCAGCTTCCACCCTTTGCCCCTTGTGCTGTCACTGGGCACCAGGCAGTCTGGGAGGTGGAATTCAGGCCCAACAAGCCCTTGTCATTCCCCCACCAAGAGTCCTGCCTTCCTGAGGACTTCAGTGAGACCCAAGTGCAAACCAGAGCTGCCAGACCTTTGATTACACCTTGATAAGCCAAATGACCAAGATCTGGACTGGCACCTTTACCAACCACATCTTCTCTGACCTTCCTGAGGCTGAAGATGGAGGAGATCAGCATCCTGGGGCTACCTACAGCAGCCAGCAGAGCAGAGCCAAAGACCCTGGTGGCTCTCGGTGCAGTTAGGATGCAAGTTGCAGAGATGCTGAGTTGCTTCCCACTTGATCTGCACTGTTCATAAAACCACTCAACAGACCTATTTTGGGGCTTCTGAGGCAGCTCAGTTTTCACCCTGCCTTCTCAAGGGAGTTTGGCCAGATTTGGACCGTCAGAGCAGCTCTGGAAGCAGGTAATAATGGGCAACCATTATTTTTAGGACATCTTTACTCTTATAGAATCATAGAATGGTTTAGTTTGGAAGGGACCTCGAAGATCATCTACTCCAACCCCCTGCCATAGGCAGGGTCACCTCCCACTAGAACAGGTCACTCAAGACCTCATCCAAACTGGCCTTGAACACTTCCAGGGAGGAAGCATCCCCAGTCTCCCTGGGCAACCTGTTCCAGGGTTTCACCACCCTCACTGTAAATAACTTCTTCCTAACATCCAGTTTAAGTCTCCCTTCTGCCAGTTCTTACATCGATTTACATAATCAAAACAACTTTCTGCAGTTGCAGCTCTCACACCTGGAAGGAGAAGGCTCTTCTCACAAGTGGAGAATGCAGCCCCCCTGAGGCTGGTTCAGCAGGAGGGGGTGGCTGGGGGGGGTCTGTACCTCTCCAGAGCAGCCCGTCTCTTCTCCAGGAACTCTGCAGAGGAGGAGTCTTCTTTCCCAACTTTCACTTTGGTCATTCCTACACCAAGGGAAGGAGACACAGTCAATGCAAAAGGTGAGGTTGGTGCATGCTGTGGGGGTGACAGGAGAAGAACTTTGCAGCAGGAGGAGGACCTGACAGCAGTGTAAGTGACCTGGGTTTTAAAATCTGCTCACAGCTGGCAGCAGAAAAAAAAAACGCAAAGTGAAGACTGGGAGGGTTACAAGATTGGACTCAGCAGCAGCCCACAGAACCATGGTCACACTCTACTGTGAGCAGCTGTGGAGGCACCTGCAAACTCAGATGCAGGCTCTCAGCACAGAGCTCCAAGTAGGGAACAAAGGCTTTGTCTGGGGATTATTTTCCATGCCTGCTCTGCAGCTTCCTTCTCTCCACTCAGAGACTGCAGGCAGGCCTTGTCCTTCAGGCACAAAGCTCCTCAGCAGAAGGACCAGCTCAAATGTTCTTTAGCTCCACCACTCACCTATGAGGCTCTTCTCTGGTGGTGGAGGAACGATGAACCCATTCTGGGCATGCTTCTCCGACAGCTTCTCATAGAGACCCAGAAAGTCACTGAACCGCCTCTTGACTGAAAACTGCTTGCTCCTGAACATTGGCATGGTGGTCTGGGAGAAGAGGACACTCAGATCAGACTCACCAGGGAAGCTTGATCCCTGCAAGCACAGCCTGGAAACAAAAATCTGCTGACACTTCTGGGGTGAAGGAGGACAGCTTGAACTCCACATGGGTCCAACAGAGCAGGCTTCCGCCTGGGTTTCCAACAATTCCCCTTCTAAGAGCTCTCCCTGAACCCAGCAGCAGCATTAATGCCACTAAATGACAGAGCAGCTGTCACCGTGGCCACAGGCTGCATGGTAAGCCCTGACCCTTGCCTAATCCCATCAGCCCTGCTCCACACAGGCATGGGAACTGCTGCCAGGTTACCTCATCAGCTGCAGACTACAGGGGCCACCGGTGGCTTTTAATTCTGTTTGCAGAGCAGGAGGGGAGGCCAACAAGTCCCCCTAAGACCACAGCAGCCACTGCACAGACACAGCTGGGAACAGCTTTCTGCAGAGCTCAGAGCAGTAGCCCAAAGCTCCAAGCAGGGCAGCAGCTGCAGCAGGCTCAGTTTCCTGCCACTAGCCTAGCAGAGCAGGTCCTGACATGAAACCTTCTACAGCAGCCACTCTTCAGAGAGAGCTGAACTCAGGTCAGCTTCATCTGAGGCAACTCTTTGCGACAGAACTTCTAGCAACAGCCCCAGTGCCGAGGGCTCTCCCACAGGGACACCATCCCTGCTGCTCTGCTCACTCCAATGCTGAGCAGCCAGGAACAGCTGAGGAAAACCAGGCAAGTTTCCAACTGGTTCAAACCTTCTCTCTCAGCCAGGCTCATCCTTTGATCTGCAGAGTGGATTATAAGTCCTGAATCCATGCCCCCAGGCAGTCAGACCTCCTATGTAGGTCACTGGTGGCTGGGCTAAGAGCAGCCAGCCCAGCTGCCTCCCACGGAGCCACGGGTTGGACGTACCTGTGTGGACACTTTGTAGGCTACATAGGCGTTCATGCCATCCCCTGGGGAAAACAGGACAAGGGGTTAGTGTCACAAGTGTCTTCTTGAGAGGGATGAAAGGGGATCTTAGCAATGTCTGTAAGGATCTGAGGGGTGGGAGTCAGGATGAAAAGTGCCAGGATCGTTTCGGTGGTGCTCAGTAAAAGGACAAGGATCAACAAGGATAAGCTGGAACCCAGGAAGCCTCAATATAAGGAGAAACTGTTTACTGTGAGGGTGCCCTGGAACAGGCCCCCCAGAGAGGTTGTGGTGTCTCCTTCTCTGGAGACATTCCAAACCCACCTGGATGTGATCCTGTATGACCCTGCTCTGGCAGGGGGGTTGGACTTAATCTCTGGACGTCCCTTGCAACCCCCTACCATTCTTTGATTCTCATCTCATCCCTTCCAACCATCACCCAAAAGCAAAGCACAAGGCTCCTGTGGCCTCCTGGCCTTCTCTGGCCTAGGTATGGTTCTGATCTTTGGCCTGATGGAGTCCTGAATCCCTCTGCAGAAGGGCAGGCAGCAGCTCCCTGCCCAAACCTGGCTGCTGCCCAGGAGGCATTTCCCCAGCCTAGCTGCCCAGCTCTGCCCTTCCTTCCGCCGGTGCCTGGCGCTCACAATTGGGCACTTGTCAGGCTGCGGCGCTTGGGTTGGCTCCCTGCATCTGCCTGGAGCCCAACAATTCCCTGGCTATGCAGCAGCTGAAGCAGCCCTTTCAGGGGCAGCTCAGCCAGCCCCTTGCTGGGCTCCTGACCACCGCGGCCACATCCCTGCAGCAGACACAGAGCTCCCCTTGTATACCTGGCAGCTCAGCTGAAGGCCACCCACAGGGCTTTGATGCTACCCCTAACACAGCTCCAACTTACAAGCCAGGGCACCTCCCAGCTCCAGAGACCACAAGCCACACAGTAAGTTCCAGTCACAAGCTGGAAGCCAGGAGGTTCCACAACAACGTGAGGAGAAACTTTACTGTGAGGGTGCTGGAGGCCTGGAGCAGGCTGTCCAGAGAGGCTATGGAGTCTCAGTTTCTGGAGTCTTTCAAAACCCACCTGAATGTGTTCCTGTGTGACCTGCCCTGGGTGACCTTGCTCTGGCAGGGAAGGGTTGGACAGAGATCTGGAGTTCCCCTCCAACCCCTCCTGATCTGTGACTGTAAGGACAAGCTGCCACTCGTGAGGCTGCTTTGCACCCCGTGACCAGATGTTACTTTGAGTTCTCTGCACCCCAGGGACTCGCCATGTTCCCCTGACCATACACTTTCAACAGTGAAAAACCCTCTTGCTTCTCAGTTTGAAGCCGGAGCTGCTTCCCTGACAAACACCACTGCTAGGGATGGTGTCAGAACATGGAACAACACTCTGAGGTTAAGGTAGTTTTGCCTTCTCTTTACCCACTGCACACAGGTCAAGTCGAGCTGGTCAGCACAGTTCCAGGCAGCAAGCTCCACTACTGCAAGTATCACCCTCCCACAAACCCCACTGCTGGCTGCCTGCCCACAAGGTCCCCTTAGCCTTCCAGGACCTGCTTCTGTCTCACTTGTTTTGCCACAGAGCTATTTTGCTTTGTGTAGCTTCATTTCTTCCAGATGTTGGAAGGAGTCTTGGGAGAAGTTACTCCAGGATGGAGTCTGCACTTGCAGACACAGCTCAAAAGCTGAAGCTGTGGCATCTGGAGGTGACAGCTTGTGTCTGGTCCCACAGGCAAGCTTGGCTTGTCCAACTGCCTCTCCCTGGTCAGCAGGATGGGACATTAACTCACCAACTTTCTCTGGGTCACTCACTCCTACAGTCAGGTCAAATTTGTCCTCCTGTTCCTCTTCTTCCAGCTGTTTGGAGGAAGCAGACAAGGACAGCAAGTTAAAAGGAAGAAGCCATGCTCCAAAATAGCCCAGGCAGGCAGCTGAGCTGCTCACACTGCCACAGCAGCTCTGCCCCTCCAATACAGCCAAGGCCATTCTACAAAGCTCTTAAGCTTCTCATTTTTGTCCAGGCTACACATTCCAAGGATCTCAAACTGGATTTGTCTTTACCATAGCAAACTGCTCAGCCCAAGGGGACAACAACTGGCACGGCCAGCCTGAGAGGGTCTTTCCATCACACCCTGCTTTGCTGGAGGCCAGTGGGCAGCTCTACCAACAGTAATGGGCAGATGTAGCAGCATTCCCACCTCTGACAGAGCATGGGGGTTGCAGGCTTACGCAGTGCCCTCTTACTGGAGTGGCATTAAGGGACTGGGCCAAGCAGAGCTGGGACAGACTCCAAACAGCCTTTGCCCTGAGAACCTGAAGGTGACACCTTATGGGGTGCTCAGCATTCTGGCCTGGCTCTTCACCCCACTTTCCCTTAGGCCAAGCTGAAACTAACCTAACATACCAGTCCTGATATCAATCCTCAGGGGCAATAGGTTGCTCAGGGCACTAGAGGAGCATTCTCTTGGTCTTTAGGACAGTTTGTCTCTCTACAGTAGAAAACCCAGGTTTGGAGCAAGCCCCATCTGGTTCACTGGGCTTGGCAACCAGACCACAAGCTCCATTTCAGGCTTGGCATTCCCTTGTCACACAGCAGACTGTTTCCTCCAACGTGGAGGACAGCAGCTACAGCACCTGTCCCAGCTGTGGCAATACAGTGTGCTGGAGCTCCCTGTCACAGCCTGCACCCCTAGGACCAGGTCAGCCACTTGAAACACAGCTTTGGAAGCAGCCTGCACCACTCCAAGTGCAGGAATGTCCTTAGGCTGGAGCCCACTCCAGCCACATCAATTCCAGACTGATGGCCTGAGATAAAAGCCAGGGCATCCAGCATGACAATTACATTAATTGCATCATTTAAGATGCATGTTTACAACTAATTAAACAGGTTCCTGCCAATTACAGCCTAAAACCTCCAAGGCAAGCTTAGAATCCCAGCATGGTGGGGGTTGGAAGGGACCTCTGGAGATCATCCAGTCAAACCCCCATGCTCCAGCAGGACACCCACAGCAGCTTGCCCAGGACCACAACGGCCAGGGAGGGTTGGAAGTTCTCCAGAGGAGACTCCACAACCTCTTTGGGCAGCCTGCTGTCTGCACCCTCAGGAAATAATTTTTTTCTCATGTTCAGATGGAACCTCCTGGATTCCAGCTTGTGCCTGTTTTTCTCAACAGAAGTTGGAAAGCTCAGAGAAATTCTCACCTCCTCATAGCTCTGTGGAGGGTTTCTAGAAGAACTTCCAGCTACTTCTAGTGAGGGGGCAGGATTGGAAGCTTTGGCCAGTTCTTTCTTCTGGTTGTTCTGTGTGCTGTCTAGAGACAACTCTACAGTGGCATCTGTCAAGAAAAGTTTGCAAGGGTCAGCCTCTGCTTTGGGTTTCTGGAAAGGTAATTTCAATACTTGTCTGAGAGGTTCATGAGATCTAGGGAGAATAACTCATGGAGAGGACACCTATAAGCAGTGGCAAGAGCAGCACTTAAAGCATCCTTACTGCAATAAAAGCCTTTGATCGGTCCTGCTGGAGGAATTAATCCAATGAAGCTCTTTGGAGCTGGAACAGAAGTTGCTGTGCACCCAGCAGAGCTCTCACAAGGCAGGTAGGCCAGCCTGGAGGACATGCTCCTTCCCAGTACACTCCTCCACCCAGAGGAAGTAAAAACTTGCCTCTGTGAGCAGGTGTCCCCAAAACTGAGACCCAGATGTCTCTGCCTGAGGTGTGCCACCATGCCAGGGCTAGGGAAAGGTCTGCCCCTCCTACAGCTCCCCTGCTGAGAGGTTTTACATCTCCTATTCCCTGGAACAGACATATCCTTACTAGAGATGCCTCCTCCAGCTACATAGAAGGAGGAGAAGGCAGAGAACAGAAGTTCTTTAGCTCTCAGAAGGCATTCACCACCTTAAGAGTTGAAGGCAACAGAACTAAAGCAAACCCCATTTTAATCCTCTTCAGCAACAAACAGTTAATCCCACCAGGGGAGGATTAACCTGGAGGAAGCTACTCCTACCTTCCCTGGAGCTCAGCTCCACAGTTGGAGATAAGGACCTGGGATAGTCCACAAACATCCACAATCTGCATGGCAAGTAGATGCCTGCAGGCTTCAGAGTTGAGAAAGTTCCATCAGAGCCCCAGGAGATGCAGACTGACCTGCAAATAAGTCCTGATGGTCTTGCTCTTCGCCAACACCGTTCTCCTGGGAGGTGCTGCTCACTGGCAGGAGGGATTCTCTCTGTGGTGCCGTGGGCTTGGGCTTGCTCTGCAAGACAGTTAACAGCACGTACAGATGAGGTAAGTCACTCTGAGGAACCTCTCTGGTGTGGCCAGCAGGGCTAGGGAAGGCATTAGCCCCCTGGACTCAGCACTGCTGAAGCCACGCCTGGAGTGCTGGGTTCAGTTTTGGGGCTCTCACTCCAAGAAGGACACTGAGGGGCTGGAGCAGGGCCAGAAAAGGGCAACAAGGCCAGGGAAGGGTCTGGAGAACAGGGGTAGGGAGGAGCAGCTGAAGGAGCTGGGAGTGTTCAGCCTGAAGAAGAGGAGGCTGAGGGGAGACTTCATTGCTCTCTAAGGCTCTCTGAGAGGAGGCTGTAGTGAGGCAGGGGTTGGCCTTTTCTCCCAGGTATGAATTGATAGGACAAGAGGAAATGTCCTCAAAGGGATGTTTAGCTTAGCCATGAAGAACAATTTCTTCCCCAAAAGGGTTGTCAAGCCCAGAAACAGGCTGCCCAGGACAGTGGTGGAGTCCTCATCTCTGGAGAGGCTCCAAAGCCATACAGACGAGCTGAGGGCCATGAGTTGGTGGTGACCTGGCAGTGCTGGGTTAATGCTCGAACTCAATGGTCTTAAAGGTCTCTTCCAACCAAAACGATTCTGTCATCCTATGAATGGACACTGAAGGACCACAGAGCTCTAACCACTGCCACACGTGCCACTACCACAAATCCCTTGTGAGCAGAGTGGCCAGAGGACATCACAGACTGATCCACTTCCACCCACCCCCAAGCACGACCACCTCCGCCAGCAAGGCTGTACCAAGGCTTCTGAGCTGGTAAGGACACCAAGTGTCACACAGCTTCAGAGCCAGTTCTGCCCCTGACTTGCAGCCAAACAGGAGCAGCTACAGGTCACTGGGACATGCCAGCCCACGAGCAAAGTATCACACTCCTCCTGCCACAGGAGAAGAAGCAGGAGCACCATCTGGACCACGTTGGGCCACACCAGTGCCAGCAGTGACCTGCGCTGACACTGCACCAAGGCAGGCGGGCAGCGCCACAGAGGTCCAAGGACACTGCTGCCAGGAGATCCCTGGAAAAGCCAAGCTGCCACTTCTGGCAGCAGACACCCACAGAAATTTGCCTGCCCGAAGGCAGGGCGCTGGGGGCCATGGAAACCTTGCCAGCAGCATGACTCCTGCTAGCAGCCCAGCCACCACCCCGAGCCAAGCTGCCTTCACCCAGAGGGCTGTCTGGGTCTGTGTAAAGGCAGCTGGGCTGTGCTTTAACGTGGTGCCAGAGCAGCTCAGGAGCTCTGCTTCCCCTCCACTACTGGCATCTGCCTGTGTGGAGCTGTGCTGACCCTCTCCTATGGCATCCCTTGAAGCAGAGACCAAGCTGTGACTGCTGGCCTAAAGCCAGGTACCTCTCTGCGTGTTTCAAAGTGATGCTGGCAAAGTCTTGTTTGTCAGTTTGTCACCCAAGGCTCCCCAAGCTCCCCACGTACAGCTCAACCAGGACCAGTCAGTCCTGAGCCCCAGGGCCAGTACTTCTGACACAGTCGATGTGCCACAGCAAACAGCCTCCTGGGCACACAGCTTTGCTGGGTGGGATTGTCCCAACTGCTGGGGGCAGGCTTGGGGACAAGGTGAGAGCTCACCCAAGAGCTTGCACACCAACCAGTCCACCACAGCAGCAATCAGAGCTGCTTCTGTACTGATGCTGCAGGTGAAGCCTGACAGATGCTGGCACCATGAATCCTCCCTTTGCAGGAGGACAGGCAAGCACAAGTTACCCCAAGCAGGGATGGGACAAGTGCTGGTCTTTAAAGTTTTGGCAGGGAACAGAACAGGTCTTTGATGGTCAGTAAATGGAGTACTATGAGCAGCCACTCTCAGCCAACAGGCTCCTTGGCACTCTCTACAGCGAGTAAACACCATCAGCTCCTGCAGTTCCTAAGGGAGCAAAGTGGTGCTAAGGCAGCTCCACTCCGATAGGAGCTTGAGTCTTGGAGTACAAAACCCAAGACTTGATTCTCAGTTTGCCAGAAATTTACTTCCTAAGACTCTGAAAGAACCACACCCTGTTCCTACTTCTCCATCTGCTGCTACAGAAGAGCAGCAGCCTCTTTTAGATCAGCACTCACCATCTCGGGGGCCTGACTTCGCACACTCCAATCTCCACGCACACAGGCAGAAGCTCCCCAGGCCCTCCAGAGAAAACCTGACTGACAGGCAAGCAGACTTCATAGCAGAAGACACGAATCCTTGAGAGCATCCCTAAAGATGACTGTGGTCACACGGCCACCAGGCAGATGAGGCCCAGCTCTGGCTACGGCTGTGTCTGGCCCAAACGCCTCTGCTGGCTGTGAGGCCACCTAGACATCGGCAGCTGTGTGGGATCTGCCTCAGCAGCCTCACTCCCCTGCTTCACAGAATGTTTTGCTAACGCTCAAGGACAGACACAAGCAAAGCCACCAGGGCCCACAGATGAGCCAACTCTTGTTATGAAAAGTTGCATCAACAACAGCAAGCACCTGATAAGCTGCTTTAGCTGAGCAGACTCTGGTTTCAGTGCAGGGATGCTTTGTTTGCAGAGAAGCCCCCATGGCAACTTTGGTAGTCTGCCTCTACCATCAGCTACCTACTACATCTTCCAGTTTTTCAAAGAAAAAAGGTCCCAGAGGTTCAAGACCATCACCTTAGTGGTCAGAGACACTTCCCAAGTCAGGGTTGTGCTCCCATGACTCGTTTTCAAGCATAGGACCCTGCTGCTCTGTTCTGCTCAGACCAACGTGAGACTCTCCTCCTTGCAACAAGGCAGAACCCACTCACAACTCCCCACACAGAATGGTATGGGTTGGAAGGGACTTCCAGAGATCATCCAGTCCCACCCCCCACCTTGTTTCATGCTGCTAAGCCACCAGCAGAAGACTGCCTGCTGCTAAGTGAGTACAGCTCAAGGACACCTGACCAGCACCAGGCCAACAGCTACACGACAAAGTGTTGGTGATCTCCTCACCGTGAGTGGGGCACATTGATGCCTCCTGTCACCTCAGCCCCACTGCACTAGAATTCAGCCCCCCAATAACAGGCAGCAGGCACCACATCAGCTACAGCAGAGCCTTCTAGAGAATGAAGGGACAAGGGCTGATGCAGGGCTGAAGGAAGATGAGGCTTTTCCCCATGAAGGCTCACAAGCTGCACAATGATGCTGAGCTGTGCTTGCCACCACGTTCCAAACCACCAAGGTGCCCCTACCCGCGATCTGGGGAGGGCTATAGAGCAGCAGGCAACTGCCTGGGTGACACAAGGACATCTTCAAGGCCAGGTGTGATAAGTCCTTGAGCAATCTGGTCTATTAGGTGTCCCTGCCCATAGCAAGGGGTTGGAACTAATGCTCCCTTCTAACCCAAACCAGTCGATGATTCTAAGATCTTCACCTCGATGGGATCACTTGAGGCACTTGCAAGAACTACCAGGTTACAACCCAAGGGAAACAAGAAACCAGCCTGTCTCCAGCCACTGCACAGCCCCATTGCTACGGGACCCTGGGAAGCTGCCCCTTGATCCCCAGGCACCCTCCTGACTCAAAAGCAACCCAAAGTGCCTTTGCAAAGCCACCCAAGGTGCCTGAGGTGCTCCCAAGGAGGCAGGAGAAACCGGACTCCCTGTACAAACGCGAGCCCAGAGCCACCCCTCACCTCCCACTTAGTTTGTACGTGGTTACTTTTCATAACCAAACCCGGAGGATGCCAACGCGCTGCCTACAGGCACCGGGATGACGCTCGCAAAAAAGCCCTTCTCCAAGTACCAGCGCGTCCCCTCACAGACGTCCCCTCACAGATGTCCCCTCACAGCCGCCCCGTGGCAGGGTCTAACCCCAACACACTCACGGTGCCGGTGAAGATATCCTCGCCTTCCGAGTCGCTGTCAGCTTCCCCCGGTGCGTCGCTGTCGCCGCCGTGGGGCTCGGGGAAGGGAGGGGGGAGGCGCTGGGCGGGAGAAGAGGAGCGGGAGCTGCAGGCTCCGCCCGACGCCATGTCCGCGCCGCCGCTTCCGCCCCGCCGCCGCCGCGCCGGAAACTGCGGCCGCCGCTTGCACGCGCCGGGGTGGGAACGCTTCCGATTGGGCAGCGCCTATGCCTGCTCCGCCCACCCCCTCCAGGTCGAGCCAATGAGCGCAGCCATCGCCTCCGCCCTCGGGCGTCGCTCCGGTCGCCATGGAAGCGGCGCGCGCCGGGACGGACCACGGCGGCGGGCGGGGGGAGCGCGCCCAAGCCCGGGCGGCCCAGGCCTTAGCGGCCCGAGCGGGGAGGGACAGCAGGTGTGACCCGCGGGATGCCACCCTACGGGCCTCTGGCAGCCCCGGTTATGGTGTCCTCGGGGCCCGAGCCAGGTATGGTCTCCACAGCGCTTCAGGGAGAAGGCCTGCCTTCCCCTCAGCATCCAGTCAGCGTAGTCGTGGTTCCTTCAGTGCCCGGAACAGGCACCTCTCCCAGTCTTTGAGAGCTCTTTCAGGGAAGAAGTTTCTTCAAACGTCTAATCTAAACCTCCTCTGGTGCAACCTGAGGCCCATTCTGTCACTTGGTACTAGGGAGAAGAGACCAGTTCCCACCGGACTCCAACCTCCTTGCGGGGAGCTGTAGAAAGCAAGGAGGTCTCCCTCAGCCTCCTTGAGGCTGAACACCTCCAGTTCCCTCAGCTGCTCCTCACCAGACCTGTTCTCCAGACCCTGTCCCAGCTTTGTTGCCCTTCTCTGGACCTGCACCTCCACCCTTTTTGGAGTGAGAGGCCCAAAACTGCATGAAGGTATGAACCGAATTTGAGATGTGGCCTTACCAGTGCTGAGTACAAGGGTGGGGGGGGGGACACACAATCGCTGCCCTGGCCTTTCTGGCCATACTGTTCCTGGTCCAGGCCCCAGTGCTGGTGGCTTTTTTGACCACATGCTGGCTCATTCAGCTGGCCGTTGACCCACACTCCTTGCTCTTGTGCTACTGGGCAGCTTCCCAGCCACTCTTCTCAAGTCAAGTTATTGAGACTCAGGTGTGGGACCTGACACCTGCCCTCATTGAATCTCATGCAGCTGGCTTCAACCCATTGACCCAGCCTGTCCAGGTCCCTCTACAGAGTCTTTTGTCTCTGTTGTGTCCCACAATAAAGTAGCAAACTCCAGCCAAGACTTCCAATCTTTCCGTGCTGGATCATTTGATATCCTACATGACAGCACCAATGTGATTTTTTTTTTTTGCCTTCACCTGCAATGGCTCTCAGGCCAAGAACCCTCCCACCAGGTCTGCACTCTGCTCCCTTGCAAACTCACTCAGAGCAAGCAGCTGATAGCTCTCTTCTCTCTGAAATTCTATCTCAAGCCTTCTACCTGCAGGTGGGTCTGGAGAACAGAAGGCCAAGAAGGGATCTGCTCAATGTCTAGCAATAGCTCAGGGACTGCATCTAGTGGAGGGGAGCCAAGCTTTTTTTGGAGTAATGCACACCAATAGGACAACAAGCAATGGATACAACCTGGAACAGAAAAGGTTTCACTTCAAGGTGAGGAGAAACTTCTTTACAGTGAGGGTGACAGAGCCCTGGAGCAGGCTGCCCAGAAAGGCTGTGGAGTCTCCTGCTCTGGAGGCTTTCCAAACCCACCTGGATGCATTCCTGTATGGACTACCCTGGGTGATGCTGCTTGGCAAAGAGATTGGACCTCTGTAGGTCCCTTCCAACCTCTTAACATTCTGTGATTCTTTGGGTTATCACACAGGAAATCTCCCACCTTGCTCCAGTGGGTTTGAAACTATGGTGTCACCATCACAGAATTGGCCCCCTCCACTTGACACCCACCCCTCAGATATTTCTACACATTGATCAGGTCCCCTCTCAGCCTTCTCTTCTCCAGACTAAACAGCTCCAGGGCTCTCAGTTTCTCTCCATAGAGGAGATGCTCGAGTTCCCCAGTCACCCTTGTGGCTCTTTGCTGGGCTCTCTCCAGCCTGTCCCTGTCTCTCTTGACACAATACTCCAGATGTGGCCTCACCAGGGCAGAGCAGAGTTGGAGCAGAACCTCCCTAGAGTTACTGGCCACACTTTTCTTGCTGCACCCCAGGATGCCATTGGCTCTCTTGGTCAGATGGGCACATTGCTATCTCCTCTCCACCATGCTGACAACTTACCAGTAGCACTCCTGAAGTGTTGAGTAAGGGTAAACAAAGAGCTCTCTATCAATGAAGTGTTAGAAGCAAGTGGAGAAAGGCTTTGAACCTCTTCGGGGGGCAGAAGAAAAGGTGAGGGCTTGTAGAACACCAAGACAAGCAGGAGAGGCATCAGGATGACAAAAGCAGCTGCCAAAACAATTTAGAGCCCATTCTACGTGGACCTTGCATCCTTATTAAATGATGAAGAGCCTAGTGCTAGCTCTAGAACAAAGGGCATGGCCCCCTAGGTCCTGTGGCATCTCTTGTCTCTGCAGTGCTAGAATTGGGCATCTTAGTTGCTCCTCTGCAAGTATTTTAGAAAGTGAGATGCCAGCTGCCTTGAGAAGCCATGGATAGAAAACCCACCCAACCACTCAGCCATCCTTGTTATATCAAGTTCTCACCCTGCATTAGTTTCACCCCTGAGGGACCTGATATTGCTGGGTGACAACCACGTGGACATGAGCCAGCAGTGTGCCCAGCTGGCAGGGAAAGCCAGTGACATCTTGTCCTGTATCAGGAAGAGTGTGGCCAGCAGGACCAGGGCTGCATTCTGCCTTGTGCTGGCACTGGGGAGGCCTCACCTGGAGCACTACATGCAGTTCTGGGCCCTCACTGCAAGACAGATCAGAAGGGGGGGGCAGAGGAGAGCAAAGAGACTAGGGAGGGGGCTGGAGGGGAAGGCTGATGAGGAGAGGCTGAGGGTGTTGAGCCTAGAGGAGAGACTCAGCAGGGACCTTACCACTCTCTACCGCTACCTGAAGGGAAGGTGTACTCCAGGTGGGGGGGAGGTCAGGCTCTGCTCCCAGGTGTGCTGGTGTGAACTAACTGGAGGATTTGACTAAGAAATTAGACTATAGGTAGAGAAGTGAAAACACATGATGTCACTTCACTCAGTTTTACTGAGAAAGAAAAAAAATAATGTTTTAAGAGTTGTAACCCAAATATAGGTAAGTCAGATGGTTTCAGATCTCTCTGGGCTGTGGCTGTGTCTTTTCCCTGCCTTTGTAGCTGATTCTTAATAATTCCACTAACTTCTTTCCTACTGCTAACCCCCCTGGCTGACCTATCTTTGCCTACCTGCTGCATTAACAGATGGTAAGACAAGACTGGGGAAGGTGATAGGGGTGGTTAGAAACCCCTCTTAGGGATTTTGGTCTCTGGGAGGGCTGCGGTGTTTCTGTATTACCTTTTCACTGTATAGATCTGTAAATATCTGTTATAGATTGTAAATATCTGCTTGTATATTGTGCATAGCTGTAAATATAAAGCTTCATTTACCAACTTCCAGCCATCTGAGTCCTAGCCTGGGTTATATCAAAGAGTGGGGTGGGGGGGCAGATAACTGCTAAGCCACTACACCAGGCAACTTGTGACAGTGCAAGAGGACATGGCCTGAAGCTGTACCAGAGGAGGGTAAATGGCTGTTAGGAAGCAATTCCTCAGGGAAAGTGAATTACATAGCAGAGCAGACTGCCCAGAGAGGTGGAGGAGTTGCTGTCCTTGAAGGTGTTTAAGGAAAGCTTGGATGGAGTGGTGGTAAGTCATAGGCTGGTGGACTTGATGATCTCAGAAGTCTAATTCCAGTCTTGGTACTTCTGTAATCTATGGGCAGGGTGGGGGTGTGGAGCTTGGGCACAGAGGCAGGAGGAAAGCTTGCTCAAGCAAACCTCTTCTGAACATCCACCAGGCTTTGGCTCTCAAGCTTAAACCTCTGGCTGGATTATCCAGATGCCTAAACAGCTGTCCTAGGTTCAGAGACTTCAGAGGACCAGAGCAAGATGCACCACAGCAGCCAGCAGGGGCCACAATGGTTTCTGCAGCCAGACCAAGTGTTACAGCTAAGCACAGCCTCAGCCCTAGGGGCAGAAGTGAGGGGGAGCTTATAGTCAGGGCCAGGTCAAGTGGCTCAAGATGTTTCAAGGAGGTTCATGCTGACCCTGCCTGCAAGCCTTTCATCTAATCAGCCTTAGAGAGCTCTGCAGAGAGGTGTCTTTATTAACCACCCATTCATATTCAGGAGCCCAGATCTCACCTCCACCTGCACTCTCTCCTTACCTCTTGGAGCAAGCTCTGACCCCATCCTCCCCAGCACAGCCCTTTCCTTCCAGCCCAGTCCTCTCTGTGGGGGCTCAAACTCCCTCAATTCCTCACTCATGAAGACTCTGTTTCTCTCCCTTGGCTTCCAAGCACATTGCTTTCTCCATCCCTCCTTACTTTTCCTTCCTCTTTATTGGAGAGCCCTGTTTAGAAATTATGATCTTCACGTCCTAGGACCGCCCAGACCAAAAGCTGCCCACAGGAGCCTGTGTAGCTCAATCACCACCTTTTTATTTCAGTGCTGTACACAAAGTCCCTTCCCCACCAGGTGCTCCCAGCACCCCTGTGCTGACCCCACCTTAGCACCAGACAAAAATAAGTTACCCACCCTCCACTCCACTGTGCTGTGCTCCCCAGCACCAGGGCAGGTTGGTACCAGTTCTTGAGTGCCAGCCTTGCCGGTGCCCAGTTCACCCAGAGTGCCCCGCACCAAGGCCAAGTGCTTTGAAACTCAAAGTGACAGGACTGGACCCTGCCCAATCCTGACTTCATCCCAGCTCCCAAGGGGCTCAGCATGGCATGGCAGCTCCTGATGGCAGCTGAGAGCACCTGTGGGGAGAATGACACTAGAGCATCAAAGTTGTCACACTCACACTGGTGCCAATCTACCCCACAGAAGCAACACCAAAGCCACAAGGATTGGCTCAGTCTACCTGAGGTCCACGATAGCAGAAGCAGAGACATCCCAATGCCATCCACTAGGGATCCCCAGGAGAAACAAGAAGCTGGGCCAGGTAGTACTCACTCCATCTTGGCTTCCAGGTGGTGGATTGTCTGCTTGTCCAGGTAGCGGCAGAAGAGCGAGATGAGGTTGCTGGGCAAGAAGAGAGGCTCCACCAGTGAAGCCTTGGGCACTTGTGCCAGCTCCCGGGCAACCAAGAACACCATGTCTGTCCTGGGGAACCAAAGCAGGGGGTGAGGACCCTACTAGCTGGTGGACTCCAGCCCCACTTCACCCCCACAGCTCCTCACCAGGTCTCAAAGTCCCCAGAGCTGGGCTCCAGCAGCGCCTCGGAGGACAGCAGCCTCTCACCCTGACTCAGCAGGGAGTAGAGCAAGGAGATCCCAAACTGCAAGGAAGCACCAGAAAGAGTCAGGGATGGCAGTGGTGGCACCCCGGGGACAACACAAAGCCCTGCCCTCCTCTGGGCTGCATACCTGGTTCCTCAGGGCCATGGTGAGGGGGAGCTCAGCAGTCTCAGGCAGAGGCCTGATCATCTCCTGCAGGACCTCGATAAGCTTGCTGAAGCCTGTCCCAGCCACCACCTTGTCCAACGGACTATAGAGCACAGGGAGAGACTGGACAGGGCAGAGGGGAAAGCAGGGATTGAGAAGGTTTGACCCACCATGGCCACAGCCCCATCCCAGCACTTGGTAGGGAGACACACAAAGGCTAATGCTGCACCAGGACTGCTTTAATCCCTTGAGGAGACTTTTCTCCTCTTTCCCAGGGCAGGAATGAGGCTCTCAGCAACTCCACCAGCCCCAGTGGGGCCCACCTCAGCAAGAGCAGATAGGGAAAGGAGGCAACCCAGAGATGTCCCCATCATGGCTGCATGTGCTTGCCTCATCCAACAGGTCCTTCTTCATGAGGAAGGGCAGGTGGTGGGCAACGGTGAGCAGGATCTTCTCTGCTTGCTCCCAGGCCAGGTGGGGCAGCAGCCGAGCTAGGAGCTTCTTGCCCTTCCGAACACACAGGAGCTGCAGGAATTCATCCTCTGCCTCCCTAGGGACAGAGACTCTATTGGCACAGTTCCCAAGGGATCTGTAGATTTTCTGTCCACCCAGAAGGACCAGCATCAGCTCCAGGGAAAGACAAGGCTTATGAGCAGGGTCAGAACAGGCCACGGTGACACCGAGGACAGGACCCAACCTTCCCCACCACACAGAACTGTTCACTCACAGCCATCTGTGCCCAGCAAGGACCAGGCTGTGCTGCCCACGTCCCATGGCACAAACTCACTCTTCACTGCTGCAAGCTCCAATTCTCAATGCTTGGTAGATACTCTCCACTTCTTGGTTCTTCTGCTCCTGACAGCAGGGCTGCTGCTGCTTCTCTAGAGCCAGTGCTATCTTCTGCTGCATCTCCTCCACTTCCAGCAGCTGCAGGAAAAGCTGGAGAAACAGCGCAAGGTAGGAAAGCAGCTTGGGAGCATCTTCTACCAGCTGATTGTTATCAAGGACCCACACCCAGAGCTAGTCCCTCACAGATCTCCCTGGATGGGTCCAAGAGGCTTCATCACCCCACCACGTCCTAAACTGCAGCTCCCTCACCTTCTCAATCCTGTGCAGTGCCCGAAGACGGTGACTCCCTGTGGCCTTCAGGATAGGAGAGAAAAAGGGACAAGTTACAGCCAGCACCAGACACTGCCATGGGCATAGCACCAGGCCAGCTGCTCCCTGGGCATCAGAGGTGGCTTTAGGACACAGAGCAATCAATACAGGCTGTGAGCTGGTCTGTTGGAGAGCAGCTCTGGGAGTAAGGACCTGGTGGAAAACAGCATGAGCCAGCAATGCGTTCTTGGAGCCAAGAAGGCAAATGGTATCCAGCAGGGCATCAAGAAGAGTGTGGCCAGCAGGTCAAAGAAGGTTCTCCTCCCCATCTCTGTCCTGGTAAGTCCATGTCTGGAGGACTGTGCCCAGTTCTGGACTCCCCAGCAAATGAGGAACAGGGATACATTCAAGTGTGTCCAAATGAGGCTGCAAGCATGATGAAGGGAATGGAACATGTCTGATGAGGAAAAGCTGAGAGCCCTGGGGCTGCCTAGCCTGGAGAAGACTGAGGGGGACCTCATCAGTGCTGATCAATACTTCAAAGGTGGGTGTCAGGGGGATAGGACTAGGCTTTGTTCAGTGGTGCCTACTGCCAGGACAAGGGGTAATAGGCACAAACTTGACTGTAAGAAGTTCCATCTAAATACAAGGAAGAACTTATTTAAGGGTAGTGCAGCACTCGAATGGGCTGCCCAGGTTGATGGTGAAGTCTTCATCTCTGGAGATATTAAAAACCTGCCTGGATGCATTCCCATGTAACCTTCTCCGGGTGACCTTGCCTTAGAAGGTTCGCTCCAACCTCTACCATTCTGTGAATCCCACAAGGAGACCACGGCCAGTTCCAACCGCCCTAAGCCCCATCTCACCCCTTGACCACGGAAAGGCTGCAGCCACCACCCCAGCAGCTGCTCCAGGTGTGTGCCCCACCACATGGCTCAGTCACATAGCTCCTAGAGCTCCTGCCAAAGCTGCTCCAAGGTCTGGGGAAAGCTCAAGGAGCAGCCAGAGCTCCATCCCAGCTTCCCCTCGCTTACCTCCTCCACAAGGGCATGGTGCACAGCGTCGATGGCACGGCGAGGGCTGTAGCAGGTGGACACGGCGACCTGGCCGAGCGAGCCTGCGATGCGCACCACTGCGGCAGAGATGGCACCTGGTGAGACCACAGCACCCCAGTGCCTCCCTGCAAGCCCTCACCACCTGCCCCAGCCCTCACCAGAGTCATAGGTCTCCACCTTCTGGATGAAGGGGGTGACCAGCTTGGGCTCCTGCTTGTTGCGCCCACCAAACAGCTTCTCCTCCGCCTGCTTGTGCTCCAGCCGGTGGTAGTAGGTCTGTAACGACAGCTATAGCCAGCAGGGCAGGACTGCAAGGTCCTGAAGTCACAGCTTTACAGGATGACCTTTAAGATCACGGAGAGCAACCATTAACCCAGCACCACTGGGTACTGCTAACTGACAGCCCTCAGTACTACACCTACCTGGCTTTGAGACCCTTCCAGGCATGGGGACTCCACTGCTGCCTTGGGCAGCCTGGACCAGGCCTTGACAACCCTTTGAGGGAAGAATTTTCTCCTAATATAAAACAAACTTCCCCTGCTGCAACCTGAGGCTGTTTCTTCTTGTCTTGTCCTTGTTCCTTAGGAGAAGAGACCAACCTGGCTCCAAAGCAAGGAGGTCTCCTTTCAGCCTCCTCTTTCCCATGCTAACCCCACCCCCAGCTCTCTCAGCTGCTCCTCCCCAGCCCTGTTCTCCAGATCCTTCCCCAGCTTTGCTGTCCTTCTGTAGACTTGCTTCAGCACCCCAATATCCTTTTTGGAGTGAGGCACCCAAACCTGAACCCAGTATTTGAGGTGTGGCCTCATCAGTGTAAGGCACAGTGGGAGAATTACTTCACTGGTCCTATTGGTCACAATGTCACCATCCCAGGCCAAGATGCTGGTGACCTTCTTGGCCACCTGGCCACACACTGCCTCATCTCCAGCCTACTGTCAACCAGCCCCCCCAGCTCCTTTCCTACTAAGCAGCTTTCCAGCCTTGAGGAGCAGAATAAGATCTCGGTGCCCCTGGAGCTCACCTGGTAGTAGAAGTCATCATCTATGTTCTCACTCTGCAGCTGAATCATCTCCACCTTGACCACCCAATCCTTTTCCTTAGAGGTCATCAGCCCTGCATAAGGGTCTGCTTCAGGACACCACAGCTTCTTGGGGGAGATGCTGGCACAGGAGAAGATTGCAGCTTGTTGTGACTGCCCAGAGCCCCACCACCACCACAGCTCTTTAGGCATCCCCTTACCTCTGTGCCTGACCCTTCTGCTGCCGCTGGGTCAGGAGCTGCTGGTGCTGGGGGTGCAGCTGGGTCATGTGGCTAGGCACGCTGCAAAGGAAGCCAGGCTGGGCTCAGGGGGTTCACCACCCACTCTGGAGCTGTACCCAGGGCAGGGACGCCCCATAGGTGCCTTGTGGAGGTCCCACCAGTACACCTGGTCAGCACTCTGCTACCTGAGGTTCAGCTGGCTGCTGGCTGACAGACTGAAGAGAAGCGCAGGGTCTACGGAGGGAGACATGGGACCAAAGTGCATGGCCAGAGGCTGCGCCGGGCTGCCGAGGCTGGGTGACAAGGGCTGAAAAGAACTTGGAGATGAGTACCCTGTGCTCTAGAGAGAGACAGAGAAGCCATCAAGAGACTGAGCCTTCTCTTCTGAGGGTCCTGGAGAGGTTTGCCATGCCAGCTTCTGGCTCCCATCCCTGCAGAAGCCACCCTTATCCTGCATGAAAGGGATGACTGGGGCACCACAGTAAGGTCATATGCCCCCAAAATCCTGTCACCACAACTAAGCATGGCAAGGGGCCCCATGTGCACACAGCAGGGATCACGTGCCCCAGATTCATCACCCATGCTACCGTGCGACACCAAGCACAGCACCACACCCACAAGGACACTCAAAGATTGGTGATACTAAGGCCACACCACTGGATCCACTTCCCTTGTGTTGAGGATCGATCTGAGCTTCAAGGTCTGCCTGGGATGGCAAAGAACTAGGAGAGGGGAGGGCACTGTCCCCACACCTTGCTGCTCCAGGGCCACCTCAGCGAGGACTCAGTGCTGCTTATTCTGCGTTACCTGGTTGGAAGCAAGGAGTGGAGAGGGTCTGCGAGCTGGCACGAAGCTGTGAGGGGAGCATGGAGGGCCAGGAGGTACCAGAGGTGGCTGCTGTTAGGGCAGGAGATGTGGAGTGTCACTGGGACAAGCCTGTCCGCAAAGTTGCACCTCTAGCAAAGGCAGAGCAGGGAGAGAGGGGACAAGAGTCCCCCCGCCAACATGTTACCTGCTGAAGAAAGCGCTGGGGGAAAGACTTGGGTGACATCAGCCTTAAGTCAGGGTGCTTGAGCCGTGAAGAGCCCCCCAAGTCCCTCTGCGTGGGAGAGCTGAGGAAGCTGAGTGCCACACTGGGGGAAGAAGGGGGCCTCTCCAGGACCTGGACTATGGCTTTATCCTGTGGGGAGGAGGCAGCAGCAGATGGAAACAAGGCTCAGCTGGGGCGAATTGAGCTCCCCCAGCAATGGGCAACTCAGCAAATCCTTCAGGTCATTGCTAATGCAGACCATGCCCCAGCTGCCATTCTGGCAGCAAGCAACAGAGGGGGACCCACAGGGAGACACAGCATGGGGCTATCCCAGTAGCTCCCAAACAACAGCTTTGCCTTCAAACTCAGGCTGGGCACTTCTGCCTGCAGCCTTGGCTCCTAAGAGACACATTCGTGCACCTCCAGACCATTGAGGAGGCTCTGGAGGTCCTCTGGCCACCCCAAGTCTCCTGCATGGCTTGGCCCAGAACACTGAGAAGCTCTTGGCCACTCCCTATAGCCTAGGCTGGGGGTACTCACCTGCAACACATGGTGGGATGGGACACTGCTGGGGCAGGAGCCCCACACTGTGGGTTCCATCTCCAGCTGGAAGACAGAGAGATAGTCAGAACAGAGAAAGACGATGGAAAGGGTCAGGGGATGCTGCTCAGCCTATCACAAACGCAAGGAACATTTTGACCACCTCCTCTTTGCTGAACTCTGCCCAGCAAGCACCAACCCTGCTGTCCAGCACCGCCGAGTCTTGGCTCTGTAAGCAAGGAAGAGGTCACAGGTAAGTACCAAGCCCTGGCATGGCAAGTCCTCTTCTCTTGAGCAGTGACTAAACTACTCCCCCAGACCCTCCATGGGGCGCAACCCCCAAGTATGTGTCACTTCCCCCCGTGCTCGTACATCACCTCCAGTGTAGGCTTGCTCTGCACAGCTTTCATCACTGCTGGGTCTCCCAGGTCGTTGGGCTCTTCACAGGACTCCTTGTTTTCCTCTTGGTCTTCAGTCCTCAACTCCTCTTCCTCCACCTCTGAGCCAACCTGCTCAACCTCCAGCTCCATCCCACCTTCCTCCTGGGGCTTTCCTAGCTCCTCCAGCTGTTCAGACTCTAGTGCCTCTATGGTCTCGGTCTCCTTTGCCATCGCTTCAGCCAGCTCAGGGCTCATCTCTGGAAGCATCAGGGGTTGTGTAGTATCCTCCTCAGTGGAGTCTCGGTCTTGGAGAGGAGAAGCAGAGTCAGAGTGAATGAGAGTCTGGGTTCCCTGTTCCAACCACAGCTCCTCATCAAACATGAGGACACCTTCCTGACCTCCACAATATTCACCCTGGTGGGTGCTGAGGACACTGGGGGCGCCCCTGAAACCTTACCTAACCCAAATGTCATCTCATTATATAGGTCGAGCTCTTCATCCTCCTCTGCCATCTCCTCCAGCAGAGGTGCATCTTCCAGCAGCAGGTAGTCCTCGAGGATCTGGAGTGAGTCAAAAGCAACAGGGTCCCTGCTAAGAGACAGACAACCCTAACACGTTGCCCAAGTTGAGGGGGTACCCAACCTCCCA
Source organism: Psilopogon haemacephalus (assembly GCA_013396835.1). Taxonomy (NCBI): domain Eukaryota; kingdom Metazoa; phylum Chordata; class Aves; order Piciformes; family Megalaimidae; genus Psilopogon; species Psilopogon haemacephalus. The sequence continues at coordinate 56,669 of VWZI01019323.1, forward strand.
CCACTGCACCCGTGGTGCCGGGCAGCCCCCAGGGCTCACGACCCTCTGGAGCTGAGAAAGGGAAGAGCGGGCACCAGTGAGAGCGGCAGGCCACCGAAACCCGCTTGACACCTGGGCTAGGGCTGCCCGGGGTGACACCATAAGCGTTCAGAGTGAACGCCCCACTACAGGGACACGAACAGCACTCGAAGACACAGCAGGGAACGGCGCTCCGCCGCCTCCGGTATCGACCGCTCTGGGGGAAGGGAAGCGCAACCGGTACAGGGAAGCGTGGAGGAGCTCCATGGAATGGGGAGGCTGGAGCAGCGTGCGGAGGCGCAGCGGGGCGGGCACTCACAACCGGTTCGCCGCCCTCTGCCATGCCGCGGCACCACCCACCTCCGTCTACAGGGGTAGCAGTTCCCGCCGCCGCCTTTTACCGACTGGCGCCAGCGTGCCCGCCCCTGCCGTACGGCGCGGCACC
>VWZI01019324.1:0-69185 GCA_013396835.1 Psilopogon haemacephalus
TTTCACACAAATTCTCCAATTAGCTCAAACCAACACAATTAGCAATGCACGAGAAATCAGGTGTCACGTGGTACCCATGCTCATGTCTGGCTCTGCTCTTCTGGAGTGCTCTAGCAGTGATGCCAAGGCTAATATTTTTGGGGGGCATGTATACACATTATACTTTTAGCAGGTGTTTCAATCTCTTGTTCTGACCACCAAAGCAATTGGAGTTTCTGTATAAACTTCCTCCAAAGTTGTTAAAATGGAAACGTTATTGCCAGGTATCCTCTCCAGCAAGGGGGTAATATCTCTGATTTGAAAGACTTCAGACTAGTTATGATTGATAACTGTGGGGGTTTTTTTGTGTTTGTGTGTGGTTTGTTTTTGTTGTTGTTTGGGATTTTTTTGTTTTATTTTGTTGTTTGGGATTTTTTGTATGTGTAGTTTTTTCCCCCGTGTGTCTTGCAGCATTCTAGAATGCTAAAATATAGCACAATACCAGAAAAAAGTTGTTTTACCTTTTGTTTCTCTTCTATGATCATACTCAGTATCTTCTTAGCACAAAAATCTATTTGGATTTCATTTGCAAGATGGGCATATGTATGAGAAAAGATGTAACTAGCTTGCTGCACACTGTAAAATATATGATGTAATTTTCAGTCTTTATATGCATCAGCTTCATAATTTCCTAAGGTTTTACCTTCCAGATAATTTTTTAAAAAGGTTTTTCTGACTCAGCTGTATTTATTGCCAAAGTTGATGAATTTATGCAATTTAATCAGCTGATACTCAGCTCTGCTTAGGTTTCTGTGAGTTTCTCCTACAAGTTACCATTACCTTCAATTTTTAAATTAAATGCCAAGGGAGAAAATAAATCTCTAGGCAGGATGGTTAAGATTAGTTTAAGTACATTTACTTCAAATTCTTAGTTAATGTTCTGAGTTGTTTTTGTTCGTTGATTGATTTTTGTTTGTTTTTATTATGTTGTCACTTTAACAAAATGAAGGCTTGCCTCAGTGCAGTTTGCTAGCACACCCCTACCAGGTGTGAAACTGTAAGCTATTTGAAAGAAAATCTGAGAAGCAGCATCATGTGCTGACTGAGAAGCTGAGTGAACTCTGTTTCATCTGCATCTGGAGAAGTGGCATCCTGCTACACATTCAGTGACTCTAAACTTGCTGTCTCTGGGGGAGACATCCTGAAATCAGCTACCTTGTATTCTTCTGGAAAAGCAAGGTGTAGGAAGGAGATGCTGTTCTGGCTGCATTTCCTTCTTCAACATCTTCCTGAAAGAATTCCATACTTTTTTTCCCCGTATGTGCAAAATACAAAGAATAATCCTGAAAATAGTATTTCTGTGGAGTAGTGTTCTTTTGGTTTATTTTGAGCTAAACATTTTTCCTCTACTTCTGGGGTTTCTTTGGTCCTCTTCTGTATTTATGTTCAGTGGCACATACTTCTGCAAGTTACACCAGGGGTTATTCCACTCCATTCTACCTCATTTGTATGCAATGACTCATGAATTTAACTTTGTAGTGAAATTTCTTTCCAAATGTGACTTAAAACCATGTTTCCATTTACCTTTCATCTTAATACTACTTCCTAGCTTTGATGTATTTTTTAATTCTGTAATTTTAACACCGGAGAAAATGCCAGAGAATGATTTCTGAGAAGTCTGCTATATAGACATGCACACTGTTTAAACCTGTTTACAAATTTTCTGAAAACAAAGAACACGTATCTTTTGAAACTGGAAATTGATTGAGACATTTTGTTTTAAACAACTGGTCTGAAAGAAATCTGCCAGTTTGAAGGGAGGTGTCTGAGAACTCTGCAGCATCAGGAGCAGTGGCTTTCTTCACATAGGCAACAGCAAAGGGACAAAGAGAAAAAAAAATACTATTTCCTTGCTCTTGGTTCTTCAGATATGCCATAAAACCAAAGAGAAATTCACTCGTGGTTCTGATTTCAACGATGTGGATCATTCACAGCAAATGGTTCAAATGACATGAAGTCTAATTTTGTACATGCAAAGCAACTCACGGAAACAGAGAAATGAACACTGTTAAATAAAGGTTAATATTTTATATTGAGCCAATACTCCTGAAAGCACCTGATACTTCTGGGATCAATGACAAGTGCCACCCCGAAGAGTGTCAAACTGTCAATTTAGTCCCGTGGTTCTCCAGGAGGAGTTACAGCTTATAGCTACCTGAATTTCATTCTTACAGTCACTATATATCAGAACAGATCAGCGTTTGTTGCAAATGGGTGCTTTGCCTCTGGAAAGTGTCAGGAAATTATAATTTTTCTATTAACCTATTTATCCAGGATATCTTTTGCCATCTGTATGCAGAGTGTTCTGCCATGAGAAAAGAATTAAGTTAACCTTCACGTACTATCAAATTGTAGAGTCAGATAATGCTTTTTCACACAGTTTCCTTCTCTGTGATGGTCCAACATTGTTCAGAGACAGCCTTCTGGATAAACAGAAGAGTTCTGCTGATTGTTCATATTATGGCATTGTAATGCTGTATGTAAAACACAGCATAGATTAGATAAACTGGAGATACTAGAAAAGGTGTCTTTTCAATGTATGGAAGAATGAGCAAAAACTGTATATTGTAGCTTGATAGTAACTAGAAGCAGGAGAAAGACTTAAAGCAAGAAAATATTCTCCTAAAAGTAGCAGAGAGAGTTGATATCACACCCCTTCTTAGTCTAAAGAATTCTTTATCCTAAAGAATTCTTTATCCTAAAGATTGTCAGAGAAATGCTGGTAACTATATTGCTGTGTATGCAGGGGCTCAGTAAGAGTGCTCTGTATTCATCCTTTGTAAAGGCATGCGATGAAGATGCCAACAGCTTAAAATGACTCCTAACAGGCATATAAAAAGTGTGGTAGATCCATAAGTCTGTCTTTCCAAGTTCTGTATAAAGGACACAGTAGTTTAAGCCTTGTAGCAGCATCTAATGCTTATGCTTATAAATGCAAATCTTTATTATGGTTTCAGTAGCTTCATCAATTTTAGACATTTAGTTTCTGTCTCTTTTCATGCAGCCAGATAATTTGAATTATACCATCAGCAGGAGAAAATGTTTTCATGCCACCAAAACCTGTTGCTGAGCATCATCACTTATGTCACTATTCTGCTTTACTGCTGTTCTGCATGACATTTCTGTATGTATTTCTGCTGAATCTCTCTAACTTCCTATCTTTATAATGGCTTACCAATTAAGCTATCTGTGATGGATAATTAAGCTAGAGATGATGGATAGCATCTATACAGAACTTAAAAATATTTTTACCATAACTTGTTAAAGTTCATGTTAAATTTAAGGGGGTTGTGTGTGGGAGGGGCTGTGCAAACCAGGTTGGCTTACAAGTTTAGCATGAAATTATTTTCTCTCTTTGAGAGAACAGTTTCTGTAAAGATTTCCATTTTGTGCAATTGAGGACATTTTTGTAGTGAGCTTCTTCTGGAAGGGTAGAGGAAAATTCTGAAATTCTGAATATTCAGATGTACCTTATTAAAAGTTACAAAGCTGCCAAAATACTCAGGAAAAAGTGGTGTTTAAACCTGGATTTAGCATTGCCTGGTGAACATACTTTAGCAGCCTTCATGTGGGGGTTTTTGTTTTAGTGTATAGAAGTTAATGTTTACCAGAAAACTGAAAAATAAAAGTTCTCTTGTGGATAGCTCTTCAGTTCCTGTGATATAGTACATACATTCATGTATATACCCACCTGAGAGAGAAATAAGGTCCTAATGACCATCACGTATTGGTAGAATCATTTCAATGGTAGGAGAGGACAAACAGGAAAAAAATATTATTTACAGTGTTTCTATCAAATTGCCCAAAGCAGTACTTTCTTATTCCCACATAATTACTTTTAAGACACTCTTCTGTGTTTAAAATAACATTTAATTTTGAGAGAATGTTAAGAATTTAGTTGTTGTTAACACAAGGCATATTTTCTATCTACTTGCTATAGTATCACAAAATCATCCAGGTTGGAAAAGACCCTCAGGATCACCAAGTCCAAACTATAACCGTACTCTGCAAGATTCACCTTAAACCATATCCCTTTAGGGGTTTACCATATCCAAACGACCCTTAAACACATCCAGATTTGGTGACTGAAGCACCTACCTGGGCAGCTCATTCCAGTTCCTGCTCACTGTCTCCTGAGAAACTTCTTCCTAATGTCCAATCTAAACCTACCCAGCCTGAGCTTGAGGCCATTTCCCCTGGTTCTGTCTCCAATTACCTGTGAGAAGATACCAGCAAAGTACTGTAGTAATACTGTTTAGTGGCTAGCCTTTGCTTTAACTAATGTAACTACTTTGAAAGTCTTGGTAATTGAGGCCTTTCCTCCAAATTACAGTTCAGACAAAGCTGGTTCATAAATTTTAATGTATCCGGAGTGATATAAGGATGGCAATTGTTCAAGTGCCAGGACATTTTAAATAATCTGTAAAGCTTCTAGAAGATTTCTATACCAATCTTTTGTCAGAGGTGAAACAGAAGAAAAGTGTTGGATCACACACATAAGCCCAGTGGGCCTTTAAATAAGAGTGCTTTGTTTTATGTAGTAAAGTGTGAAGTTGATAACATTGCAACTAGTGCTTAATTTAATGAAACACCAGACACAGAACAGTTGGCAAAGTTGAAAAAATGCAATAAACTTAACGAAGTTAAGAAACAAAGAATTCGAAGGTTGGAGTATACTCATTTGCATGTGACTTTGATTCTCTCATTCCCTGTGGGACTGCTCAAAGCTCGCAGCTTTGTGATTGACTTGGTTGAGCCTCAATCTTTGTGAGCTCTGCTTAGCTGTTTTTGGTGGTTTGCTTTTTCCCTCAGAAAACAATATTTTAAATTCTCAAAAGTTGGCTTAAAAGAATTATCTTAAAACTTGTTTTTTAACTAGTGACTTTGCTGAGAATCAAAGCAGATCTAAGGAGCTCAGCTATCTTAGAAATCCGTCTGCTTAAGTGGATTGACAAGTAGTAATTTTTAGATGCTGCACTTCATTGAATCTTTGATTCTTTGTTTACTTTGATAAACTGTAATAATAGGTAAAAAAATCTGAAAACAGGTCTTATTCAGGTTATATATTTGAATTTCTATGAACTTTGATCTGAATAAAATAAAAATTGTCCTCATGCCTTTATCTGGTCCACAAAAATAGTCATGCAGCAGGATTTGTGGTATGTTGAATTTTTGTCTTTGCACAAAGAAGCACATTATAGTTAGAAGGTATGAACAGAGTGCCAGATATCTAGCTCTTCTTCAAATATTAACCAAAAGAAAAAGAAAAGAATAATGTTAAATTGATTCTGTGTAAATAAGTTTCTTTAAAGAATAAAGGAATACATTACTTCTCACATGGCTTTACTATTTTAATACTAATTTTAATACTCTTTTAATGAGATGGAAACAACAAAAATTGTCCTGCTTCAGTGTTTCAGTCCCTCTATCACAGCCTGCATATGCACTAGTGTTTGTTTCTGATCAGTGGTGTGGTTTTAATGCAAATTCCTGATTGGTCATGTTGCTTCGTTACCTGTTTCTGACAAGCATGAACTGGCAGCTTTTCAGAGACAATTAAACCTGAAGTCTCATTTTACATCCAGTATTTTTTAAAAATATAGAATAATTACATTGTTTCAATTATAGAGTTGTTCAAAAACTTAAATCTGTTTAGACAGGAGACAGGTAGGACAGAAAACGTAAACATAATTACTTTCTTAATTTTGTTTTTTCCACCTTGGCATTTAGCTTCTAATATTTCAAGTAATCATGGTTTTGTTTTGTGGTCTTGTTTGGTTGGTTTTGGTTTCTAGTAGTTTTCCTAGTGTTGGATTTTGAAGTATTCCTTCTATGAGGAAGGCATTTCCAAAGAGAGTAATGTTTCCTTTAAAATTCAGTGGTACAGGCAAGTTTTTATATATTTTTTTTTAAAGTGTGCATATAACAGGAGATTGCTTGGAACTATTCTAAATGACTTTTTTTCCTTGCCTAAATATCTTTAAAATCAGAAACTGAAGTTTCAGTTTGTTTTGATGTAGAAAGCTCTGCAAAGGGATTTGGACAGGCTGGATTGATGGGCTGAGGTCAATTGTATGAGGTTTAACAACGCAAAGTGCCAAGTCCTACACTTCAGTCACACCAACTCTATGCAGTGTTCCAGGATTAGGATTAGGCTGCAAAGTTGCCTGGCAGAAGAGGACCTGGGGGGTGTTGAGAGACAGGCAGCTGAACATGAGCCAGCAGTGTGCTCAAGTGTCCAACAGCATCTGGGCCTGTGTCAGAAGGTGTGGCCAACAGGAGTAGGGAAGTGATGGTGGCCCTGTAACCCATTATTGGTGAGGCTGCACCTTGAACACTGTGTTTGGTCTTGTTCTGCTCACTGCAAGAAGGACACTGAGATGCTGGAGTGTGTCTAGAGATGGACAATGAAGTTGGTGAAGGGTGTGGAGCACAAGTCGTATGAGGAGTGGCTGAGGCAATTGGGATTATTTAGTCCGGAGAAGAGGAAGCTGAAGGGAGACATCATTGCACTCTACAACTACCTACAAGGAGGTTGTAGTTAGGTGAGCGTTGGTCTTCTCTCCAAGTGATAGAATGAAAGGAAATGGCCTTATGTTGTGCCAGGGGAGGTTTAGATTGTATAGTAGGAAAAACTTACATACTGGAAGAGTGGAAACATTGGAATAGGCTGAGCAGGGAGGTGGTGAGATACTGTTCCTGGAGGCATTCAAGAAACACATAAAAAAGGCACTTTAGGATGTGGTTTAATGGCCATGGTCATGTTAGGTGAATAGTTGAACTCAATCTTTGATGTCTTTTCCAACTGAAATGATTCTGTAATTCTATGATTACTTGAACAAAACCTGTGGGTTTTTTTCATGGTCTTTTGGTTTTGCTAATTTGACTTATGACTCTTTTTGTCTTCTATCCCTGCTGCAGTTTGAGTAGAAGAAGCAGTTAGAAACCTTTCACAAGTACTGAAGTGGGAGTGGCACAGCTTTTGTACATTTGATGACCATGGTTATCTGGTTGTATAAAGCAAGCAAGTGCAAGTGTGGTTTGGGATAATGTACAAATGTAGCATAAAATCAAACAAAAGTAGTATGAAACTATTAAAAAATAAATCATTACAGTTTGGCTAAGGAGGAAATAGGCAACATCCATGCCATTTTTTGAGGAAAGATGTCAGGGTTACCTTGTCGTCAGAGCAGCTGGGTAGCCTCTCTGTTGCAGTGCTCTCTGCCTGTGTAACACTTGAGTTGCTATAAACTAATAGGTCAGTACTGGAACAATTTTCTTATTTCAGCTGTCTGCTTTCTGAGTGGTGGCATTTTCTAGTACATGAGTAAGTCTCTGGGCAATGGCTAGGTTTTAGAATATGCATTTAGGGCTTTTATTTGTTGTGGCTTATGTGGGAAGGGAGAGAGCAAATTTTATGTCAGTAAGTATCACATGATTCTGCTTCACAAATGTTGGGTTTTTTTTAAACTGGTTTTGCTAATCTCGCTTGTCTTTGGTATATACTTTGAGCTTGGCTGCTTTTTATCTACAGCTTGTTGGAGGTGACATACTTGGTATATTCTACTAAATATGTTTCACAGTAAAATCCCATCTGTATGGCCAGCTGTGTGATGGGGTCACTGGGTAACCATTGCTAATGTAGTCTTCTACCCAGACTTCTTCCATGGCTTCTGCTTTCCCCTTCAGGCAGCTTCTATAGTTTTCTTTCAAAGAACGACAACTCTGAGTAGCCTCATGTAGGACTTCTGAGAGGCTGCTAGCTTCTGGGTCCATGTATCACTCTAGCTGAATTATCTTGCTTCATGCACCTCTCCTCTTCTTGCTAGGTGCTCAGCCATCCCTTGGCAAGGTAATGAGGTTCTAAAGTGGCCAGATAAGATGCACAATTGCATTTCACAAAGTTCAGTGTAAACCTGGAATGAAATGCCTGTTCAGTGTTCCCAGAACATGTCCACTAATAATAGTCATATTATGCTCTTGCCACATACCATTCTTCTTCTGAATTAGAACATGAATGGATGTGCTATGGAACAGTACAGTAACAGGTAATCACAGTAATCCTGAGGAGCTCTGTGTTTTATGTGTAAGCTGCCCAGTGTGTCATGACAGACATAGTGTGTTGTGTTACTTAGTTTTATTGTTACTTTATGCTTCAGTAATATGTACTATGACAGGAAACCATGAGTACAGAGGAGCTGAAAACACAGTTTGGTGTAGTCCAGTTGATTGGCACCAAAGGGTAAAAAAAGCTGTCTGCATCTCTACCCCTGTCAATAGCTGTTAAGGGAATTTCAAGGAAGTTAATTAATAGCTGTTTGTTGTTCCCTGCCCAAGATTCACTCCTGAAGATTTTCAGAAAGTGTGGTGTAATTTATAGATCTTTGGTAAACCTTGCTTTCTGACCTCAGGCTGTAATATCTAGCAAGTGAACAAATAACTTCTGTTGTATAGAATATTCATACTGGCTTATTATGGAGTGATTAGAGGTTAAAATAACAGGTGTTGGTGACTGTGGTGTAGCCCAATTTATACCTCTCAATAGAGTAACCAGGAAACTTATGACAAAATTAGATTATTTTCCTATTGCTAATATTCTCATATTGCAGCATGGAGATAAGTCTACTGGCATAAATCTGTACAGAAAGAATAATAATGTATTACGTATAACAGAAAAAGGGAGGGAAGTAGTCAGGGACAAAAGAAAAAATATCTTTTTTTTACTAGGCAAGATGAAAAATAAAATAGATACGAAATGCAGCACTGCACAGTAAAAACATAGAAAGCCCCATTGGTTATTACATGATTGTAAGGCTCTACCCCCTCTCTTGTGTACTGTTGATAGCTGTATATCAAATATAGATGTCTCTAGGTGTTTTCAGGAATGAGTGAAAACTGATTTGCTCTGTTTAATTGCTACTTTACAAATAACCAAGTACAAAGTAATAATAAAAGTGCTGGCGAAATAATGAAGCAGTAAATATAGTATGTGTGACCTCTTGCAGATGAGAAACACTTTTAGATTTTTATTGTTCTTTGAGACTCAGAAGCCATTTTTTACAACAAGCATTTAAAAAAAAATAGTTCTGCATTGTCACATCACTTACACAAATCTGGAGATATATAGATGGAATGGAGCACCGCTGTACTTTGGCAGGCAGACACACAGTTTTACTAAACAGATTTTTTTTTTTTTTCTCCCAAGCTTGAAGTGTATTTACCCCTAATTTTAGTCTAGGAATTCTTAACCGTGAGTGTAAACTGCTATAGTTGTGAAAGGCAGCTCATAAGTTCCCTCACTGAAATGACACAGAACAGTATTGTGTTTTCTTGGCTTTCTGTCCGTGGAGCTGTGGTCTCTTCACTGTGGCTTTCTGATAAAAACAGGGAACGTTAAAGGTGATTTGATATGTGAAGGTTTTCTGTAGCTCAGTGTCATGGGTTAGGGCTGGGCTGACCCCAGATGGAAGAAGGAATGGGAGAAAGAGAGACTTATTGCTTTAATGAAAATAATAAAACACAATACATAAATATACACACAAACCCAGTATTGAATCCAGCCCCCCCCACTTCTGATGGCAATTAAATCCTCGTCACCACTGATGCTATGGGCAGGCACTGGGGATGTTCACTTGGTGAAAATCTGAAACCAGGTTCAGCAGCTGGATTCTGGAACTGGATTCAGAAACGCACAGATTGTGATTACAGGCAGAACAGACAGCATCCTCCTTGGACACTGTCCACTGAGGAAGGCTTAATCCTTGTGATCGCTCAGCTTTATACTGTATATGATGTGTACGGAATGGAAGACCTGGTTGGTCAGTTTAGGGTCACCTGTCCTGTCATCCTTGCAAATAGGACCTCTTACTGTACCCTCAGCATGGCACACAGGATTAACAGTGACCGTGGTCTCCTGAGAAGTAAGTGTAAGCAAGAGCTTTACTGCATACCAGTCCTCGGTAGTAACTAAACATCAAGCACTATCATTTCTAGATGTAGATACTGTCTGCAGAAAAATGCTGCTAACTTCAGACAGTGCAGTCACTTAACTGAAAATTAAAATCACTGAACAGAATTAGCTCTGTTCTAGCTCAAAACAGGATCCTAACAGACATATGCATTTCTGAGATGATAATATTTGGACCCTTTGCTCCCCTCCTTTGCCAGTCCTTTTTTGTTGTTTTTTGTTTGGCTTTTTTTTAGTTCTTTCTGCTATCATAAACCTAGTTTATTCCAATTGGACATCAAAGTAATAAAGCAGAAATGAATCACCCATGCATCTGATGAGATAAAGACATCTTAACATGAAATTTTACTTTGATTGCTTTCTGTGGAGCACAAGGGAATTCTAAATAGCCAAATGAGCTTTCTTTAGATATCTGTGATTAGTAAAACTGGCCTTTCCCAGAAAATTATAAACCAGAGAAAATTTGCATTTTGTCAATTTGAAGAAAAAATCCCATAAATCAAATCTATTTTTTCTTACTCTTTGGCTACATACCAAAGCATCTTAAGTACTTCAGAATCAATCAACACTTTTACATTTTAAAATATTAATTTAAGTTTCCACCTTATTCAGAAGTCAAAATGTTTAAAAGTTTGGAATATCTTTTAGGGAGAGTTGATGAATCTGAATCCAGGTTTAACCTGATTAAAATGCGTTCTTGACATAATTTCTGTAACCTTATAGGCTCTCTCACCTGAATTCTCTTAGAAGGTGGACTATGAAGTAGTTAAGGGACTTTCTCAAGGCCTTGTGGAAACGGTACATTGAAGCAAGGAATGGATCTTCCTGGTGAAAGTTAGTCTGCTACCCAAATCCTAACAACATCTGCTGGTAATGTGGTCTTTGAAGGCAAGTTGCTACCTGATGCTTTTCTGGTATAATAAAGCAACTCCAAGAATGTGACGTGTCTTGATTTAATTTTGGTATCTTTAGCCGAGGAATGAGGTGAAAAATAGGTGAATTACCTGTGAGGTATCAGGATATTTCAGATAAAATCATACATCTTCAGCTCCCTGCCTGGCACAAATTGTAAAGAAAGTTTTTCCTTTATAATTATTTGTAGGGAAAAAACAATCCTTTCAAACACTCCCTTTCTTACAATATATTGAAGGTGTTTTCTTATGTGGATACCTGGTAGGTACTTTTCACATTAAAATCTAATTTTAAATTATTTTATAGACCTCTTTGGGTTTTTCAGGGGTTTCTTTTTTTTTTTTTTTTTTTTTCAGGAAACAGATGCATTACCTTTTTTTTTGTTGTTTGTTTGTTTGTTTTTAGTTTAAACCTGTTCATATACAACAGAAACCTATGCAGGGCTGCACTTTAGAGAGTGCATACCTGTTAGGGAAGACTGTAAAAGTTTTACATAGAAAAAGACAGACACTATGTGTCCCAGCCTAAGAATTATGAGTAATGCTTAAGCTGAAAAGGTGTCTGAAAATCGGTCTGTCTTAAAAGAGCATTATTCTTCCTGCCTGGTGACATGTCTTACATTAGCTTTTTGCTGCCACCATTTCCTTTGCTGTTTTTCATATGTGATATCCCTGTGCAACCACTGTGCTTGTACCAATTCTCCCTGCCTTCTGCCTTTGTCCTCTTCAGAGACAGTATTTCAGAGAAAAGAAGTATACAAACCATTTATTCATTCATTCATTCGCTCACTGACTCTTTATCCCTTTCCTGCCTCCTCCTTGTTTGCAAAACGAGCAGGAAGCTGTTTGTTCCTGGTGACTCACCATCAGATTTTATGAGGAGATTATGCTGAGTATCAGGGATTCACACACTTTCGGCTTTGTTGGAGGTCAATGTCTTGGCAGCATTCCCCTGTAAATACTATATAAGTACTGAGCTGTTGATCTTGAGAGCTTTGAGTAATTTCTGCCTTCCATGGTAGTGGCTGTGTGTCTTGTTCAGAACAGTTGCCAACAGCTGGAGAAGGTGACAGATTCGCTCTATATTGAACAGAGAAATTTCCTGAATTTCAGTTGGTGTGTGGGTGCCTGCTCAACAACATTCTTGTCTATTCCCCTTTACCCTGAAGCATGCACCAGTTTTTACTTTCGTTAATTCAAAGACCTGTGGAGATGGATGCAAAAAAATCCGATTAGATGCCGTTCACAACCTTTCACTTTGTAATTCTTCCTCCCTCTTACTACATGGTTGCTTCCTGCCCATTTGTATCCTTGCATTTTCTATTTTCTGCATTTTCTGTTTTCTGCCTTCAGTGTGCTAATTTTTAAGGTCTCTTAGCTTAAGGAGCTGTCAGTTATTTGAAATTGGGGACATTCCCATGGATTTAAGAGTTGGGCTACAGAATCCCAGCTGGGAATTTAGCATTTGCTTGTTTGTATTTCTCTAAACTTCCTGCATATTTATGAGCATTTATGCATAATGCAGCTCCTTTTATTTATTATTGTGATGTCATTGTAGCTGACATTACAAAAATTAGCATGACACTTAGAACCACATGTTCAGGTGAATATGTATTTCGTTGAGACCATATGAATGGCAATGTTCTCTGAGGGTGTAAGCTTATTTGTAACAGTGAGGGAAACGAAAAAATCACACAGAGATTTTAGGAGATGGAGATGACACCATACACAGAAGACACTACCATCTGTGGCTCAGTAATTTTTGTTAAGTTTCTGAGGGCTGGGAGAAAGGCGAGTTATGCTTAGAGATCACTTATGTTGCCTCCTGGACATTTGGTTTTGATCACTGTTGGAAGTGACAATCTGAGCTTCTTGAACCCCTTTCTGAGACAGTGCAGTATTGTTATGTTCCTACAAGTTCCTGAAATGACAATGTGATTTAGAAAGCCAGAGAAGCTGTTTCAAGCATGACAGAGAGTTAAGGAAAGAAAAAAAAAAGTAAATAAAAAAAATCAAAACACACTTCCCAACAAACAAATGCAAACAAAGCCCCCCAAACACCCACCTTTGCATAAATTTTACGTGGGAAGAAATAACTATAATATGGAGAATTTAGGATATAGTTCATATTTTATGTGAAATAAGTTGTGTAAGCCTGTATTTCTTGTGAGGAAGTCTTTGACTCTCTCACTTCTCTGGCCTATATATCTGGTTTATAAAGGAAGATGCTACAATCTTTGGGAGGATCAAATGTTTTCAGGTCACTGGGCAGGAAAACCTTTAGCTTAGCTGGCCATACACAGTGCACTTTAGCACAGATTCCACAAGTTGAGATTGAAATCATACTTTTACAAGTTCTGTGTTTTAGAAGCTCTCTGAGAAACAGTCTGTTACAAAAATAGTTTATTTTACCACTAATGTTCATTGACTTATGGTCGTTGCTTGAAATATAAACAGTTCTTATTCACCAGAGTATCTGAGGAGTTGCTGGGTAACTCAAAGAGAAATGTCAGTGTGTTTCAGATCTCTTCCTGACAGAACTGTCATATGATGTTACAATTACAGATGTTGATAATATTGATTGTTCTAGAACTCATTTGGATAAATTGAGTTGACAGGGATCTTCTGGAGAGAGTCCAGTGGAGAGCCACGAGGATGACTGGGGGACTTGAGCGTCTCCCTTATGAAATGAGACTGACAAACCTGGGGCTGTTTAGTCTGGAGATGAGAAGACTGAGAAGAGATCTTATCCATGTGTACAAATATCTGAGGGGTGGGTGTCAAGTGGATGGGGCCGAACTCTTTTTGGTGGTCAGCAGCAATAAGACAAGGAGCAACAGCTACAAACTGGAGCATAGAAGGTTTCACTTCAGCATGAGGAGAAACTTCTTTACAGTGAGGGTGAGAGAGTGCTGGAACATGCTGCCCAGAGAGGCTGTGGAGTCTGCTTCTCTGGAGACTTTAAAAACCTGCCTGGATGCGTTTCTGTGTGAGCTACCTAGGTGATGCTGATTTGGTATGGGGTTTGGACTAAATCATCTCTAGAGGTCCCTTCCAACCTCTAGTATTCTGTGATTCTGTGGAACTTCATGTAGGTAATAGATGATTTTTTTTTTTTTAATTACACCCCCTCCTCACCTTTTCCTGTTCCTTCTTCCCCAAAACATCTTATCTGTAGGAGCTAGTCTCAGAGGTATCTCTAGGGGTCTTAACAGTTTTGGTATGTACTTGCTCATCAGCTTTGTTAGGATTGTTGAGCATCTCATTGTTTTCAACCGATCAATGATTTGCTTTAAAAAACAATTTTTTTTTTTTTTTAGAAAAGAATGCACAGTTTTCAGCTTTTCAGCTTCTCTTTCTTGCTCTGTATAACTGTTCACTGTATAATTGTTCACTGAAGTTATTGGTGAAAATAAGAATTTTAGCATCTTGCATTAGAGCTCTTCTTCTTCTGTAGAAGACTCCTTGGATTGTTGTGGTAGTTATTGTCCCTTGCAAGACAGCAGTCCTATCACTCAAACTCATTTTGTGCTATTTAGCTCTTATATATATTCTTTTGCCTAATTTTGAACCATAGGTTTTGAAACAAAAAAATGTGTGGTTATGTCGTGATCACTGCCAATTAAAAGTATTGTCTACTCTTGAATTTATTTTACCATAATTCAATCTACATTTTCTCTCAGTCTCTGCTTTTTTGAACTTTACAGTATATTCCGATAGAAAAAAACAGAAGGTTTGAACTCAGTCACCACAGTAATTTTCTTGAATCCAGGTATTGGATGTTTTGGTTGCAAACTTCATAAGCTTAATATGATATTTCTATTATTTCAAAATTTTAAAATTTACTACTGAACTTGTATTTTCATACCATCACAGTGGATGTTCTATGATTACCTAAAAGATCTATAGGAATTTCAGATATAACTGGCTAATTACTTACAGTGGAGATAGGAGTAATTTGATGCCCTTCTTTTATACGATGTTATTTTTGTGTTATTGGTATGAAATGCTGTAATACTTGAAATCTCAATTTCATGTAGCTTATTTGGCTTTGGAAGCAAATTGCAAAATGAATGTGGACACACCAGCTTCCCTTGTAACTTTTTGGAAGAAAACACAAATCTCTTTTGAGTACGTTAAAAACTCAGACTAGTTTTTCAAACTCCTCTAATACTTTAAAGCTTATAACTGATAAAACTATGTGGTTAAGCATCTTGTATGTGAAGAGGATGTCCCCTGAGCAAAAAATGTCTCAAAGATAATGTTGTTTTCTATAGTTGCAAGAACAAAGTAGAAATCACTTTTTAGTAAAAATGGTGCTTACCATTAAAACCGTCTTCTTCATGCACTACCTGACCTCCTTAATGCAGACAGAAATCTGTCAGCCTATCCATAACAGCAGGAGTGAGGCTTTGCTGCTGTGCCCACAGGGATGTTTCTAAGCATGCAGGCCAGGTGCTGAACTCTTCAAACTTGGCTATCTGTTTAGGAAATAAAGTCAGCATTTGAGTTGGGTATTCTGGAGGTTTGTCAAAGTACAAATATGCAATGACTAAAACATTTTTTCTGAGTGTCTGAAAGCAGAAAAGGTTCATTGGCATAGAAACCTATAACCCAATTGGTAGAATTAGCAAGGTTATAATCTACTGAGGAGAGAGGGCTTTTATTTTGACTACACAAATATTGGTGTCTTCTGTGCACAAGTGTTTGTATCTGTTTAATCTAAAGAAAAGGAAAGTGTTCTACTGAAGTCTATCAAGACTGAAAATTACTATTTCTCTTTACATTTATTTTTATAATCCAAATTCTGATGAAACTAAACAAGAATGCTATTATTCTACAGGCACCTTCCTTAAGTGTATGAAGTGGTTATCCCTCCATATATAGCATGCTGCTGTTTGCCTTTTGGAAGCTTTTTTTTTTAATATCTGAAGGTTAGCCTTTAGGTCATAGCTTTTCTAGGTTTAGCATAAGCCATTAATCTCTCTTTAATGACTTGTGTGTGTAAATTCTAAATTGTTACTAATAAAGCTACTACATAGTAAAGTACAGTACATCCTTGTAGTATTAGAATTCTTTGTCTTATTTGTTTATGTCTTACTAGAAGAAAAAATACATCCCTTCTCTTCTAATTTCCCCAAAAAAGGACCTTTCCAGACACTATAATACCACAGAGCAAGAGTAATGTAGAAGTAGAATACTCGGATTTGGCTGACAGCATCTTGGTCAGGGAAGCAGTGTTCATTTTGGGGAAAAGATTGATGACTTTTTTTTTTTTTTGTGTGCCTGGTGTTAAGTTATAGTAAGAACAGTATATAAAAATAGTGTTTTAAACGTTGGGGTTTATCACCTTTATAATAATTAGTAATATAACTTGACACTGCTTTTGTTTTTACAGGCGTTAGCCTTAGCCAGTTCTCCTTCTTGCAGAATTTCTGGAAAATAAATTGAACTGTTTAAACAGAATCCATTTGAGTGACCAGATTGAAACAACTTTATTTTTCTCTTGAGAAGACATGGATAGATTACATACAAGAAGCTATGTACTAGTGATACTTTCAGGGAGAGCAGGCAGGTTGCACAGCAGAGCACATCAACATCTTTCAGAGAGGAAGGAGAGGCAAAATAAGGTTACCCAGCTCTAATGAAAAGCATAGCCGTAATAAAAGTTGTGAAATAATTTGCTAGCAGGATGTGTTGGCCAGTACCTTGGCTGATTTTGACCTCTCGGTTCAAGAAAGACAGGGAATTGCTTGGAAGAGTCCAACACAGAGCCACAACGATGATTAAGGGAATGAAACATCTTCCTTACAAGGAGAGACTGAGGGAGCTGAGGCTCTTCAGCTTGGAGAGGAGGAGACTGAGGGGTGACCTCATTAATGTTTATAAATACGTAGAGGGTGAGTGCCAAGAGTGTGGAGCCAGGCTCTACTTGGTGATGCCCAATGACAGGACAAGGGGCAATGAGTGGAAGTTGAGGCATAGGAAGTTTCATGTAACTGTGAGGAGGAATTTTCTCACTGTGAGGGTGATGGAACACTGAAACAGGCTGCCCAGGGGGGTAGTGTAGTCTCCCTCTCTGGAGATTCTCAAAACCTGCCTGAATGCATTCTTGTGTAATCTGGTATAGGTGATCCTGCTGTGGCAGGGGAGTTGGACTAAATGATCTTTCAAGGTACCTTCTACCCCCTAACCTTCTGTGACTGCAGAAGGTTTATACAATATGTACATGTGCCTTAAAACAGACAATATCTGCTGAAGTAATCTCAACAATTTAAAGACATGTATATTGTGATATGATGGACTTTTCTGTTACCTCAAAAACATTTTGAACTTTGTATCTCTTATTTATTATAGCAAGATTACTTGTTTCATAATGATTTTGCCATATGGTATTTTCACGGAAATAATAAATGGCTGATAAAAGTAAATGGTGATTTTTCTTCTGCTTTTGGGATACCACTTCCATTCTGATTTAACAATGAGAAGAAAATTTGTATACTGTCTGTGGTATTTTTTTTTTTTTTTTTTTTTATCACTCAGAGGAAATGGGCCAGCTGTCTCCCTTACCCAAGAAATAGAATAGCTTGATTTGAGATTCTGACCATCCTTCTCTCCAAACCTGTTGCTCTAAACATTTAGCCTCTGAATTGCTTAGAGCACTACTAGCAAGGCTCGGGGTAAAGACACATTTCCAATATGCAAGGTAGGTGAGGTATAATATTGGCACTTAATCTTCTTCCCAACCCATTGTTTTCTATTCTGA
This sequence comes from Psilopogon haemacephalus, assembly GCA_013396835.1. Lineage (NCBI taxonomy): Eukaryota > Metazoa > Chordata > Aves > Piciformes > Megalaimidae > Psilopogon > Psilopogon haemacephalus. The sequence goes on from VWZI01019324.1 coordinate 17,684, forward strand.
AGTCCATTATGGCCTTAGAGCAACCCAAGTACATTGTGAAGGAATCACAGTTTATGAACTCTAGACAAACGTGTAATATCAAAAGCTGCCAGGAGGGGCAACTGATGTTAGCTAACAGGAAAGCCATGAAAGGAAAGACAGCTAAACAGTTATTTAATAGATCGTGATTAACATCAGTCTGTGCACAGCATAATGGTCAATTACTGACTACTTAAATTACCTTATATAGTACGACTTCGTGTTGTAATCTGCAGACTTTGAGATTGCCTGCTTTCTTTCCCCCACATTTTAATTTTATCTTTGCTTCCGAGAAGCCAAGATTGTTTTTGTATTTTGTAATCCCAGTTAATGTGTGTAATGGATACTTGCTGCACCAAGTTGAGAGTCCTACATACCAGTGGAAAGGAGGATGAATGACCCTTCTGAGTAGGTTAAAAAAAGTCCCATCTCACTTTTGAGTCTACTGTGCTGGTGCTGATGTATTAAGGAGGATGTGCCATCGAGCTGTTTCAACCTCCTTTCTTCTTGGCAGTTTTGGTTTTTTGGTTTTTTGTTTGTTTTTTTTTTTTAACTATGTATGTTGTATTTAAAACTTTGTTTATTTTTCCACAAATTATGATATGGCTGTTTTATTTAGAGATTTATTGTTAATTAATACTGTTCATTAAAGGATTAGCTCTGAAGGCACATGCTATGAACAACTGTGTTGCTGCTGTTTAAGGGTAAGCTGATCAGGGGAACTGTGTTCTGCTCTCAGCTTATCTACAGTCAGTCTTGGATAAGGATTGTTTCCTGGATAAATTGTGTGTGTGTGGGGGGGGGTTGTTGTTGTTTTCTGTTGTGTTTTTTTTTTTTCCCCCAGTCTTGTGGTTGTCTTTTTTTTAAAATAAACTGTTATTTCTAGATGGTAGAATATATGCTCAAATCATTTCATTGCCCTTCTAATATAATCATAGAATGATCAGAACTGGAAGGGACCTCAAGGATCATCTAGTTCCAACCCCCCTGCCATAGGCAGGGATACCTTATGCTAGATCAGGTTGCCCAGAGCCCCATTCAACTTGACCTTAAAGACCTCCAAAGATGGAGCTTCCACCACCTCCCTGGGCAACCCGTTGCAGTGTCTCACCATCCTCATGGGGAAGAACTTCTTCCTAACATCCAATCTGAAGCTACCCATTTCTAGATTTGCTCCATTCCCCCTAGTCCTGTCACTATCTGACATCCTAAAAAGTCCCTCCCCAGCTTTCTTGTAGGGCCCCTTCAGGTACTGGAAGGCCGCAATAAGGTCTCTTCAGAGCCTTCTCTCTCCAGACTGAACAGCCTCAACTCTCTCAGTCTGTCTTCATAGGAGAGGAGCTGCAGCCCTCTGATCGTCCTTGTGGCCCTTCTCTGAACACACTCCAGGATGTCTAGAACTTTATTGTAATATTACTGGATGCAGTACTCCAGGTGGAGTCTCACCAGAGTGGTTTAGAGGGAGAGAATCACCTCCCTCAGCCTGCTGGCCACACTTCTTTTGATCTAGTCTGCCTTTCTGTGCTACAAGTGCACTCTGGTGGCTCATGCTGAATTTCTCATCCACCAGCATCCCCAAATTCCACTCCACAGGGCAGCTCTCAAGCCAGTCACTGCCCAGCCTATATCAGTGCTTGGGATTGCCCTGAACCAGGTGTAAGACCTTACACTTGGTTTTGTTGAACTTCATGAGGTTGGTTTGGACCCACCTCTCCAGCCTGTCCAGGTCCCTCCGGATGGATTCCTTCCCTTCAGCATGTTGGCTGTACCACACAGCTTGGTGTCATCAGCAAACTTGCTGAGGGTGCACTCAGTGCCACTGTCCATGTCACTGACGAAGATGATGAACAAGACCTGTCCCAGTACTGATCCTTGAGGGACTCCACTTGTCACTGGCCTCCACTTGGACATGGACCCACTGACAGCCACTCTTTGGGTATGGTCATCAAGCCAGTTCTTTATCCACTGAGTTGTCTATCTGTCAAACCCATATTTTACCAGCTGGGAGACCAAGATGTCATGTGGGACAGGGTTGAAGGCTTTGCTCAAGTCCAGGTATATGATGTCAGTTACTTGTCTCTCAACTATTAATATTGTGACATTTTCATAGAAGGCCACCATGTTTGTCAGGCAGGATTTGCCCTTGATGAAGCCTTGTTGGTTGTACCAAATCACCTCTTTGTTATTCTTCTGCCTCAGCTGTGTCTCCAGGAGGCTCTGCTCCATGATCTTACCAGTCACAGAGGTGAGACTATTAAACAGACATAACTTTATGAAAAAGTGATATAAAAAAAGTTAGGTTTGATTTTAACTGTTGTGTTAGACAATAAGCTGCACAGGAATTTCTGTATTTCCCAAAAATGTTCTTTGGTTTATACAATGTGAAGACACAAATACTTTGCCAAGCAGTATCAGTGGCTGTGCACAAAATTTAAACATACTTTTTTCCATGTGACATCGTGTTTTTGTTGCTAATATGGAAAAAATATTCTGGTTGATCAACTATTTCCTTCAAGGTGGAAAAGATATATAAAAAACTATTCTTCTGGCATAAAAAGAAGAAACAGGCAGCTGATGAGAACAGAGCACAGGTGCCACTGATGTCCATTGGTCAAGAACCTGTTAGAGACCTGGTGTGAAAGTTAATCTTGTATCATCGAAAGGATGTGCACTGTAGGACTGGAGAATGAGTGTCACATTTTCATGGCCTACTTGCTCAGGACTGGAAATACATTAGTCCTGTTTCTTCTTCTGCTGTCTTCATAGGAGAGGAGCTGCAGCCCTCTGATCGTCCTTGTGGCCCTTCTCTGAACACACTCCAGGATGTCTAGAACTTTATTGTAATATTACTGGATGCAGTACTCCAGGTGGAGTCTCACCAGAGTGGTTTAGAGGGAGAGAATCACCTCCCTCAGCCTGCTGGCCACACTTCTTTTGATCTAGTCTGCCTTTCTGTGCTACAAGTGCACTCTGGTGGCTCATGCTGAATTTCTCATCCACCAGCATCCCCAAATTCCACTCCACAGGGCAGCTCTCAAGCCAGTCACTGCCCAGCCTATATCAGTGCTTGGGATTGCCCTGAACCAGGTGTAAGACCTTACACTTGGTTTTGTTGAACTTCATGAGGTTGGTTTGGACCCACCTCATGGCCATGTCATGCTAATAGAAGAGTCTGCGTGGTAAAGGAAGCTCAGGGAATTGTTTTTAGGAAGAAAGTTGTCTATCTGTCAAACCCATATTTTACCAGGAAAAGGACCTGGGCGTCTGGGTTGATGAAAAGCTCAGCATGAGCCAGCAATGTGCTCATGTGGCCCAGACAGCAACTGTGTCCTGGGCTGCATCAAGAGAAGTGTGGCCAGCAAGCCAAGGGAGGTGATTCTTCCCCTTTTCTCTGCTCTTGTCAGACCCTTCCTGGAGTACTGTGTGCAGTTCTGGTACCCCCACCACAGGAAGGACATGGAACTTTTGGAGTGAGTCCAGAGGAGGGCCACAAAGATGATCAGAGGGCTGGAGCACCTCTGCTATGAGGACAGGCTGAGAGAGTTGGGGCTTTTCAGCCTGGAGAAGAGAAGGCTTTGAGGAGACCTTAGAGTAGCCTTCCAGTATCTGAAAGGGACCTACAGGAGGGCTGGGGAAGGACAGGTTGGATGAGGCCTTGAGTAACCTGTTGTAGCGGTAGGTGCCCCTGCCAATGGCAGGGGGTTGGAGCTGGATGATCTTTGAGGTCCCTTCCATCCTAAACCATTCTATGATTCTATTCTATGATTTACCACCTGTATACATTTACACAGTATATCCATCCTGGGTTGTACAGTGTGTAGCTGGCAGCACTGTTGGGCTTTTGTATTTTCTTTTTTTTGCATTATACCTGTTAGTAACAATAGGTTTAATTTAATAAAAGAAAGAACAAGGATTGAGAATTATGCTTAGAATTTAAAAGTACAGGTATACAGACTGTTCTTCTCTGTGATACTCTTTAAAAAGGCTTTTGTGGAGATGGCAGTGGAGAGTCATACACAGTCTAAAACTGTCTCCACATTTCTGAGAATTGAACCCAGGATGAAATTTTTACTTTGTCCTCAGCTGCTGAGTCATTTTGTATTCTACTGACAGAACTTCTGCTCTTGGAGCAGGCTGCCGTTTCTGCTGGAGGTGGTTGCTGGGGCACTGATGAACTTGTTGGGGCTGACTGCAGTAACAAGGGGACCCTATATAATGCTGATGAACAGAGACTGACCACAGTTTTCATGTAATTATATGTATAACTAATTTCAGCCAGAGGTTGTGTGTCTAGCAATGAAGTCACAGATAAACTCATGCTTATCCTCCCATGTCACTTTAAGTGCTGGGAGCATATAAAGAGTGACTACAATGAAGAGTGGTTTTTGTTTGCATCTTAGGTATTTTGTAATTTTCACTGCAATTTAGCAGTTTCTTTAAAAAAAGCCTCTATATTGTGAATGCTATCTTACTTGGTTTTGTGCTTATAAAAAAATATAAATTGCAGTGATGTTATTACTTGCAAGGTTTATTTTTCTTTCATATTCTTAAAATACTTGAAAACATCAAAGTCTTTTAGTGGCTTTTAATTTTATGGACAGTCAAAATGCCACAGAAAGGTCAAAACTTGTATTATTTTCACTCTGCAGATGTCTTCTTGAAGGATTAAGGTGATTAGCAGAATATGCAAACATTCCCAGCTTTTTTAGTTGGTCACTAAAGCCATCCTTAAAAGCACTTGGGAATCTGGTCATGGAAAACAGTCCTTAATCATATAATCAATGAAGGCTTTTGGGGCTTCTGTTAAAATGTTTTAGTAACTTGGCACTTTATGGCAGTAAGTTAATTCTTTTACATTTGCAATGTAGTGATTGATCACGTATATGTAACAGGTCCATTGATGTATAAGTAGAGTGCATTTACTTTAACCACAAGTATAATTCAAATTATGACAGTACGATTATTAAACAAAGGTGTAGTTATTCAGAAACAGTAATGTGATTGCAGAATTTATCTGACCAGTCCCTGTTCATTGTGCACATTGGTGGCTTTTTACATTCTATAACTTTTCATACTGCAAAGAAAAATACATGAGGTTTGTGAAAATTTGTGGGAAGATACTGCTTTAGTGGAAAAAACTCACTGAGTTTTCAGATTAATTTTATATCTTTTAAAGGAAAGAATTAGGAGAGTCTCCTTGCAGTTTTTATAAATGTAAAAAACTTGACCTCAGTGGCTTTTACCTCAGTGCTTTATAGTCACTCAGCTTGGAGACTGTCTGTCTTGCCTTTCTGCTGATCAGTTCCATTTAAAAATGCTACTTGGATATTAGATCCTCAAGCAACCTTTGCATCACTCTGGCCTTCCGGCTTATTGAAATAGAAACAAGGAATTAATAGAGTGTGTTACTGTTGATGGGATGGTGGCTGTTTATTGTTCTGTGCACACTCCTAACCCGAGTTAAGCAGTGTACCTCGTGTTAGAGGTGTTGGTGTCACCAGCTGCCTGGTGATGAATGTGCCAGGCTGCCTGCTCTCATGCTGCTATCTTCACCGTCATGCACCTCTGTACTTAATGTTGGCACATGGGCTTTATGATTTCTGCAAAATGCACTGTGTAGTCCTGCAGAAGAGGAAAAGAAAGAAAAATGAAATAACATTTGAAAATGTCAATTTGAGGAAAATGCTAATGCATAAAACTATCATAATTAAACAACAGTAAATAAAAGATCTGGATCTTAAGAAGCCAGATGAAGGCCAAAAAAAATGTGGAGAACTGCAAAATACATGGCAGTGGTTGCAAGAGAAACTCTTGCAATGATGTGCAAGTCTCTGTCTTGAAAAAAAAAAAGTTTTAAAGAATAATCAAATTATATTTTAAATGTGGAACACTCAATTTTCATTGTTTCAGTGTCTGATTAACTTTTTTGGTTTTTTGTTTGTTGTTGTGGATTTTTTTAGGATCTTGATGGTTATGTCAAAATCTTTCAGCAGCGTATGGTATAATGGGTTACCAGTTGGATGATTTCAAGTCATCTGAAACATGATATATACTTCCTTATCCATGGTAAGTTTTGTTCCTGTACATACCTTTTAAATGCTTGACTTCAGAGAAAGAAACAAAAGCTTGTATTAACCTGCACTGGACATTGCTCGTGTTGTTTTCATAATGACTAGCTTAGAGCTGTTGATTTGCTGACTATATAAACCCCAGCTATTTTATGTAAGATGTTTGGCAGTGCTTAAAAAGATAAAGTTCAAAAAGTAACCACACATATTTTTTTTTTGTGTTTTAAGTGATGGTATGCTATCTTTCCCGTCAGCTTGAAAGTTTGTTCACTTCTGTATGGAGTGTCTTAGTTCAAATTATGTTCCAATCCAATAGTATGACACATACCAACCACCCCATACCACCTTTCCCCCCTTTCCCAGTCTTATCTCACCACCTGTTGATGCTGCAGATAAGCTGAAGTAGATCAGCCAGGGGGGTTAGTAGTAGGAAGAAGTTAGTAGTTTTACTGAGAATTAGCTACCAAGGCAAAGACAAAAGGCGACCATGCAAAAGAGAAGCAGCTGCAGCCAGAGCGGTCAGAAACCATCTGATATCTAGTGTTTTGGGTACATTACTTTAAAAACAATTTTTTTTTCTTTCTCAGTAAAGGTCTGGGTGAAGTGACATACTGTGTTTCCCTCTCTCAGCCAATAGTCTAATTTCTCACTCAGATTCTCCAATTAGTTCAAACCAGCACAGAGGGGTAATGGGTTTAAACTGGCAGAGGGGAGATTTAAACGGGATGTTAGGAAAAAGTTCTATACAGTGAGGATGGTGAGACACTGGAACGGGTTGCCCAGGGAGATTGTGGCTCCTCCCTCCCTGGGGGTGTTCAAAACCAGGTTGGATGAGGCCTTGAGTGACCTGTTCTAGTGGGAGGTGTCCTTGCCTATGGCAGGGGGTTGGAACTGGATGATCTTTGTGGTCCCTTCCAACCTAAACCATTCTATGATTCTATGATTTGGACATGCAACACATCTTTTTCATCCTTTGGAGGACATGTTCTTCCTTTTTCTCTGTTATGTTTCAGCTGGTTTTGCATTTGACGTGTGTTTCCCAGGTACTAACCATACAACTCAGATAAACAGCAAAGAAAACACTACCTCATTTGTTTCTGCTGGCAAATTATTGAGGTGGGGGGGGGGAATACTGTTTCATGGGTTATCTGGCACCTGTTGATTCTGCAAGGTAGCATTCATTGGGTTCTGCGTTGTTCCTTAACCAGGCTTTTTATTTGCCAAATTAGCAGCTTTGCTTCAAAGATATGAGCTTTTCTTTTCTTCTCTTCCTTATCAGCAGTGTGCCATATATTTCTCAGTCTGTGTTTGCATCCTGAATGTGCACTGATTCATGATGAAATAAGGGCTTTGTGACAAATCTGGTGGAAGAACTGACTTCTTTAAACAGAGAAAAGGATGTCTGTACAGTATGTGCAAACACTACAGGATTCTGTGTCCTTTTAAGAGGTCTGCTACATGGCATTTTACTTCAATTATTCCCTGTGTCCACCAACAGGAAAACAGAATCCAGTTTGCCGTGTTTTCTTTGTGGCCATAAATAAATAAATCACATGATAACATCTTAACATTGTTTACAAAGTGATGTTTTACATTACCCTGACAATTAAAAAAGAGCCCCAATGCTTGCTTTGGCAGTCCCGTTTGTCAGAATTGTTCCTCTTGCATTCAGGTTCCTCAAGCAAATATTGTATATGAAAGGGTCTTACAATTGTACCCACTCAAGATTCATGTAGGCTCTCAAGAGCACAGTGAGTTATCCCATGGCTTCTTTCTGACTAGATTATTGAATGTCACTACACATGACATGAAATCTGGAGGGTTTTCTACCTTTACTACAGTAGCTCACAAAATTATATCTGGAGGCTAAATAAGTATTACTTGTCAAATTCAACAAGAGAGTGAGCAATACTCAAAATAATAATATGCAGTTAGAATCTGTAAATTGATAACAATGATAATAGTTCTAGTTCCCAAATCCTGTACTACATTAGGTAGACCAGGGAAACCTATTACAGAAAGAGATGTTAAGTTGATGAAGTCAGGCTTTTAGAGGGAATGGTGGGATATGAGAAGAACTTACGCAAAAGGGAAGTGGAATCTCTTACAAGGAATAAGTACTGGAAATGCAGAATTGTACATCACTCTGTACTTATTGGGTGTCTTCTGGTATCTTCATTTTGCACTGGACAAGCTGATGTTAGCTTTGGCTCTACTGAGATTGAAAAAAAAACAAAGCAAAATGGAAGAAACACCCAAAAACTCCCAAATAAACAAACCCTTAACCTAACAAAATAAGAAGTGGAAAATCTTGGTTGTGTCCTACACATTGAGTAACTTCATATGATATTTTAATGTTGAAAGGATTCTTTTAAAGATATTGGATATCTGAAGTCATCACAAGATGACAAAGAAGCACTAAAGAGTAGAAAACAGGTGCTGTTTAGGATGCATTTGGAATAATTAAACCCAGAATATATAAAAAAACTACAGGTCAGGACATCCACAAACAAGATAAGTGGATCAAGCTCAGTGGTATTACAGTTCTATTACCTGACACATAAAAAAATGCCATAAAGCCCCCAAACCAGTGAAAAATACCCAGTCCCAAATGAACCAACCAAAAATCCCCAGAAAAAAATCAACCCCAAAACCCCAAGAAGATAGGAAGTAAGTATGGAGAAGGTCTAGCCCTGGATCTCAAGTTTCTCAACTCAAAAGAGTCTGTTAAAAAACATGTGCTGAAACTTCCTATGCAGACATAAAGTAGTACTGAAAATAGTGAAATAGTAGTTGTGAAAATGTGTATAATGCTGCTCAGTCTGAGTTCACACAGATGCATTCAGTGAATGTGGGTCCATCCTGCCAGTGCACCTGATAACCAGGCTGCCTGAACACATCAGAATAAATGGCATAGCAGGTACACCAAGAGAATCAAAATGAAGCATGCATTATTTATGGCAGTAATCACAATCCTACTGAGATACATTCTGAACTGAGTTGCCTGCGGCTAATAAACAGAAACAAAGGAATAACTGTTAGCATTTGTCTTCAAAATTTATGGTGTGAGTTTAGACTAGGGATTTTAATGCTGCCTCAGTACATTCAAGTAAAGTAAGAACTCCCCTTTGACCTTTTACTTTTTTTTTTTTTTTTTCCCAATGCACTTTTGTGTACTTAATTTTCAAGCTGCTACTGTGATCTGGAAGGAATGCACTATGTCAAGAGTCTTGAATAAATTATGCTTCGGAAGCTTCAAAAGCTACAGAGAAACTAGGCTCATATTTAGGTGTTGGTTAAAAGAGGGCTAAGTAACCTAAGAGACGTTGCTGCTCATGTACTGTCTACTAATGATTTTCTATTAGTAGGGAATCTTGACAGGTGGTTTTCTATCAGCATGTCCTGATTCGTGTGCCAGTCAACAGATAGGTGTGTCATTTTATTTCCTCTTAAAGTGTGCCGTTTGAAAGTGAGTGTGGTAGGATTTGGCTTGAAACGCACTGCTCCAAACAATATCTGCATGGAAACAGAATAATATTTTTACTTTCTGCACATCTGAATGTCTAAGTTATGTGTGCTAAGCAACTACCTCTGAGTCGTTTTTGCATTTTACAAAAAATAGTAAATGAGTAAAGATGATCTGTTAATGTTACTGTTGTGTTTAAATTGTATACCCCTTAACTGGACTGGGCTCCTAGAGAAAGTGCTGTGTTTAAAGCCTTGCCTGACAGGCTCGAAAATTAATCAAATAAATTAATATTTAATTGTTAGCTTTTCTACTGTGCTACCATAAAAAAGCAATGGCAGACATTTTCTGCAAGTGACTAAAGGCTTGTCAGTTTTATTAATATTAAAAAATCAAAAAGAATCACATGCAAATATGAGTGAACTAATTATTTGTTTTTTTTTCCCTTAGAATGTTAATGTAGATTGGGCAGGTTTGGATTTTTTTGTTTGTTTTTTTGTTGTGTGGGTTTTGGTTTTGTTTTGTTGTTATTTTTTTCCTAACAAGTTCTGGTTTAAACCATTAGTGATAGAGGAATATACTTTGCGTGCTTCAGATCTGTTTGAGTTAGTTATTTTCCTACTATGAAGGTAAACTTTCCAGTGGAAAGCCAAGATACAGTACAGAAATATTCAACCCATTATCAATTTGACAAAAGAAGATCGTGGAAAGCTGAAAGAGTTTATATGGCATACCATCTAGGAGAGCCATATCACCTCATATAATTACCTAGTATCAGGGAATTGTTAAAGGGACACATGCTCAAATTAAGCATAATAATTTTGAGACATTCAAAATTAGCTTTGCAAAGCACAGCATAGAAAACAGATAAGAATCACTGCACTTCTGTAACTTCTAACTGATCAAATGCTAATGGTATATATATTTCTTCTCTAAATTTGATTATTCTTGTAGTCAGTGTTATCTAGAGGAGAAATGAGGAGAAGAGGAAAATCATCTCAGGGAAACAGAATCTAGGCTTTAGAAAAGACTAATGAAGTATTTGAAAAGGGGAGAAATGAGATTCATAAGTTTAATTCATTCTGTTACAACAGGCATCCACAGTTCAATGCATTAATCACATTTCGGTGAGCTCTATATTAAGCTTGAGTAAATTAATTCAGAAATAGAGATGACTTTTTTCCTACTTTTACTGTTTTCAGTAAAAGCATCTAGATATTGGCAATTTGTTACCTTGCACCATACTATTTCATTTTGATGAGAACTGTGGCTAGAAAAGTAGATCAGTGCAGATTTTCACAAATAGATCAGTCATGCTTTCTGATAGAATAGCTGCTGTTGGTAGATGAGCTTCACCCTTTCAGTCTCTGGTTGCTATGAAATACTGATACCCTTCCTCACCATGAGGTTAGCAGAGTTGGAATAAATCAGCATAAAATACTGAAGCCTTAAGTGGCATCTTTCCTGGAGTTGTTTTTAACAACTTATTATTGACAATTTGACCTTAAGATTTGATTTTTGTAAAATCATGTGACACTTCCACTTTCATTTTATTTCCCTTTCTGTTACCCTGCTCTAAGAACTTTACACAAGTGTGTCTTTTGCAGGCAGGAAGGCTGTGGAGGGACTATTCACAAGGTCTTGTAATGACAGGACGAGGGGGAACGGGTTCAAATTGGCGGAGGGGAGATGTGAACGGGATGTTAGGTGGAAGTTCTTCACAGTGAGGGTGGTGAGGCACTGGAACAGGTTGCCCAGGGAGATTGTGGTTGGTCCCTCCCTAGAGGTGTTCAAGGCCAGGCTGGATGAGGTCTTGAGCGACCTGATCTAGTGGGAGGTGTCCCTGCCTATGGCGGGGGGTTGGAACTGGATGATCTTTAAGGTCTCTTCCAACCTAAACCATTCTATGATTCTATGTTTTTATGTGAATTGAATGCATTTTGTAGTGATAAAATTTGAGCCATAGATTTCTGTAAGCATTTGTCCTGCCAGTTTTTTTTTTTTCTGCTAAACTATTGATGTAAATGCTGCAGTGAATAGATTTGGTATGAAAAGTAGTTCTTTACCATGCTGATACTAGGGAAATAATAGTTTAGATGTATCAGAATAGTGATTTTCAATAATTGGTATCACTGACTTACTGAGACATGATACTCATCATTCTAAGAATATATGCTATTGTATCTATATGCTACTAACTTTCCTTTTTTTGTATGTGGTGCATATAAGACTAAATTATACAGAAACACATGCAAAAGGAAGTTGTTTTGGGGAAAAAAGATTAGCCTCTTGTGAGACATGAGGAGACATGGAAAGATATTTCTGTCTATCAAAATCTAACTTGTACTAATTTTTGGTTTGAATTTTCTTGTGTGTGTATTGGTTGTTGGTTGGTTTTGTTTTGTTGTTTTTTTTGGTGATAGGTATTTTTGCTTCTTTTTTTTTTTTTTTCCCCCAATTGCATGCCTTATTCATGTTCTAAATCCCTAATCAAGCATCTCTTATTACACAGATCTTTATTATAAAGGTAGGATTCTTGTGTCTCTCAGTGGTCAATGAGGCCCTCTCTTACATTTGTTGTAGAAGGGGATATGTTTCCCTCTGGAGGTGGCTTTGTGTGCAGTGTTATTATTTCCTATTTAAAAATCAGGCTGAGATAGGCATGAATAAGTCACAGGATTGCAGGGTTGGAAAGGACCCAAAGAGATCATCGAGTCCAACCCCCCTGCCAGAGCAGGACCAGAGGGATGCATCCAAACTCTCCGTTCAGAGAGTTCTGCTCTGAATTCTCTGAGAAGCCTGTTCCAGTGTTCTATGGCCCTTACAGTAAAGAAGTTCTCCCTTGTGTTGAGGTGGAACCTCCTGCGCTGCAGCTTATAACCATTGCTCTTTATCCTATCACAGGGAGCAAGCAAGAAGAGCCTGTTCCCCAGCCCTCAGATATTTATAAACATTTATTAAATCCCCTCTCAGTCTTCTCCAGACTAAAAAGTCCCAGGTCCCTCAGCCTCTCCTCATAAGGCAGTGCTCCAGTCCCTTAATCACCCTTGTAGTCCTCTGCTGGACCCTGTCCAGCAGATCCCTGTTCCTCTTAAACTGGGGAGCCCAAAACTGAACATGGTATTCAAGATGAGATCTCACCAGGGTAGAGTAGAGGGAGAGGAGACCCTCCCTTGATGTGGTGGACACACTGTTCCTGATGCACCCTGGAATCCCATTGGTCCTCTTGGCCACAAGGGCACATTGCTGTCCCATGGATAACTTGTTATCCACCAGGACTCCCAGGTCCCTCTCCAGAGGGCTGCTCTCCAGCAGATTACCTCCCAGACTGTACTGGTGGAGTTTGTTATTCCTCCCCAGGTGCAGGACTCTGCACTTGTCATTGTTGAGTCTGATCTGTTTCCTTTGTGCCCAGCTCTCCAGTCTGTCCGGGTCTCTCTGGATGGCTGCACAGCCTCCAGCTGTACCAGCCAAGCCTCCCAGTTTGGTGTCATCAGAAAACTTGCTGAGCAGACTCTGTGCCCTCATCAGTGTCATTGGTGAAGATGTTGAACAGAACTGGACCCAGCACTGATCACTGGGGGACTCCACTAGTTATAGCTCTCCAGATGGGCCTGACACCATTGGTCACCAGTTCATAATCCACCTCATTGTCTGCTCCTCCATCCCACACTTCTTCAGCTTGCTCACTGGAATATCATGGGAGATTATGTCAAAGTCCTTGCTAAGGTCAAGATAGACTATATCCACTGGTCTCCTTGAATCTACCCATTCAGTTATGTTCAGGATGCTGTCAGGTTAGTCAAGTATGATTTCCCCTTAGTCAGTCCATGCCGACTACTCCTCATAACCTTCTTCTTACCCAATTGCATATAATTGTTCTTTTATTTTTTTGGAGCTACAGAAATTGCATCTCTGGACCACACTTGTTCAAGTGGATTCTGTGTTTTAACGTACACAAAGGTTCTCTCAAAACAATACCAACTTTTCAGGCTGGAAGACACAGATAGCATGCTTGTTGTCCTGTAATCAACCTGCTACATTTTATATATAAGCAAGACATTAAATTTATTAAACATGAGAGTTTGTTTGCCAAACAAATAAGAGCAAGAGAAGCAAGACATTCTTAATAATTTTCTACTTTTTCTATTTGCTGTGGGAAGAAAATAACTTACATCAATAATAGTCATTTAACTAGTTTGTGCAATATAATTTCTTTTTTACTGAATCTTGTGTCGCTTCTTTTCTAGAAAATCTTAGCCTGCTTTATTACTTGTTGTTGGTCTTCTACTATTTTTTCTGTTTCAGACAAACTCATGTTGCCTGTATGAACAAATAAAGTTCTTCACCCTTACTAGATTCTTTTGCTTTGCACAGGTATGACTAAAAATGTAGAGCAATGCCTCCATGTAGTGTGAGACCAAGTCCTCTCTTTGTCAAAAGTTTACTGGTTGAGCATGATTTACTCGCATGTAGGTTTCCAGAGATTTAAAGAAAATTTATTCCTTTACTAAGTGAAATGTGTGTTACGTTGCTCTGCTAAATAGTCAGTGTTTTACCACAGCCATGTGGGCATTTTAGTGGCATGGAAATTATTTCCCATCGGAAAATATATAGCTTTATTCAAAACTTAATTCTAACAGTCAGAGTTTTGTTTTCAGCTAAGTGAAGTTAATGGCTTAACTGTGTTACACAAGACCTAAGAAGGTATAGAGTTAATTAATCAATGTTATGCATTAAAGCTGAAACCTTTTGGATAAGAAATAACAGCAAGGTTTCAACCATTTGTACTAATAAAAGAAAATGTGCCATTTGAGGTTATCCTGACCAAATTTTAGCCTAAGTACATATTGCAGAATAACCTTCCTACTACATTTCAATTAAACAATCTGTCGTTCTTTAATTTTTTCCTCTAGGCTGTTTTGTAGCTTGGCACAGTTGAGCAGCCTCTGTGTTCCCTCCTCCAGGTGGCTTTGTTTCAAAGGCCTGAAAAAAAAATTCTCCTTAAAAATAGGTAACAGCATAGTAACCTGTAAGAGGTATTTAATATATCTCGTGGTCCACATTTTCCTGCCTGAAAAACTGCTGATATTTTGGCTTCACTACATCAGAAGAAGGATTTTTCATCTTAGGAAGATAATTTAATTAGTTTATAAGCTGCCCAGCTATATCGCTATGAAAGAGTGGCTGAAGGCTTTTGAGAGAGGATTTGTGGATGTGATTATGCTCAGGAGAGGAAGGAAGTGAAGAATCAGCCTCAAAGTGGTGAATCCTGTGAGAATTGAGGCATCAAACAACTTTTCCAACAAGAGCCTGAAGCAACAAATTAGCATTTATAGGAGGTGATGCCAATGACTCTGAAAAGCTCAGATTAAATGAATGCAGGTGTTGGTGTTAGAAAATCAGGTCCCTGAAGAATTGTGCTAGTTACTGTCAAGGAATTATTCTTGCCAAAAGAAGTTTGGAGGTAATTTAAGTTGCAGTGCAACTCAACTTTGTTGACTCCAAGTAAGGTCATAAAATAGTCATGCATGTGATCTAGTTCTTAATGTGAGTCATCTGTGGAGCAGGAATACTCTTAGATTACTTTTGTTTGGAAAATGTACATGCTTGAGGTGATTTGAGTACAAGCTCACTGTATTAGTTAAATATCTAGTAAAAAATTTTAAACCCAGAACTACAATCTAACTATGGAGAAAATAGACAAAATAGTGTGGTTTTTTTTTTTTTAATGAGTTTTTCAATCCTCTATCTGTGCACAATGAGGAAGAATGCTACTTTCAAGTAAGTTGATAAATTGAAATCTTAGAGAGCTACTTAAATTATTTTCAAGCATATTAACATTGTGAATAAGCA
Organism: Psilopogon haemacephalus; assembly: GCA_013396835.1. Classification (NCBI taxonomy): domain Eukaryota; kingdom Metazoa; phylum Chordata; class Aves; order Piciformes; family Megalaimidae; genus Psilopogon; species Psilopogon haemacephalus. Next base: position 33,092 of record VWZI01019324.1, read on the forward strand.
GAATGTGTTAGTCTTAAAGAAAAAAGAAAAAAACTTGCAAGATCTAGGAACTTCTTGTCCATTGTGTTTGGATGTAACGTAGTTGGACAAAAGAGAAGGAGAACTGTTGGCCATTTTAAAAAGAATGTGGCTTTGAGAAGAGATGGCTTCATGTTTGTGTTCAGAACGGATGTGGTGACTCCATATGGGGAGATGTCCAGTGCTCCCAGCCTTTTCTGGGTATCATAGATGAGAGGAACACATAGCTTGTAATTCTGACGTGGGAGATGCTGTGCATCCTCTGCCATTAATTACGCCTATAATCTTGAACTGTTTAGTAAGAGAAGAATTAATTCAGCTGTTTGTGAAGACCTGTTGTTATTTCAGAGGATAAATAAGACTGTCATCATCACTTCACCAAGTGTGATGAGATTGTTAGAATTGATTTTTATCTGGTTAATTTAAGAAAGCTATATAACTTGCTTGTATACTCGGTTTTGTGCAGCTTTTATACCGTATTTCTGTGAGCCCTATCATTGTTTACAGAGGTTTTGATTATGTTTGACTTTCATTTTTACTCCCAGTGTTCAATGAACTTTGGATTGAATTTGCGATTATAAAGGTGTCTGATTACTGATTAGGTCCTAACTATTTAAAGGACTGAAATAAAGCTCTTTAACTATTCCTCTGCTTTTCCTTTCCCTTTTCTTAAAGAAAAGAAGAAAGAAAAAGCAAGACACTATTATTCATATGCAAAGACATTTGTCATAATCTGGCTATGTTGTTGCTAAGAATGCTTTAACTCAATGAAGGTATGTGAAACAATACACTTAAAAAGCTTCCTGTGCTCAGCCTGAACCAATTTATTGGAATAACTGGACACTTTGCCAATGTGTTGGACTGTCTATGTTATATTTTCAAATACTTTCATTAATCCTCAACGTTTTCGTTTCTTAATGGTATAGGTGAAAATTGGCTGATTGGAGAAATGCTTTTGTGACTGCATAATTGGCCATCCCAGCCAGAACAGCACTGAACCACCAGACTTGTGAAGGGCTCATTCTGCACTAAAGCTGAATGTGCTCTGCCTTTCTTCCTCCTCTGTGTTTGATCCTCAGTCAGCAGTGGTGTCACTAACTTTCATCAATATTTTGCCCATTCCCACCAGGGAACTGGGCACTGGGAGATTATGGGAAGTTTTTGAAATCGAATGGTTTTGTGAGTTTTTGGGAACTCATGTTAATTTTTTCTAGCATTCCAAAGTAAGGGTTAATTCTGTTAATACTTTTCCCCCTTCCACTAGCTACATCCATGCTGCTTTTCAAAGGCATTAATTTTAAACACTGTTGTTTTTCCCAAAGGGAAATTTTTTGTTATGCCAGTTAAAAATAATAAACCATCACCCTTCCTTTCTGCTCCTGCCTTCCATTTAATTTGAGTAGGTATTCCAGTCTGACTTGCATGTTATCCATGACTAGCTGTTACAGTGTGGGTTACTTGGGCAGGCTGAAGGACTGAGCAGGAAGAAATTTAGTGAAATTCAACAAGGGCAGGTGTAGAGTCTTGCAACTGGGAAAGAACAATCCCAGGTATCAGTTTACTTTGGGGAAGGCAGTTAAGGGGAAAAGGACCTGGAGGTCCTAGTTGATGGGAAGTTGACCATGAGCCAGCAATGTGCTCTTGTAGCCAGAAGGGCCAATGCCATTCTGGGATGTATTAGGTGGGCTGTGGCTAGTAGCTTGAGAGAGGTCCTCCTACCTATCTACTCTGCCCCGGTGAAGCTGCATCTGGAGTACTGTTTCCAAATCTAGGTCCCCCAGTTCAAGAGGAACACAGAACGGCTTGAGAGAGTCCAGAACAGAGCCTCAAAGATGATTAAGGGAATGTAACTTCTCTCTTATGAGGAGAGACTGAAGGAGCTGGGACTATGGTGCTTGGAGAAGAGGTGACTGAGGGGTGACCTCATCAATGTTTATAAATATGTAAAGGTGAGTGCCAGGAGGATGGTGATGCCTGATGACAAGACAAGGGACAATGGGTGGAAGCTGAGGTATAGGAAGGGATAGGTTGTGTGGACGTGAGGAGGAATTTTTTCACTATCAGAGAGAACACTGGAACAGGTTGCCCAGAGAGGTTGTGGTCTCCCTCTCTGGAGATACACTGTAATCTGGTATAGGTGATCCTGCTGTGGCAGGGGGGTTGGACTAGATGATCTTTCAAGGTCCCTTCCAGTCCATGGCATTCTGTGATTCTGGGTCTCCATGTGCCACCCATTTTAAGCGAGAAATTGCTTTTACAAGTTAGAAAAACAGACTTTACCAGGTTACTTCGGTTTTGTGATATCCCCAGAAAATTTGTCAGAACTCTTTTGCTTTTTCAAGTAGTGTAGGTCCCTGAGATTTGAAAGAAAACATGTCTTATCATTCACTATTATGAGTAATATACTAGCAGTATGTCTATGTTCTTAGTACAGTTATGGAGATTGTCCTCTACTTAGGAATTATATAGATCAATTAAAATTCAAAATCCAGGAGTAAAATTGATGAGGTTATGTTACAACATTTGTGACAGAGTAAGAAAAGACTAGCAAGTCAGTTTAGAAGCTAGTTTTGCTTGCTCTGCATATTGGAAGTGTAAAGAAAATAGAGCAGAGATCAGGAATAACGGGAGTAGGGGAGGGGAGACAAGGCAGAGAAGCATTGTAAAGAGAGAAAGACAAAGAACATATGTAGTTTGACGTAAAAGACCTCTCATTTGGAAATCAGATTTTTTTTATTTTTCAAGGGTTTTTGCTACTTGCCTCTCAGAGTGGGGGAATGCTTCTTGAGAAATCTCTACCTTAGAAAGTAGGTCAAGGAGCTTCTGTCACTGGCATTTTGTTCTTGAGGGATGGGACAAAATTAAAAGTAACTTACTAGTTATGTTTGAGAACTGTCATCATCTACTCCTGGATGGAGTACAGATAACAATAAGTGGCATGTTAGTGTACTAGTGGTATTAATTAGCTGTCTGAGGTCTCTTTTTCTTTTCCTGCAGTGAGTATCTTCTAGACGCGTCTTGTGGGTCATACAAAGTATAATCAAAGCAGTTGACTCTACTATATATGTATATATACACACTTGATCTCTGTTTCATAATCTGCTTGTTCAAATGTGCAAACTGCTTTTGATTAACTCTGCTTGCTTGATCTGGCCCAGAGTGGTGGTATTCGTGTCAATTTTTGGTGGTTCAAAATGGAGATTTTATCATTCTATTTAATTTTAAAAGTAGAAAGTATGTGGACTGATCATGACTAGTAGTGATTTTCAGAACTATGTTAAACAGGGGAGCAGCTGGCAGTATATTAAGCTTATAATCAGTTCATCAAAATTAGATCAAGTGGAATGTGCAGATACTTTAAATTGTGTAGCTATTTGGCTTCTTCTTTAGTAAAAGTGTGCAAATATGTTCTTTACAATTTGACTTTTGAACTGTATCTAGTCCAATCTAGAATAATGATCTAGTAAGGTCAAGATAGCAGTTATTAACCTTAGTAAGGTGTTTTGCACTGTCAGTTGAAAATTAGTTTAGATGTAACCTTTATTTCGGGAAACTTACTCTTCTTACATTGCTTGCAAAAAGAACTGGAAAAGCAGCAGAAGATATGGCATTTGATTGTATCTGCATTGGTTCAACTCTCTCTGCCCCAGCAGTATCAAGATGAAAGTGTTGGCTATGCTCCTAGTATGACTTGTTATCTTTCTTTATCCCACCATTTCCTTACTTTTCTTAACAGGTTGGGATCACCTGACTTCTAAGTGTGCCCAAAATCTGATCCCAGGCTGCAGTGGCAGGTACAGCAATGTAACCCAGCAACCCAGCAGGGTGACAAACCAGTCCTGAGCTGTGCAATGCCAGTGTAGCAGTTAAATGGTGCTTCAAAGGCATGATTTGTAATTTTGCTTTCTGCATGGTGTGCCTGGGATATGTCTTCCAGGCACTGGCAGGTGTAGTGCAGAGGGGACATTATCCAGACTTAGCACTGCATTGCGGTGGAACTCCCTGTTTGCCGACAGCTCCTGACTGCTTGTTCCTGCACTCCTCAGTTCATTCAGAGCCTTCCCTGGTCAGTAGGAAAGGGGCAAAATTTTCAGTGGTAACAATAGAGTGGTTACCTCATGTATTCTTTAAGTTACTCTTGGGTTCAGTTTTTGTTTGCTATTGGTACATGGCAATTTGGCAAACTAATGATTAAACTGATGTTCAGGTAACGTTTACAGTGGGCTTCAATACCAATAGAAATTTACCTTTTTTAAAAAATAGTGTCTCCTCAATATTTCTTAGATCTGTAGGAAGGCATGAATAAGCTCTGATGGCTTGGATAAGTGCCTGCTTTATCTATGTCTCTTTCGTACAGGCCTTCTCAGTCAGTACTGCACTTGTTTCTTCTTGCTTATGAAAGAGACTGCAGGATGTGCTTTTCCTACTGTTTACTGATGGGTTTATTTATGGATTCAAAAGTGATTGTTGATTTCTTTTGCTGCCACCAGTTGTTTTCAAAACTGTTTTGGCTTTTATTGAGATTCTGGGTTTTGTTGTTTGTGAGGGGTTTTTCAAAGGGTTGAGTTTTTTTCTTTTTCGTTTGGTTTGATGTGTGTGTGGGGGGGGTTGTTGTTGTTGTTGGGTTTTTTTCTGTTATTATCCTTGACAGAGAATGATGAAGACCAAGCCTAATTAAACAGAAGACTAAATTTAAAATTGTATAATCAATGTATAAATGTAGTTTAGGACTTAGTATGGAAGCTCTTAGTCACTAGGGCATTTGGTATGGCATGGTTATGAAAAATGTATTAAATTGATCATCACTGGGAAAATTGTTGTCTTTCTCTTTATTTTTTGACTGTTCTTTTTGTTTAAGTTCTCCCCTCCTCATTCCCTCCAGTTCTTTCTCAAACTCTGGAATATTCAAGACTAATTTTTAATCTGAAGTGTGTGTTCTCCCACTTCAGAATTTGTCAGATTTTTGAACTCTAAGCACTACTACAGCCATGGCAAATGATAATTTCTCTGTAGCATGAGACTGCCAGCTGAATGCAATTCATAGAGGCAATTCATTAATTTACTCATTAGCTTTTCTTTCATCCTGATGGGGGACTAACAAATTATTCCATCTGCCTTCTCCATGTTCTTTCTCGCATCTGGAAGCAGTGCTTATATGCCTTGAGGTTCCTTTGTGATTCCTTCTTTTGTAGCACGTAAGGCACCGCAGATCATGCCTTGCAGATGACATGCAGGAGTGCTGATCTGCATGAGTGTAGGAAGGCTCTACAGAGAGATCTAGATAATGGGCTGGAGCCAATGCTATAAGGTTCCACAGGCCCTGCACTTGCTCCCAACAACCCCATAAAAAGCTAAAGAGTGGCTGGAAAGCTGTCTGGCAGGAAAGGACCTGGGAATATTGGTCAATAGCAGGCTGAATATGAATCAGCAGTGTGCCTGAGTGATCAAGAAGGCCAGTAGCATCCTGTTTGTGTCAGAAACAGTGTGGCCACCAGGAGTAGGGAAGCGACTGACCCCCTATACTCAGCACTGGTGAGGCCACACCGGCAACAGTGTCCAATTTTAAGCCCTTCAGTACAACACAGACACTGAAGTACTGGCATGTATCCAGGGAAGAGCAGTGAAGCTGGTCAAGGGTCTGGAGGTGGGTCATAGGAGGAGTGTCTAATACTTCACCAGAATGGTTATAAGGCATTAGAATATGCTGCCCAGGAAAGTGGTTGGAGTACCATCTTTGGAAGTATTTAAAAGATGCGGTGCTGATGGGCATGGTTTAGTGGTGGTAAGATGTGCTAGCTACTGCTATACACAGCTGTGACATTATTATACAGTACTTCTGGAAGAAACGGGGTAATATATTGCCTTTAAGCGGATAACCAGTGCAGAATTTGTCATTCAAGATACACATTAGAGTATGTAACAAAAAAATATTTAAATAGTTTCAGATATATTTGAGCAAGAGTTGTAAAATATGCTAATCTTGATTTGTAATCTTGAAATTAAAATCAGATCTGTTTTCCAGTAAAGTTAGTGCATTGGAAGATTAACATTTCACAATATTCAATCATAGTGATAGGATACAATAGCAGTTTAATTTTTCTCATCTGAAAAGTGTGTTAGGACTTAGAGATGCAAGTAAATTTTCTGTATTTTATATATTTTTTAATCCTATCCTAGAAGCACTGAATGTACAAAAATTTTCTGTATTCTGCTAATACTTCTTTCCTTTTCTATCTGCAACTTGACACAGTGTAATTTTAACACTGAAACAGAGGAATAATTCATACAGTTCTATTGCTTATGTCAGTGTCAAAAGAGACTGCCAGACCTGAGTAGCTGTTAAAACGCAGTGTAAGCTTGAACAACTTTGTGAAATGTGCACATGTCCTTCATGGCACAGAACCCTGCCGATCGGATGAGAATTGAGGACAGCCTTCAGGTTTTAGTTTTTTCTTCACTTCTTGTGTCAGTGTGTCATTGCTGAACTTTCCTTTGAATTCCCACAGTACTTTCTGTGGAATAATTTTCTCGTGCTTGGCCCATTTAGGAGTATACCTGAGCCATGAGTGTCTTGAGAGACCTTTCTCTACATATTAATGTGCTGTAGAACAACTTGTCTACTAAGGATGGATTTACATGACCTGTTGAAATAATTGTCTTTTAAGTTGTACTTTGTTTTTTTATTTTTAATATAGCGTCACATTTTTGGGGTGTAATCTGGCTCTTTCTACAGTGTGATTTTCTGAATTTGAGCAGAACAGCTCATGTGTTTAAAATAAAGCGTGTGCCTAAGTGCTCTGATGGCCAAGGGCCAGAGCACTCAACGTGTTTCAGGACTGAGCCCTAAGTGCATACTGCTCTAATGTGTATTACTCTCTAGCCCAGGATAAGTCAGGATTAGTTCTATAGGAAGTGTCACAGTGCTGTGAGGATTCTGAAAATGCCTCAGTTCGTGGAGGGTAGATCAGAATCCTAGGAACTACAAGTGGGAAAGAAGCAAAGGCTGTGGCATAGTGGTTTTTAAATTGTCAAATGAGGTGCTTTTTTGTGGCTAATGAATTGGTGGGTTAATTTTCTCATGGCCATATGTGAATCTGTTCATCCTGTTAATCACTACTCATGTCTTTTCACATGTTATCAACGATAGCATTAGCTTAACCTTCTTCCCCATTATAAGGGCATAACACCTTCACACTAATATAAAATGAATTGAATTTGTGGTTTAATCTGCATATAGAGAACATTATGGCTGCTGAAGAAGGAGAGAGGTGACGGTAGGAGATCTCCGTTCCCTGTCTTTTATTCCATTAAAGGGTCCTTATCAGAAAAGCGGTTGTGATGTCCCACTTGTAGGGTGAGAGTGATTCAGATTCACAAAATCCCTTGGTGTGGATTAAGGTGAAATAACACTCAAGGTCCATGCATAAGCATCAGCTGTACCAGGAGATTAGCTATAGAAGAAATATTCTATAAGCATTTGGCACAGCCACAATTATATCAACCTAAGTTTTGTGGCTTTATAGGAAATCAAGGTAGGCTTTGCATTACTTAAAGGAGAGACACTGGGATAGGGAGAAAAAGAGGAAAAGAGATCACCAATCCTTGAGCCAGCATTGGACCTGTAGATGGGGATGTTTGGCGAAGAGAGATTCCCCCTGCAGACTTACATGTGCCCCTGTTTAGAGGCTGCAGTTCAAGGAGACGTTGAGACATCAGTACTTTTTCATTCCTTTGGTCAGTATTTTCTAGAAAGTGGCAAGTTGAGATGTGATACTAGACCCTTGCTCATAGCTTCCATTTTATTCTTCTCTTGGGACACCATTTTATTGTTGTCCAGGCTCACAGTACAATCATTTATGGTTCATCCCTTACAGCAGTTCACATGGGATTTTTTCCATAGTAGTGACATAAAGTGTGATACAACTCAGACATGCATTTTGGTAATAGTTATTCAGTAACTAAGTCTTGAATATTTAATTTTATGCCTGTTGTATATTTTTATCAATTCCTACAAGAAATGTTTTCTGTTTGAGGGCTAATTGAAAGAATTCGATTTTGTTTATTTTTAAAATGACTTTAATTTGAATAAAAAATGGTTATTTTTCTTTGGATAAAATACCTAGCAACAGAAGATAAGAAAGGGAAAGGGTAACAATGAAAAAATGTTTCTATATATACATTATCATATGTATGGAAGCAGTGTGTCCAGCAGGAGTGGGGAAGTGATTGTACCCCTATATTCAGAACTAGTGAGACAACACTTTGAGTACTATGTTCAGTTGTGAGCCCCTCACAGACATTCAGATGCTGGAGCATGTCCAAAGAAGAGCAATGAAGCTGATGAAGTCTCTAGAGAACAGGTGTTAGGAGGAGTGGGTGAGGGAACTGGGGTTGTTTAGCCTGAAGAAAAGGAGGCTGAATGGAGACTTTTATCACACTCTACAACTTCATGACAGGAAGTTTTAGCAGAGTGGATGTCAGTCTCTTCTCCCAGGTAGCAAGACATAGGACAAGCCTCAAGCTGCATGAGGGTGGATTTTAGGAAAAAAAATCTCTACCAAAAGGGTTGTGAGACATTGGAATATGCTGCTCAGGGAAGTGGTAGAGTCAACATCCTTGGAGATATTTAAGAGATGTCTAGGTGTTGTGCTTGGTGTTGTGACATGGTTTAGTGGGGAACTATTCATTCCTTCGTTAATGGTTGAACTTCATGACCTTAACAGTCTTTTCTAACTGAGGAGATGATGTGATTCTGTGTCAACTGGTATATGGTTAAATTTTGTGACATCTAGGTGGCTGTTTCTGTTTCTGTTCTGTTCCTTCTATTGTTGTCTTCTCTACTCTTGTCCTGCCTTTTATTTTTCCTCCTTTTTATTTTTTTTCCCCTCTCAATCAGGTATTTTGTTTTACATATGCATAGCATACTGAGAGCCTTTTTAAATCTACTGATTTCCAGAATTTATTTGTTATGCTTGCCAATGCTGCCCCATGTCAAATCCAAATGGATGAACAAGTTAGCTTTAGTGCTCAGGGATCTTGGGGGAACATTTAAAATGCTGCACAAGCAAAATACAGGAATTGTGTGTACTGGGTCAATAAAACATTGAATAAAACTGCTTTTCAGTCTCTGGAGGAGACTCTCTTGACTTGGTAACAGAATATGAAATTACAGGTGCAGAACAGAAATAAATGGAGTGTGTGGAGCTAGGAAAACTTACAGATGTGAAAACTAAGATGTATAAGAAAGTTACTGGAAGAGGGGCATCCCTGGGACTTGAAGTTGCTGGATGCAACATAGTAGAGGGCCACAGCTGAATGTCTGGTGTTCTGGAGACTTTTTCGAAATAACAACATAAAAAAAGAAACACCCCCAACCCCAAAAAAACCCAACAAAACAAAACAAAAATTAAAAAAAAAAAAACCCAAGAAGCAATTCAGAGTGCAGTGGGTTCTCAATGTAAGAATCATAGCCGTTTTTTTGGTCATGTGTAGGAGGCTATTTTCCCATTTGCGCAATTACAGTTCAGTCCTCAAATGAACTTTGATATGGTTGAACATTTTGGTTTCTTAAACTTGCCTTAGCTGCTATAGCTGATAGATAATGAGTAGTACTGCTGCCTGTAAGGTAAAGTTGCTGAACACTTTTTGTTCCACCTGTTGGAACAAAAAGTTATTTCTAAGCAGGTTTAATTGTATTTCTAGTGAATACATATTCCAGCTTCTGCTAAAATGCTTATGGTGAAAGAAAATAAATGGAGCATATTATTTGCCTCTTTTCTTAAGATGTTTTAGTTAGTGAAATAACAACTGTTAAACTATCTTTTGTGCTTTCATGTATCCTCTGCAACGTTTTCTATTTGCCAGTGATACCTTCTTCTCCACAGTGATTCCGAAGTCTGCTAGTTGCCTTTTTCTCCCTCTGTTAATTTTTTTTATCAGAGATCAAATCCCTTCTCTGTACAATTATTTTACTATTTTCACTGAATTGGTGGAGGAAGAACAAAAGTCATGTCAATTCGAGAGACCTTGTGAAAAAACATTTATTGCAAGAGTTCCAGTAAAGTGAAGGATGAAGAGAAATGGGTGAAAATCTAAAACAGGTGGAAGGTCCAAAAATGCATTGGGTGCTATGTTGCTTGATGGATATGTGTGATTTTTGTGCTTGCCAAAATCTACAGAGTAGGACATAATAGAGAAACACATTCTTGTGTCTAAGAAGACCTTCCCATATGCTATTAGGATAATATTTAAATAGTTCGTAAAAGGTATTATACTCAGTACAAGAAGCCGACGTTGAAGTATGCAGAAAGAGCTCTGGAGGTACCTTTGTTCTACACTGTTCAAATCAGGGCTAAATCCATAGTTTGACTGGACTGTGCCCTGAGCCTCAGTCACTTAGTTTGGATGTGTGGGGCCTCCCACTCTCTGGATTCTGCCATGCCTCAACCTGGTTCCCCTGTGGTTTTGCCAGGTTCCTCTGACAACCACCACCTCCAGGAGGAGGCAGACGGAAAAGTCAGCTTCCTCTTCTGGAGTATATTGAAACTTGTGAGATGGAGAACGCAAAAATGTAAACACCTCAGAAATGAGAGAAAAAAATACCCCTTTAAAATTTGAAAAGCAAAATCATGGATTAAATAAGCAGGTTTCTTCCACTACTTCTAGTGGCAACTGCTATTGCTTTGATTAAAATCTGGAAGAAGTACACTACTGCCTTGTTAGAAAGCGATACTTGTGATTTTCAGAGGGGAAACAGTTTCATTTTATTTAATTATCATGGAGATTTAGAGCTTTCTGAACAGGAAAATCTTTGCAGAATACCATAAATTGTGCTATGTGATGTATTTCAAGATTTCATATAAGATGACTATATAGAACAGAGTCCTATCTTTGCTAGCAGTATGTCTTTGCTAAGTGCATTATCTCTGCCAATAGTCAAATGCTGCTTGGTGTCAGAAGCCATTGTAACTCACTGTAGTATAATATACTAATATATATTTATTTCTTATGGAACTATACAAGATATTTGAGGATACATAGTTCTGCAATAGTAGTTTTATATAGCATATAAGAAATTAATAAGCTTTTTTGTTTGTTTTGAAGTTTATTATTTGAAAAGTCAATATTTATAACCATTACAGGATGTGGTGTTGAGAAAGAATAAGCTAATGCTTTTGAATATAAGTAATCCTATGAAAGACTGATTAGGAGGATTGCCAATTGCCTCCTTTTTATGGATCATAATGACAGGCTTCAGATGTGTTTACCATTGAGCTCCCTCTGAAGGAGCTCAACAACCACAAAAAAAATTCAGAAAGCAGTTTGTGTTTCTAGTTGATTAGCTTATGTCACATTGCCTCTTTTCTGAATTTCCTTTAAAATCCTGCTAAATCCTTCCACTTCTTTGTATATCCTTCTGTCTATTCTGTCAAATTGTAGAGGATAATGCTTGTGAAAGCATCTTGCATGTGGTGCATCTCTGGGGTTTCTCTGGTGATAGCACAGTAGTGTGCTGAGGACAGGGCTGACAGCGGGGAAGTCTGTCCTTCAGAAGGAAGAGGGCTGCTCCTAGGGGACATCCTTCCTTGGTAGCCATGGGGCAAAGTGATGTAGGAGCAGCTTGCTACGCTATGTGGCTAGCTAAATGCACGATCCCCTTTTGTCTGTACTGGGAAGACAGTTTGGAATCTACTAATGACTCTGGGTGCTTTGGAAACAATGTTCTTTTTAGTTTTCCCAGCAAAGCTCATCATAAGCTGTCTCCTGCACATAGAATGAATTTAGGTACCTATTCTGCAATGACATGAGCAAGGATTCCCTTGTTAATCACCTGTGTAGGAGTGTTGGCAGAAAGCAGTTGTAGTAGCCTAACTTTGTAGTAAAAGTTTCAGAAAATTTTAAGGGGGCTTTGCATCAGGGCACTTCAGCAGGTTACAGTCCTTGTATGTTCAGTGATGGCTATAAGCCCACTGCATTTTCCTCATGGTGACTCTGGGTGATCTCACCTCCAGAGGGAAAAGAGGTATGGATATGCAACAGAGAAGAGAAATCTAAGATTTGGAGTGATACTTGAGATGCAATTATAAGGAGATACTTCAGTGAAGTTTGAGAGTCTGACTAACAGAAACCCTTGACTATTGGGTCAAGTTCTTGTGATGCAGTTATTTCACAGAGCTGTTAAGTTTTTCCTTTTGTTCAATAAAATAGTGCTAAAATCCAACCCAAAAGTAAAAACAATGAAATAAATAATCCTTTATAATACTGTTCTACATAGCATGAAAGACACTGATGAGTAGTGGCATTGAAATTTCCTTTGTTTTCCACAGGATTTTGTGTTTTTTTATATCTTTAATTGCTACTTCTCTATGAGAATAACAGGCACAGAAATTTTCTAACAACATAACAGCTTGTTGCAATTTCTTTATACAAAAGATATGTTTCCTGACAAGCATTGGGAGTGGAGGGAAGAATTTTAATTATCTATGTAATATTTATCATAATAAGTCACTTCTAAGAAAGGCATAATATCTGATACAGAGAAGTATCTCTGGTACCATTTAGAGTCAAACAGTATCTACAATTGAGGTATTTTATAATTTAATAAATTATCTGTAATTGTTCACAAACTGTGTATCCCAGTTTATACTTTTCTGCTGTGAGTCAGGTATTGATGAAATGGGAAATGTTTATAAAGCCTTTTCATGGCATGCCATCTTTAATGAGAATCTCACAGTCTGCAGCTGAGATCAGGATAATATATTGCCTGTGACTAAGCATTATGAAAACTTTTAGACTTGCTTAAGACCAAAGAATTCAGAGCTTTTAACTCTTTCATGATTGTTACCATAGTTGATTGTAGATGTATGTATACATTCACATTACATAGAGGTGAGCACATACATCATGCTAAAATGAGGTACTGAGCAGGAACTTAGGCATCCAGCAGAAAACCATCCTAACACAGGCATGGAAAGCTGATGCTGTTGTTGCCTGGAAGGAGGAATATCAGGACTCCATCTTCAGCCTGAATTTTCACAGAATCATAGAACGACAGAATTTCCGTTCATGTCAATCAACATCTGATGGCTCAGATCTTGTACAAGTCAGAATGTTACAGCAGTGAGGCTGTACAGAGAACACCTGAAACCTGGGAACTAACTGCAGGAGCACTTCAGATCTGAAAAAGTAGGAGAGAAGTGCCCATATGCTTGCGTACAATTAAAAAAAAGTGAGGAGGAAAAATCATATTCAGCTCAGTGAAACTCCTACAGATGAAAAGTCCCTGTCCTAGCATACTGATATGGATATATAACACAACTCCATAAAAATAATTCTGAAAAGTTGGAGGAACTTAATAGACCATTTATACTATAGAGCAAGAGAAACCATGAGGGAGATGCAAAATCGCCATCCCAGGACAACCATGGAGTCTGGATATAAACTCTGGCTTAAAATTAATTCTTCCCTGAAATGCATACAGCCAGTCCTATTTTTCAGCCCAGCTATGAGTACTTCACCTCCCGAAGCTCTGAAGCCACCAGCCTTGGGCAGCCATATGCTGCTTTTGGGTATCCACTGACTCACTCACCCAATGCCCCTGGGGATCCCTTCACACAAGAGCAGCCCTGCACAGCTGCTTGATGCTGTGAGCTGGTATCGAGGAGAGGTAGAGGAGCTATGACAAATAAAGGCTTAAAGGGAAGTCTGTAGTGCAAAACAGTAACTCTTTGGCCTTCCTACCTCCAATGAGTTGGGCTGACTGGTACAAATTATTTTCTCTTTCCATCCCTTACCTCTGCTGCAGTCCTCTTCATTAATCAAAGGTAATCTGGCACCCACAAACTTAAAATTCAAAACTTTGTCTTCTAACTCCTGTTCAGTCTCTCTGCTCCAGCCTTTTAACATGATATTAGAAAGAAAATACTCTCTTCCATGCCAGTTTTTCTTTTCCTTTTTGTGTTTATTTGTGTATGTAAAGTTTTTTCAAGGCTTTCTCTCATCTTCAGTAGGCTCCCTATGGACTGCCAGAGATGAAAAGTATAGGCCAGACAGACAAGAACCATCTCTGTCTTTCAGAAACAACTTCCTTCTAAAAGGAGCTGCTTTATAGCCCCTTTCTTATTGACACCTTGGCCTTTCTGTCACTGAGGTCATGAACTTGATTTCTGGTGTCTATTCTATTAATCCAGGAACCTTGTCAGTGTTGCAGTGGTGCCAGCATACTTCTCTACAGTCTGTGACATCCTAGCTGACTCTCAGCTGGATGCCATCCCTGACTGGGTAGCTGGAGAGCTGTGACAGACAGTACAGATATTTTTATTGTAATGTAATTATAGAAGGGAATGTCCTGGAAAGATCAAACAGTCTGTGACCATTTATTCATACATCTAGGTACAGTGGTCCTGCATCTCTCTTGAAGTTTAGTTTTGGGTATTTTGGTGGGTTTTTTTTTTTGTTTGTTTGTTTTCTGAGGTTTTTTAAATGTGTTTTTTGTTTGTTTTTAATCAAAGTAGGTTGGTTTTTTTTTTTTCCTTTTAAAGCATGGCCTATTGTATTGTTGTGCATTTATTTTATTAATTCATTGGCAGTGAAGCATTAGACTTTTAGCTGACTTTGTTGTGCATCATATCAGTATTTTAATAGGGTTTATTCTGTTCTTACTGATTACATATGCAGTTTGGTTTGTCTGCTCTGAGAAACTTTGAAAGTAGTATTCAAAAGATAGTTATCATCTTGATCATGTTAGTAAATCTTGAGTAATACAGTGTCTGCAGTAACAAGGAATCCTAGTCAGCAGTTTAGGACATACTTTTTGATCTTGCAAAGCTAATTACTGAAACTTACTGATTTTATGCATTGCATTGGTAATATGCACCAAGAATCCTCATAAGAAAAGAAAAATATTTTGACCTGTCATGTGAGGAAGTTAATCTCAGAGGTACCTAAATGCATTCATCTTTTCTCTTTGAGATTGCTCTCCATAGTCTGAAGTGTGGCTGCCATGAGAAACAAGTCACCAAAATTTTCACTTCAGACATTGACTATGAATTACAACATTGGACTGTTCAACTGTTACATCTCCAATCCTGTAATAAATGTACTGGTTTGTCAATATAATGCTGGGTCATATTAACAATTTATTATAAGGATAATTGCACAGGAAATAAAAGGGACAGAGAAAGCCATCATCTACTTGCATAAGTTTTGAACACTGAGAGATACATTCTATGCCTGATGTAGGTTCTTAATGCTACTTAAGAAACATTGGCCCATAACTATGCAGAACACCTATTAACACAGCCTGTAAAATACTGAGAGGCAGATAGCTATTAAGGGTCTGAACATCAGTGAGAGAAATAGTGCAGCTTCAGGAGTTCTAGTTGAGCTGAGCAGTGGAGTTTTGATTAAAAAGTAAATAAATTGTTGAATTTAATGTTAACAACCAACATTGCTGGTGTCTTGCATATTTTTTCACAAGTACATGACTTATGCTTAATTATGACTTTTAGAAAATCAAAATATTGAGTACAGAACAAAATCTCTTCAGGAAAAGTAGAAGAGACTTTTTTCTAGCTTCCACAAATCCAGGTTTCATTCTGGTGTCTTCTTGCAAATTGAAAATGCAATAATCAATAAAAAGTCATGTTGTACATATGTCCTTATTTGCATTCTAAGTGAACATGAGGATCATTCATAAATTCAAGTCAGGAGGAGAGTGTAGAAATCAGACAAATTTTCAGGTTGTAGCAATATCCTCACTTGATTTCAGCTGAACCAGAGATAATTCCTCCAGACCTTCTGGAAAACATTTTAGACTTTCCTGTCCCTGTCCTAGCCACTTGTTGGTGGTGATCTGTACGAATTTTCATGAAGTATCATATCGTCCAACTTCTTTGAAGACAAAGCACCTTACACAGCATGTCCCTGCTAAATCCTGTCACTAAGATGACAAGGCTGTGTTCTTTCTAAGGAAAAAAAATCCCCAGGTACGAAATAATCACTTTGCCCCATAATCAGTTTTTTTAATGAGTTTAGAACATTGGGCTGACTAAGGCAGGTGAGGGATGATCTAGTTAACTATGCAATTTTAGATGCTTGTTCTCTTTTGAGAACTGCATATATAGTGAAAATAAATTCTTGAGAGAATCACACAGTGTACCAAAATTATCCTGGTGAGGCAAGTTTATGTCACTGAATCTGGTCTCCCTCATTTTGGGTTGGAAAAGGAGGTAGGTTAGCATCACTCATTTTTTTGTTTATATCATTTTGTTTATATTATTGATAGTGTTTTCTAGTGCTTTGTGACATTCTTTAAACACAGTCATTGGAAGCAATGTGCCCTCATTTCTTTCAAGCCTTGCTGAAGCCCAGAGACAGAATTTTTGTGTATAACTGAACTTGTACCTGCAACCAGCTCTCTGGGCACATTTTTTTTACATGCTTTCACAGGAGCCCTGGTAATGAATTACTGGGAAAACTTTCCATCCTACAGACAAAAGACATCAAGGATGCATGATTACTTTCACCTGTTTCCCAGTGCATACACCTTCAGCACATCACATCAAGCAGCTCTGCTGTGCTGCTCCTGAGGCTGGTGGCTGTAGAGCCTCAGGGGGTTGAGTGCATGTTGCCGAGTGGTAAATCATAGCTGGCCCTGTACATCTTAGGTGTAGTGAGTGGATTTTATGTCAAAGATTTTTTCTGTCTTGAAACAGTGATTTTTGCTTCTTCCTTGTAATTTTCCTTATGCATAGTAGAAATTATCTATTCATTTTCTAGTGGAATTCCCAATGCATTTCTTTTGAGAATTAATGCTTATGGAGTGTTGTTAAATATGCAAATAAGTACAAGACAAAGCTTTCTATTACTTATATTGCATGCCCTCACAAGCCTTTTAATAGGTATTTTAGACCATTTTCATTTGAGCAGTTTTTATTTGTTTGAGAAGTACATTTAGTGTATCTCACTAGAGGTTAGGGAGTTAGGGTTATTGCCTCTAACTTCTGTTTAAATTTTTGTTTTAAAGAGAAAAAGATTTATCCAGTATGTACATATTTTAATGCAGATAAAGAGGCCTTTGAAACATATTAAGCATTAAAACTGTGATTTAAAAAAAATTCTTTGCCATTATAAAGAGCAGCTCTGAGGGAAATCCTTCCTTTTTCATATAATGTACCTAGATTGAGCTATTTACATGTATTTTGTAAGAAATAATTTAATTAGCCACTGCAGAGGGTGTATTCTCTTTGGAGGAACAGGAATTAAAGCAATTGATTTGAAGCATTGTGCAGTCTGTGCTCAGGGACATATATGTTGACTTTTGCCTTATTTATATTATGCTGCATGGCCAGTCAGCATGGTCACAGGATGTTAGGAATTGGAAGAAACCTCTGGAGATCTGAGTCCAACATGCCTGCCAGAGCAGGACTATAGAATCTAGTGCAGGTTGCACAGCAACACATCCAGACAGGTCTTGAGAGTCTTCAGAGAAGGAGACTCCACAGCCTGTCTGGGGAGTCTGTTTTAGTGCTCTGTGACCCTTACTGTGAAGAAGTGCTTCCTTATGTTGGAAGCACTTCTCCTATCACAGGGCACGAATGAGAAGTGGCTGTCCATTTCTTCTTGACAGCCAGCCCTCATATATTTATTAGATCCACCTTTTCTCCAGACTGAAAAGCCCCATGTCTCTCAGCCTTTCCTCATAAGGCAGTGCTCAGTCCCTTAGTTATCCTCATAGACCTCTTTTGGACTCTTTCAAGCAGATCCTTGTCCCTCCTGAACTGAAGAGCCCAGAACTGAATGCAGTATTCCAGGTGGGGCCTCACTAGGGCAGAGTAAAGGGGGAGGAGAACCTCCTTTGATCTGCTGGACACATTATTCTTAATACACCCCAGGATCTCATTGGCCCTCTTGGCCACAAGGGCACATTGCTGTCCCATGGATAACTTTTTGTCCACCAGGACTCCTAGGTCCTTCTCCACAGGGCTGCTCTCCCTGGTGCAGTTTATTATTCCTTCCCCAGATGCAGGACTCTGCACTTATCCTTGTTGAACTTCATTTGGTTCCTCTGTGCCCAGTTCTCCAGTCTGTCCAAGTCTTGCTGGGTGGCTCCACAGCTTTCAGCTGTATCAGACAAGCCTCTCAGTTTGGTGTCATCAGAAAACTTGCTGACCAGACTCTCTGTCCCCTCATCAATGTCATAGATGAAGACTGTGCCATAGAACTGGACCCAGCACTTATTCCCTCAGGAACTCCACTGGTTACAGCTTTCCAGCTGTACTTGGCACCATTGATCACCACTCTTTGCACTCTATTGTGTAACCAGTTCCTAATTCATCTCGCTGTCTGCTTTTCCATCCCATACTTCCTGAGCTTGCTCATGAGGAGGTAAACAAGGTGTCAGGAGGGAGGGAGCGTGATGGGGCAGAAAAAAGTTCCTTTTCCTTTTAAAATTCTCCAATCCCAAGCTTCTGTCTCACATAAACACCATACTGTCAGCGCTTGTGGCTGAGGTTTTTGTTTATGTGGACAGGGCTCAGCCCCATTCACAGCTCTAAAAAAAAGTCTTTCCTGTCCCCTAAAACAAGTTATGTCTCAAAAGAACTGCTCCCTCTTAGCATTTATTTCAGAGACTGTTGCTATGCATTTGTGGAGAGAGCTGACAGAGTGTGCCATCCTGGATGGAAATAGAGCCTTCTCTGGTGGCTAGTCTGGGCTCCTGCATGCCACCCAGTGAGCGGGTCAGAAGGCAGTGGGTAGGGATGGTGTGAAGCAGAAGCTCTGTGGCACCTGCACATGCCTTACTCACACCACCAGCTGCTCCACTGCATCATGCCAGATGTTGTATGCCACACTATTCACTGATGTTGATATAGCCTCTGATTGCTCTCTGGAAATAGATATATTCAAACCTTTGGAGTCAAACAAACATGTCTAAGGGTCCTCATTCTCTTCCCCACCCCCCCACCCCAAAAGCTGAAGAGTGAGTGTGAAGCAATATCCATAAAATGTTGCTGAATGGAAACCCAAATATATCACACAGGGCAAGTTTTTGAAGAGATAAGAGTTTTCCTAATGTGCTCATAGTCAGGGTTAGTTTGAGAGAGTGACATTTCCCTTTGATGTCCTGGATTCCAAATATTTAGGGATAGTGTTGCAGGAAGGGAATGGAAGGCCAGTAATGTGCTACTTTGTTCAGAAATCATGAGCTGTTGAAAGAATTCCGTGAAACTGTAAGATTTAAGAAAGAGTAGTGTTTGTGCCTCAGGAGAGAGATCGAGTCCTAAAAAGCTGAAAATCGGGTAATTTTTGGTTTGATATTTTGGTCTGTGTATCATTTTATCTTTTGTGCCAATTGTTTCAAGCACATGTGGACTTTGGATTGATGCAAAGGTTTAATTAGAAACGTGTTGGACATGTTAACAGCAGTTAAAATATTTGGAAAGTATATTTTGTCAGTGAATTTAAAGAAGGTGATAAACTTACTGTTATGTCACCTCTCCATCTTTCTTCCCCTTTACAACTGTTATTTGAATGCTGAAAAGGTAGTAACTGTTTCTGCTCTGGTTGTGTGCACTCATCACAACATGTTGCAATCCTTAAAAAAAACATACTGGTAGATAATTTTAATGGGCAATTTAGGAAAACCTATATTGAACACAAATTATGATTTCCTTTCAGGTCCTCCTGTTACAGGCTGTGGTGCTGGGAAAGGGAAGGAATCCTATGTTTCCTGCTTTGATATCAAAACTGTAGGATTTTAAAAGTATCCATTTCTGTAATCGTATCTAGGTCAATTCTGTCACTTAGCAGATGAGAGAAAGAGTTCTAATTAAAACATTGCATGGCCTTTGAAGTATTTGATATTTAAGAAGCCCTCATTTTGTGTATGTCATGACCATTAATAGTTTTTTGACTTCAGAATAAATGATGTGCTAGAACTTTTGCTTCTCTTTAGAAAGAGTGAGGGAATGGGTTAAAACACTCCAGAAAAACCAGCAGATTTTCCAGACCACTCATTCTAGCAGTGCAAATACATATGCATTTCCAGTGAAATGTTGTTTTGAACAGCGTAACGTAAGGCATACAAGCCACTTAAGGCCCATTAAACTATTAAAATGAATCTTACTGGGACTCCAGTAGTATTTATTCTACCACAATGGAAAATAAAGAATTTTCATCTTAGATCACCCACTGCTATCTGCATAAAAGAAATACAAGTGACAAGGCTACCTGAGCACAAATATAACCATCTGTGTCTCTACTCTGTTTAATATAGTCTTATTTTGGTGGAGTCAAGCCGGTGTAATTCTGGGGTAATGAAGTGCTTAGAAACTGTTCTCTGCCTTCCATTTTGTAACAAGAAAAGTGTGTCATAACATCTACTTGGTGATGTTGCTAATCAGAGTTTATTGACTCCATTCAGGGCTCTGTCCAGCACACCGGATTTGTATTTGTCATAAGAAAGCCTAGATCTTTGAAGTGTTTGCAATGTATGGGTGTACACAGAATTTCCTTGCAACCTGCCTCAACATTTGCCAGATGGTAGAATCACAGAATATTTAGTGTGGAAAGGGACCTTTAAAGGTCATCTAGACCAAACCCCTGCCATGTTCAGGGACATCTTTAGGTAGATCTGGTTGCTCAAACTACATGCAACCTGACTTTGAACACTTCCAATGATGTCTGATCTAGGAGAGCCAGGACAGCAAGAAATGGAAAGACCTTTTGCCTACTCTACATCCTTGGGATGGGCAGAAAAGAGGAAGGCAAATGTAAAAGGATGTAGTGAAATCAAAATACCTCACTGTAGTATCAGTGTTGGTTGTAATCATTAGGCTACAGGCTATTCCAACGCACTTCCCTATTGTTTTGACTTGTAATTTGATTTTGAAGAGTGTCTGAGTAAGAACTCTGTACTGATCCAGGAGCCGTCTTCATTCATCATAACAGTACCCACGAGATGCAGCTGAGTCACCGTGCTGTGTTATTTTTTCTAACATGCATCTGTGTTTTATTTAATTACAAAGTCCAGATCCTCCTGCTTTCTGTAACAGGCTTTTTATCTTACTCTGGTCCTGTCAAAATCAATTTGTTATTCTGTGGTGTACACATGAAATTAGTTATAATTTGCTATGTGTTTCCAAGGGTGAATGATGTTTAATACTTTGTTCTGAGGATCTCATTAGTACTGTGTACCCATAATCTGTTCTATGGGTGTAATGACAGAGGGTAAGTGAGCTGTTGAACAGCATCCATCTGTCCACTTAGTGAATGGCCAGAGGGAAGTACAGGGGGAAAAAAACAGATGGGTAATTGTCAACATCTCTGTATTTGCAGTTTAGAAAAGTCAAATCCAATCCTGTGAATTTGCTGTGAGCTTCATTTTGGCCCTCTGTGATCCAGAAGATGTGTCTTAGTAGGAATTCTTGCACATTAAGCAATGAGAAAATAGTCGCAAAACCTGTAAAGGCAGAACGGATTTTCAAGTGTGAAAACAATTGCTGTACTGGGAAAGAAGTAATGTCCCAAACCTCCGTATTGAGATGCAAATTACTTTAATCCAGCAAATTTCTTTAATTTAGTAACTGCAAGACCATTGCTTAATCTACAGTGTAGTCAATACTTTTGTAGGTGCATGCCACTTAATGGCTATCTGTTGACTTTGGTTTTGCTGTACTATAAATGACTTGTTTCAGGGATGTTGAACACCTGCATAGTTCAGTAATCCTAGTATCAACTGAAGTTCTAGAAGACAGATTTTTTTTTCCTGGGTTTTTGTTTGGTGGTTTTGTTTGGGTTTTTTTCATCTGTGTGTCTGTGTTTTGGATTTTGTTGGGTTTTGTTTGGTGGGTTTGGTTTTGTTTTTTGGTTTTTAAGTTGGTTGGTTGCTTTTTTTAATGTGGCCACTGAAGTAGATGTCCACTTTCTTTACATTTTAATTACCTTGAAGGAAGGATGGTAAGAGAATCAAAAAAATATACAGAAGGCAGAGCAAAATGTGATGAGGACAGCATATGAGATGAGAAGCAAAAGGTGGAAGCATCCAGGAGAAAAAGAAATGTAGCAGCAGTACAGGTACAAGGTGGCACAAAAGAAGATCAGCTGGACATAGCATTTGTGCATACCACCAGAAGTGTTATTAACAAAATTCTCTAAAGGATTTGAGAAGTGTACACATTATACTCTTCCCTTTGGCTAGGCCTTTGCCCATGTTCTCGCTCTGCAAAAATACTGTGTTTCTAGTGCACTTTGAATTAATCATAGAATCATAGAATGGTTTAGGTTGCAAGAGACCTCAAAGATCATCCAGTTCCAACCCCCCGCCATAGGCAGGGACACCTCCCACTAGACCTCATCCAGCCTGGCCTTGAACACCTCCCGGGAGGGAGCAGCCACAACCTCCCTGGGCAACCCGTTACAGTGTCTCATCACTCTCACTGTAAAGAACTTCCTCCTAACATCCTGTTTAAATCTCCCCTCTGCCAATTTAAACCCATTACTCCTCATCCTGTCATTAGAAGATCTTGCCAATAGTCCCTCCCCAGCTCTCCTGTAGGCCCCCATCAGATACTGGAAGGCTACTATAAGGTCTCCTCGAAGCCTTCTCTTCTCCAGGCTGAAAAGCCCCAATTCTTTCAGCCTGTCCTCATAGCAGAGGTGCTCCAGCCCTCTGATCATCTTTGTGGCCCTCCTCTGAACTCTCTCCAACAGTTCTGTGTCCCTCTTTTGCTGGGGGCTCCAGGACTGCACACAGTACTCCAGGTGAGGTCTGACAAGAGCAGAGTAAAGGGGGAGAATCACCTCCCTTGCCCTTTCTAGCCACACCTTTCTAAATGCAGCCCAGGACACGGTTGGCTCTCTGGGCTGCATGTCCTTAGTAGCTATAATTAAAAGTGTGGATACTTCCCTTTGCAGTTTGGTGAATGTTTTGACTGAAAATTTGAAGTTGATATGTTTAAGCATCAAGCCTCTTTCCAGCCTAATTTTATCTACTCAGGGAAGTGCTACAACCTTCTTACCTTAAGTGTGTTTGTATTGCACCGTACAGCCCGGTCCTACCAAGTAACTTACAACCTTGTGTTAAAACCGAACTAACCAACCAAAATATCAGTACTGAGAGCTTATTCACTGTGCCAAAATGTCATCAGATGTGGCTATAGACTTCTTGAGTTTTTTTGGGTTTTTTTTTAATATTAATAAGCTGTAGTAAGTTGCTTTAAAATTTTTGAGTATCCCCAATTTACTGCACTGGGCATTTTGAAAAAGCTTTGCTTTTAAATGTACTGATTAAGACTGTTCTGGTGTTTTTCCCTGGAATGAAAGTGTTTTCTATTAACTCATGGCTTTATTGAAAAATTGTTTCAGATGGCAAAATGATTCTGTTCACTAAAATTCGAGTGATTTCTACTAAATATAGGGATAAAATGGATTAGAAAATGCGTTTTGTTCTGTCAACATAAATGTTTATGTTAGACTATTTTGGGATTGTTTTAAATAATTGATTTTTAAAACTATAGATAAAAAATTAATCTGAGCATATAATTGTATTATTTAAAGTATATATAAACAACTGGCCATTATGTAGTTACAAAAAATGTCATTAGTGGAGTAAATCATGTTGAACTGCATACCATAGACTCCTTTTATAGGGTTGTAAGGTAACTTCAGTTTCCATGAGAAATTAATCTCACATTGAGATTAAAAAACACAGTTAACCCCTTTTGTGGCAAATGTATATAACAGTGACTCAGAAATATCATATGATCTCATGGTAATTTTACCAGTTGATTTGAAAGGATAAATTGATTAAATTCCAAGTCTAGAAGAATAAGCATCTAAAAAACAGAGCAGTGAGAGGAAATGTCTGACACACCACTACTGATTAATGCACTTACAGCCTTATATCCCATTAACTTCTTGTATGAGAATGGTGCAAAGAAGAAATGGGAATGAAATTGCAACTTTCAAAAATGTCTTCTACAAACTTCTGTCAAACTTATCTGAAAAGATACCTTTATGTGTGGTATTTTACATATCTATGGTGTCCTTAAAGATCCTCTCCTTGCTTAGCAGAATTGTTTCACTCTGAACTTCCTTGTTTCTTAAATGTCAAATAAAAGTCATTGGTGTTTTATACAAGTAAGAAGTTTGGAGGACTTTGTGTTGCTAGAAACAAACATTTGCAGTCTTGGCTTGTAAGCAAAATTATTTAATCTATAACTCAAGTAGGCAAACTGAGAAGTAGTCATTACAATCAGCAGAAATGGTACAGGGAAAGAAGGAAAGAAAGAAAAAGGCAGTTACTCTGAGATAACGTAAAACTGTGTGAAAATATGTGAAGAGCCTTACTGTAAGGCAAAATATTTAAAAGCTCTTTTGTCCTGGAGAATATCCAATATTAATTATGTCAGGATAATCACTTTTATCACACTATTACATAGTTTGTGTGAATTGTTTGTTTCTTTAGGAAATAAGGCAAACAACCTGCACGGTTCTTTTTTTTTTCCTCTGACCTTTCATTGCATTCCTTTTTAAAAGCTATTTTCTTTATGTGGTTCTTTACATCTGTCAGATGTATTTCCTCTACTTCACTCATTAGATTTGAGATGCCTATTCTTGTTATGCAAGAGCAGGACAAATAGTAAGGGCAGAAGAAAGAGCTGATTGTACTGGTAGATTGCGATTATTTATACCAGGGCAAAGGACACATAGAGGACTGCTTTCCAGAACAACTGCTCTTATCGAGGCTTTTAAGAGTGCTTTTGAAGTTGTCTAGTGCTTATAGTGTATGTAGCCATTGAGCTTTTGATTTTCAGCAGTTCATGTGACCTCTTGTAGTTTAACGTTTTCTCATTTGGAGAAACATTATTTGATGCAGAGGTGCTGCACAGATTATGCGCATTCCATCTTGCTATGTATGCTTGCTTTTGTCACATATATTTCTTTGTCCTTCCTATAGAAAACTTCATAGGTGATTTTTTTCTTTTATTGTATTAAATATGTGTAGAATTTGTACTTAAGGAATTTGTAGGATTTTATTAGAATTTATATATAGGTGTATATTTATATATGCTACAGAAAATATATTTAACATACATAATAAAGAACTAGTAATAGCTGCATGCAATGTTTACCCTCCTGTTTTTTTATAGCATTGTATTAATTAATTAGCAGTAGTAAACCATTAATTATATCATGTTAACCTATACTATAATTTGACGGTTTTTAGCACACAGCAGAAATTGCAAGAATATTGTCACTGACTTTCTCCAATATGCTTTTAGTTTCCACCCCATTACATAGATATTATTTTTACATTATATATTAAAAATGAAGTTTATATCTTTGTACCATAAAGATATAATATAACTTTATAAGTTACATAATTAAATATATACAGTTTATAATCTTATGTGGGTATAATATGTCTTTGTGTTAGGAAGTATCTTTGTACTGGGAGATTATTACAAAGAAAGAGGAAGAACAATTGAAAGTAGGTGTCTTGTTAGTCTGAAACAAAACAATTGTATTTATCTTTAGATACCTGCAAAAAAATTGTAAGGAAGAGACTGGTGAGTCCTTTTCTCATTTTAAATAATAGGCTAGGCTTTCTGAATTACCTCATTTTCTCACCAGCCACACTCAGTTCCTCTCATGCCACATTTAAGAAATTTTTAATGGAACTAGAAAGTTCAGCATTTTATTAGAACCATCTTTCTACATGAGAAATTGCATCACTATGCATTATGAAGTTGGTTTGGTTGTCTATAGGAATTGGCCATTCTTACATGTACATATTCTTCCATTTATGTTAGTGGCATATGAACATAGAAAAGGAAAATAACAAAAAATACATTCTTGACATTCAGAGTTAAAGCTTAACTTTCATTATTTGTGTGCAGTAATTTCATTAAGAAGTATTATATCCTACAGACAAGAAATGCCAATATTGGTATCGGCATTTTCTTTCTGGATTTTCATTAGAGATTTTATTCTTGTTAATGGCTATTCAAAATTACTCTCCCAAATGGCATAAGCATTTAAAATAGCATGTGAAAGGATGAGAGGATGGAAAAGAGAGATCTGTCTCCCAAGTTTGCTTCTCATATAATGTGAATTATGGTGGGCAGGCTATGAATTACAAGAGTATGCTTTGGTTTTTATGCCCCCAAATCCTTCTGACACCTGACTTGACTTTAATACAGTTTAGTCACTTATTCCTAGACTTCGTGGCCTGAAGGAAGGCTCCTTGCTGCATTTTAACCAATCACAGCAGTTATATCACTTCAGAGTTCTGCTACGCTTGTCAAGCTTGTCTGATATATTTAAGCAGAAGACAGGGGGGACAGGAGAGAGGGAGGCATGGAAATGAAGATCAAGTGCAGAATGAAGAAAAGAAAGATTTTTTTTTTCCTTTTGCTTGTGCAAAACTTGTTTAGCATTGGCATCCTCACAGGTTAAACAGCTGTTTTGTTTTTACAGTTGTCTGCTTATGGACAAGTGTTTGCTGTTGTGGATTCGGAGTATCTTGCATCTTCCGAAGTTCTATAGCTGTTGATTTGATATCTCCTCCAAGAGGAAAATCAATGATCATTATCTAGTCTAACTGAAGAATTAAAATTAATTGTTAGTAATTAAATTTTAAGTCTGATTTTGTCCTGATCCAACATTTTAGGCCATCAGTATGGTGGCTTGCAGCTTTTGTCTGTATGAGCCAGCATTACCATAAGAGACATAACATGAGAAAAGATTGAAAGTCTGCTTCATAAACACCACCTTGAATAAGGATCTTTAGGAAACCATAAGCAAGACACATGTTAGATCTTCTTATGACCCTACAGAAGCACATGACCATTTTTGGTCAAAGCATGCATGCCACTAAAACACAGACACTTTAGCTTAGAGTATTTTTTTCATTTTTTTTCTTCCAAGTTACAGAAAGAAATGAGAGAGAGACAGAAATTAAATGTGCTTTCTTGCCAAAAAAATAAACCCTGTTTCTGTTACTTGAAACGAGTATCACTCTTTCTCATTGTTCCTCACGGAGTTGTCTGTGAGCAAGTTTGTATAAAGTATGTTCTTACAGTCACATAACAGCAAGGTTCTTTTTGTCATGCCTAATTTCACTGTATATACACAGATATCTTGTTTGCATTTTCCATAACCTGAGCATAATTGTAGGAGGAGGGTGGCTGACAGAAATTAAGCATGTGCTTTCGGTTGGTCTTCTTAGAGTTTTAATTTAGTTTGAGTGCATCTTCAGAGCAAATTTCCTTACCTGCAGTTTTGTTCAAGTTACAAAACTGCCTTGGCATATGCAAAGTAAATGCATGTGGATGAAAGATGCAGTTTAGAAGACAAAACTTTAGGTAAAGACTGGAGATTCTGTGTATTTTTTGTACTTCAGTTCATGTAATCTCATTCTCAAAATGTTTTGCTCGTGACTTCAGATCTCCACACTGAGCAATAAATCAGAAAACACAAAAACCTCCAAGCAAGGAAACAAACAAAAAGCCAGCAAAATCCAAAGACAAATTTTAAAACCCACAAATGTTAGTATTGATCTAGGCTTATTTGCATGTTCTTTTTAATTTTTTTTTCTTAACAATGCTTTGCAATAAACTTGTTTTTACTTATGTAACAGAAAGCAGAATTAGATTTTCTGTCTCCAACTTTTGTACTCTTTGAAGAAGATATTAATTTCACATTAATATACAAAATATCTTGTTAAAATTTATTTTAATTTTAGAAATATCCCAAAGCTAATTAAAAAAAATAGTGTGATGCCCAGTCTTTGTTCCTGTGGGTATAGAGTAGTGCTGTCTGGAAATAAACAAATAAGAAATATGACATGCTGAAATCTTAGATGTTCTCTTATTCCCTTTATCCATTGGCTTCGTGGTGAAATTTTGGATTTATTCCATCTGAAAACGAATTGCGTGAGCAATTGTTCAAGTGTCCCAGGTTAGGAAATGCAGGGTTAAAACTCCTCTAGGGACTAGAAGAAAATGTTATTCAATCCCATAAACCTGATATCTCTTTATACGCTCACAGTGAGGCCAGCTCCTTCTCCTTTCCTACCGCTCCGGCCATGTTTGGGCAGGAGCTGTGTTTGGGGCAAAACAATGTAAGGGGTAGGCCTGTTTTGGGGCCTATGGATTGCAGAGGCACTGAGGGGAGAGGACTGGAGCACTGGAGATTATAGGTTTAGTTTTGGGACGGGGGGAAAAAATTCAAGAGATTTGCTATGATTTCTGTATCAGCTCTGTAACTTTATGTATCTCTCTGTCCAAAATATAATTCTGTTTTTTTCTCCAATACGTTTGAGAGCTTTCATTCTGTTGGCAGTAAAACCACAACATAATTAATAGTTACTTCATTTGGGCCAATGGAAGTCAACTGTCAATCGCCATCCTCCATTAGCCTTTCATAGAGACCATATTGGACTGTTGAAAGGTGAATGGGTTTTTAAAATGATGTCTTGGTCGACTATGAAACAGATAATGTATGGGTACCAAAGAGTCACGGTTTGTTTTATATTGCCTATGATGTACAGTTTGAGTGGCAATTGGCAACTTCACATCCTCTGTACAAGTCTGCTGTCCAACAACTGCAGACTTGTCTGAGAGTTCAGGCCTAGCTGACAATTTTAATCTATCTCCAACAGGCTCTACAGTTGCTATTCCAAAGGTCCGTTTATAACCTTTGGGATCTTTGAAAAGCCCTTCTCTCAGAAAGTCAGTCTCCAAAATACAGGGTGCATTTGGACCTGTTACAATGGCATGTCTTTGCAATCACTCCCAGTTAAAACTTATTTCTGCCTTCAACCTTGTCAATTCTTGAGACGTTCCAGTAACTCCAGAAATAGTAATAGATTCAATTCCTTTATGATTTGAGGGCATCAATGTACATTGAACATCTGTGTCAACTAGAGCCCTGTATTTCTGAGTCTTCAAGGTATCAGGCCATCTAATATATACATTTCAGTATATTCTTGTTATCTTCCTGGTCCCTGGTCTCTGCCTGGTAAGAGGCAAGGCCCCCCTAATGCTGATCATTACAAGTACAGTTGGCATGGTATTTAATGGTATTGTCTGAATCATTGCCAGAACCATTTGAGTCATTTGGGGAAACCGAGGCCACTACTCTTTTAGTCTTGTCACTTTGCAATTCATTCACTCTCTTCAGAAGTGAGGTAGGTTTCCCATCCCACTTATCCATGTTTTCACCAAATTGGTCACACAAAATTACCCACAGAGTCCCATGTGACTGTTGTCTTCTATTCCTAAATGAGTTTGTTTTGATTGGTCTCCTGGGAGGACGCCTGTCTCTGATGTATGAGATATTTACCCACTCCGATGGTGAAGATGAAAGGTCATTGTCTTTCACTCACTGAGATATGGAAGTTTTAAATTCCTCCTTAAGCTGTTTCACGCCATCTTTTATCTTTTCAGCCATATTATTTATAGCTGACACTATGGTGTTAAATGTCAGGCTGTCCTCTATTTGCCTCATCTGATCAGCAAACTCTCCAACAGTCAGAAGGGCTCCTCCATCATCTCTCCCTGCCATTTTACTTGCCAATGAATGGGTGTAATTACAGGAAACAAGCTGAATAAATTTCTTTAGGAGAGCATGGCTCATTGTGTATCTCATCAGGATCCTCTGTTTGGTAATCTCCATAGATTCTCTCTCTTATGGCCATCTCTCATAAGTACTGAACCCCCTGCTCAACTGTATTCAATCGTGAAGGTCTCCAGGGCAAGTCATCCCTGTTGGGCTACCATAGTACCACAGCTGTCAATATGTGTGACCAGAGGTTAGAATTGCCCTCGAGGTGTCCTAAATGCTTATCTATGCCATTGTCTTTTGAAAAAAATGCCCAACTGCCTCACTGTCTGGGAATTTTACAGTATCCATACCTCCATTTCAGCATCTGTTTAACCAACTCATCAACTGTTCTCACTCTTTCCAGGCATAATCTTGTCTAATATGCCTGACAGCCTTCCTTGGTAGTGGGGCTCTCTCTTCATCATCACTATCATCTGTTTCTTGAATGTATCTCCTCTTAGCAATAGCCTTTCCATTTTCTTTATCCACAGGTGTACTAGCCCTCATTCCAGCAGATGTACCCTCTCTTGGATTCTCTTGTCCTTGCTTCATGAGTTCAGCAAACTTCCAAAACCCACAATAGCAGCAAAAAGTCCCTAGCTGTTCCCTCCTTGGGATTACCCTGCTCTGGTTTATCCTGATCATCATCTGCGCTATTGTGGCCCACAAAACTAGCTGCCAGTTTTTTTCTTGTTTTAACTGGAGCAATGGAGACGTTAAATCTTCCATTTGAATCTTCCTGCTCACTACTATCTGTCTGATTGTGTTCCTTTCATGGCGGCAGAATTGGGACTGAGACAGAGGGAACCTTTCCCCCAGCACCAGCAGCCGGTTCTGCAGAGACAAGCAGGGCTAAAGCAGGAGCAGCAGAGTTAGTGGGCTCCTCCAAGGGCCCCACTGCATCCTCCAGTACCGCTTCTGGTCCCCTGGTTGCAGGTGGGAGTACCTGTGCCTCAGCAGCCCCTTTAATGGTGGACGCTCTGGTGTCAGACACTCTTCTACTGATCAAAATATTCAATGCGCATTTTTTGCAAACAAGCTCCTCAACTTTATCCATCTGTGGCACTTTGCCATATCCCACACTTCTGCATCCAGATCTGGCACTGCCCCTGCAGGGGTTCCACCACTTTTACCCTTATTTTCCTCCATTCTGTTCAGTACTAAAGGGAACCAGATAGTTTCCTGATTCCACACTTATGGGTCCGTGGGGTACAGGACATGTCCAACTAATTTCTCCTTTTTCAAAGGTTCCAAGGCAGGATGTTTTGCTGCCCTGCCAGCAGTCTGCCTGGAGCCCTGGCTGTGACTCTTTGGTACCCATACATGATCTGATTCATCATCTGGAGCACCCACCAAGACATCATTTTAAAAACCCATTCACCTTTCAACAGTCCAATATGGTCTCTATGAAAGGCTAATGGAGGATGGCGATTGACAGTTGACTTCCATGGCCCAAATGAAGTAACTATTAATTATGTTGTGGTTTTACTGCCAACAGAATGAAAGCTCTCAAACGTATTGGAGAAAAAAACAGAATTATATTTTGGACAGAGAGATACATAAAGTTACAGAGCTGATACAGAAATCATAGCAAATCTCTTGAATTTTTTCCCCCCGTCCCAAAACTAAACCTATAATCTCCAGTGCTCCAATCCATAGGCCCCAAAACAGGCTTGCCCTGTACTGCTGCAGTTTATTATTCCTCCCCAGGTGCAGGACTCTGCACTTGTCCTTGTTGAACCTCATTTGGGTCCTCTGTGCTCAGCTCTCCAGTCTGTCCAAATCTCGCTGGATGGCCGCCAAGTCTCCCAGTTTGCTCAACAAACTTGTTGAGCAGACTCTCTGTCCCTCATCAATGTCATTGATGAAGATGTTGAACAGCACTGGACCCAGCACTAATGCATGGGGGACTCCACTGATTACAGCTCTCCAGCTACACTTGATCACCACTCTTTGCACTTTATTGTGTAACCGATTCCTAATCCATCTCACTGTCTGCTCTTCCATCCTACACTATCTAAATTTGCTCGCTGGGATGTCATGGGAGACAGTGTCAAAGGCCTTGATAAGGTCAAGGTAGACTGCATCCACTGGTCTCCTTAATGCAATTTGATAGATCCAGATACCTACCAACTTTGTTGATTTTTAAAATATTAGATAAGTCATATGGTTGATGTTTTTTAAAAGCTTAATCCAGAGATATATATGAGATTTGTTGAAATACTGAGATGTGCGTAGATATTTTCCATTCGTAGTTATGCTCAGAAGCAGCCAAGAATCAGCTCTTAGAACAAACCTGTGACACACTGATTTATTCTGGCTGATATAACAGTTCTGCTAGTTTCAAGTCCAGAGAGTAAAATATGAGCTAGAAATTTTCCAACCAGCTGTTAAAGCAAGTCTTGGAAGATTTAAGCTTAGGGAAAACAAAAATACAGTATTACTGTGATAGTAACTTTGTTACCTTTGATTATCTTGAAGCAGAGGTGGGCAGAATGGCCATGAAATTTAAAGTAGTTTCTTTTGTGATGTGATTTTCATAATTCCTGCAATATGTTTCCACTTTCAAGTGATGCAGTCCAATCTTGTGGTGATAAAAGCTTTCAATACCAAGTTATTGTTACGACTCTTAGTGTGCATATATGCAGTATAATTGTTAATTTCTAACAGAGTAAGTGGGGGTTTTGTGCCCTCTTGGCTCTGAGCTTCCTTGTCATTGTCTGTATGAACGAAACTCAAAGAGAAGCTTTTAAAACTCTTCTCAAAGTGGTTATTTCCATATGTATGGAATTCAGTGTTTAGAATTAGATGTTACAAGTCAACAGAGCTAAGACAGGCAGTTAGTGTCCACAAAAGATGGTTCAAGTGGTCAACGTAAGATAACCAGTAAATGTATTCACTGGTCATTTGAGAAGTATCCTGGACAAAATTTCAGAATTGGTGTTTATGACAGTCTTCAGACACTACCTTTCTCAATTTCCAAATGGCACAGCATAAAACACAGTACTTCACAATTTAACTCAAAAAAATCTCTTCCCTTATGACAAAGGCATAAAATTAGCATTGTTGCTTGGTTAAAAGAGATAATTGGCTTCTTCCTTCTGGTTTGAAAGGAAAACTTGGGTTAACATCAGATTGAGAAATAATCATACACAAATAATTTTCCCAGTTATAAAACCAGTTGGTGTTGATCTGTGCTGCTTGACAATAGGTAAAAATAATAATTCATAGAATCAGTCAGGGTCGGAAAGGACCACAAGGATCATCTAGTTCCATCTCCCCTGCCATGGACAGGGACACCCTATCCTAGATTAAGATGAACAGAGTCTCATCCAGCCTGGCCTTTAACCACCTCCCTCGGCAACCCATTACAGGCTCTCACCACTCTCATGCTGAAGAACTTCCTCCTCACATCCAGTCTGAATCTCCCCACCTCCAGTTTTACTCCATTCCCCCTAGTCCTGTTACTACCTGAGAGCCTAAAAAGTCCCTCCCCAGCCTTTTTGTAGGCCTCCTTCAGATACTGGAAGGTCACAATAAATTGTTCCAGTGAAGCCCACGTGAAGTCTGATATTTAATAATTCCAGTGAAATACATCTATAGTTTATCCCCACCTGGGATTTTAAGAGTTTTCATTCTCTTCAGGAGTTAATCTTGAACAATAATTATGCAATTGCTCACTATTTCTTAGCAATTTCCATCTTCTGTAGGTGTCATTGTTTTGCAGTGTCAATATAGTTATTAATGATAGTTAATGATAGTTATTAACTGTGCCAGTAGTATCATTGCTTCTATAGTAAACAAGGGATAGATCATCTGAGCAAGCAGGTTCTGCCTTGTTCCCTAGTTGTGCAGTCTCTGTTTTTGCAGAGACAGATGGTGAACATTATAAACTCTAATTCTTTTTTTCTCCAGTAACGTCATATGAAGGCAAGGATGCTCTGTGGTTACAGTAGCACCAACAACTTTAGAGCAGTATTAGTCTTGGATTTCAAAGTACAGATATCCAGCTGTACTGAAGTTTTGCTACTTTCTGCCTGTCACACATTCTCATGTTACCACAAAAATTACTTGTGCAGCTCTGTGGTGAAACAGACTAGAAACTGATGTGGATTTTTTTCTGTTCTAAGAGAGGTAGAGAAAGGAAGATACTGCCAAGAGATTGCCTAATGATTTGACAAAAACAAACTTACAAGGATTAAGACATCTTGCAGAATAGTGTGAAGTTAAAAACTAGTTAAATGCTGGGATACAAAAGATATAACAGTCACATTGTGAATAATTCTGCTGCTACCATTTAATAGTAAAGCAGCTGTTAATTCAATGAACAGAAAACTGTCTTGAGACCTGAAATGTTACCAGTAAAAGTGGAAGTGAATGACACCATTCAAAGCTTTGATGCACTCATAAAAATGTTAATACTTAGGTACCAGCAATTATTACTTTCTTTTACAAAGGAAAAAATCTGTTATTAAATAAAGATATTTCTCACTTTAGTGTCTCAGACTGTACTTCCATAGTCAGTAACAACCAATTTGTGCCCTACAGGATCACCCAGAGATACAGCTATAATCTGCACCAAGAAAAGGCAAAACTCTTATTTTTATTTCTCTTTGAATTTATCAACATGTGCGATAGGGAGTTTCTACCACCTCTGTCGTTCTATACATCACATGACAGCCAGCATGTGGAAGCATAGAGAAACACACAGAAGCAAAAGCACATACTAGTGCAAAATAGTTCTATTCCAGAAATGAGCATCTCATCATTTGTGGAGTTGGTTGTAAAGCAAAAGTCAACATAGAACACATAGACTCGGGAAAGCCAAGTAAGGTTGCTGCATGACTGCTGTGGCCCAGACAGCAACTATCTCCTGGGCTGCATCAAGAGAAGTGTGGCCAGCAGGGCAAGGGAGGTGATTCTCCCCTTTTACTCTGCTCTCCTCAGACCCCACCTGGAGTGTGCAGTTCTGCAGTCCCCAACACAAGAAGGAGATGGAAGTGTTGGAGAGAATCCAGAGGAGGGCCACGAAGATAATCAGAGGGCTGGAGCACCTCTGCTGTGAGGATAGGCTAGAAGACTTGGGGCTCTTCTTCAGCCTGTAGAAGAGAAGGTTTTGAGGGGACCTTATAGTAGCCTTCCAATATCTGAAAAGGGCCTACAGGAAGGCTGAAGAGGGACTGTTCCCAAGATCTTGTACTGACAGATGAGGGGTAATGGGTTTAAACTGGCGGAGGGGAGATTTAAATGGGATGTTAGGAGGAAGTTCTTCACAGTGAGGGTGGTGAGACACTAGACTGGGTTGCCCAGGGAGGTTGTGGCTGCTCCTTCCCTGGAGGGGTACAAGGCCAGGTTGGATGAGGCCTTGGGTGACCTGTTCTAATGGGAGGTGTCCCTGCCTATGGTGGGAGGTCAGAACTGGATGATCTAAACTATTCTATGAAATGTGAAAAATAGTAAATGACTTTTGCAGTGGAGTAGGGGCTGGGTGCTAAGGCAGGCTGTGTCAGTGCCATGTGTTTCTTGGGTACATTTCAATACTTTGCCATGATCTTTTATAGCTGGCACTTGCCTCTCGATCCCACTTCAAAAAGCAAGTTACAATCATTTATTTCCTGCAAAGTTCTAGTGATAATATTGTTCTGAAAAAATGGGGAGGCTGCTAATTGCATTTATGTTCTCCATTCTGGAGAACCTGGAATAATGGTTGACTGTGGCAGAATATGCCACAGAAGGGGCATTTCACCTTTGCTAGATCTTAGAAAGGGAAGACTATTTTCCTGACATGCTCCTTGGCATGCACACTACTGTGAAATGTAAAGAGAATCAATATGAGCCAGTAAGGCACATGAGGAATAAAAGTTCTTTCTATAATATTTGAAATGGCTTGAAAAGCTGATGCTAAGAATTAGAGATCAATCATTTTCATAAAAAGCAATCATAGCAATAGTATGAACTCATGCTATCAGGTGAAAAGTATTATATCAGTTTTCAATAGAAATCAGTCATATCACTGGTATCTTCTGATTAGGTGTTTTAATGCACTTAAAATGCAAAAAATTAAGTCCAGTCATACCTGTTTTGACTTGCTTCTGTCAAAACAATATTTCAGGCCATACACTTATATGCTCAGAGTGTCACAATTTACATTTCATTGAAATTTGGTTTGAATACTGATTTTTCTTCTAGAACTAACATAGATGATAAATGTGTAGAACAAGCATTTTTGCACAGGATTTGCCTTGCTGGTTGCACTAGATATTGTTGGAAAGAGGGTTATTGGTTTATTTTATTTTTGGGGGCTTTTTTGAAATTTGTGGAGAGAGGGTGTCCATTGTGGTAGATATGATTGTTCATGGTGGTTTTGTTTGATTGGGTTGGTGGCTTATTTTTTTGTTTAGGTGGGTTTTGGGGGCTTTGTGGAATTTTTTTTGTTTGGGTTTTTTTTTGTTTGCTTGTTTGT
>VWZI01019324.1:69351-123649 GCA_013396835.1 Psilopogon haemacephalus
TTTTGGGGGTTTTGTGGAATTTTTTTTGTTTGGTTTTTTTTTGTTTGCTTGTTTGTGGGTTTTGGTTTGTTGTTTTGGGGGGGTTTTTTGTTTGTTTGGTTGGTTTTTTTTCCCTTTGGTTCATTTTTGTTTGTGTTTTGGAGTTTTGGTTGATTGATTTTGGATTTTTTTTGTTAGTAAGAAATTTAATTGTATATAATAGAAGAAAAATGTGTAAAAGTGAGGACAAGAGCTATTGAGATATTGAAAGATCTTTGGGATGGATTCAGAAAGTCAGAAAGTTTATTTTGGCCTATCTGTAGATGAATTTTATTTCCCAGACATTAAAACATGAAGTGTATTGCATTTAAGCTACCTGTAGTATGTATTATCTAATTAGACTAGTTAAAGGAGGTCAGAGCACCACATCCCTGAAGCTGTTTAAGGCCAGGCTGGATGAGACTCTGTCCATCCTGATCTAGAGTAGGGCGTCCCTGCACATGGCAGGGGGTTTAGAACTATATGGTCCTTGTGGTCCCTTCCAACCCTGACCGATTCTATGATTCTTTGATAAAGGTCATCAATTCTTCTCTGGATGATAGTTATCAAAACTTGATCATTTTTCTAATAGTGTTAAACTTCTAGCACTAATTTGCATTTTTTTTTGTGGAGAAAATGCTACAGCTGTATGGTTTTAATCTTAATCTGTTTAACTATTTTCTTATATTTGGTTGCCAACAGTGCTACCATCCAAACGGTTGGCAATAGCTAGAAACAGCTGAGTGGGCTTAACATACTTTTCCAGTTTTCTGTATGAGCTAGCTCCTTAACTTCCCTGTGGTTGTTAGAAATATTACCTTGCTGTCCATGTAAGCACTGTTTCTATTAGCAGACATGCACTCCAGGATGGGATATAAAATAATCTCTATTTCCTCTCTATTTAGAAGCAGTTTCTTGAATGTCAGGCTTTGAGTGTGTTGGTTTTGTTTTTTTCACTGATGTTTTCCATTCTGTTAATTCCTTAAAGTGTATTATCTTAAGTTTTCCACAACTGCCCAACTCTGATTAAAATAATTAAATTAGCCTTAAAAAATCATGGAGCTGGCTTTGAAAATTAGAAAACAGAAAACCATTGTCTTTTTATGTGTTGGATAGATAGTTCTCTGGAGCTACATGGCTGAGCTTTATTTTCATTTTTATGAATACAAAAATTGAAATATTTGCCCAAGGGCATAACTGTATAAGTCTCTGTGGCCTAAAAGAAGAAAAATGTTAGAAGACTGATAGAAATTGTCATCTAGGTGACTGGCTGGTTGAAAGCTTTCTACTGTTTCTGATTCTTCTGCATTTAAAAAAATCTTTTTCATATCAACTCACTTATTTTTATAACTTCCTTTGGAAAGAAATCTTTTTAAACATTTAAGTCACTCCTGGTAGTTCTTTGTGATCCATTTGGGTGTTTTGTTCTTGCTAAAGAGCCTTTACTTGCCAAGAGACACTAACTTGTAGATTTCCATCTTTCTGTGAATATAGAAGAACTCTTGGAAAATTAAATATCTTGTTAAGATTTATCATATTATTATCTGAGAAAACAGGTGTATTCCATGCAACTTGGATTATATCCCCTTGCCTTAATCATTAGTTTTCCAAGCAAGACAGAAAAAAGGAAATAAAAAATCCCAGGGAGTTAAACTTTGGGTTCTATTTTCTTTTTCTTTCTACCTTTTTTTTTTAAAAAACAGGTGTGTGAAAGCAAATGGCATATGCAGTTTTCTGTTGATGTGTTATGTTATAAAATACTAGTAATCTGTAAATATCCCTGAGTAAATTTCATGGTTCTTGGACTTCTACCAACACTGATTCCAATGTTTTTTTCTATAAAGGCTTTCATAGTTGTAGTTCACAGCTTACAGTGTGCCTCATCACCAGGTTCATGCCCTGTATGAGGGATACATGCAGAGATAAAGAATTGCACTCCTTACACTGGAAAATTAAATTACGATAGAGGTTATACATTTTCTTCTCTCTCTGTCTCTCTCTCAGTTTCTCCCTAGCACTCTTAGAGCATCTTTTTGTAACACGTCCAAATTCTAAATGTCCTTTCTACTCCCTATTTAAAGGCAAAGGCTTCTTCTCAACTCTTTCTCTCTTGGACAGGTGGTTCTCAGTCTCTATGTCCTAACAGGAAGAGGCCACCATCACTTACCCTTCTAATGGCACCAGGGAGTGGAAACTGGGCTTAAGAACAGTATGTTTTCTTGTTTTGAGTTTGCTGTTTGCATGGTGTTTACTTGCCTCTGCTTCCACCTTTGCTCTCCTCCAGAACTCCCATGACAAGTTCCATTCAAAATACAGGCACTTAGTATATAAATCAGCAAAACAGATTGACAAACCAAAACACATAATTTAAAT
Source organism: Psilopogon haemacephalus (assembly GCA_013396835.1). Lineage (NCBI taxonomy): Eukaryota > Metazoa > Chordata > Aves > Piciformes > Megalaimidae > Psilopogon > Psilopogon haemacephalus. The sequence continues at coordinate 71,743 of VWZI01019324.1, forward strand.
ATCTTAAATTTCCACTGAAACTTGCTACAGCTCAAGAAAAAGTAAGGTAAAATATTGAAATTGTGTTTACAGGGTTGTAAGGGGAAGCAAGGCAAAGAGGTAAAGGATGAAAGAAAACACAGACTTTATTACTGCATTTGTATTACTATATCAGAAGCTAATTTATTTTTTACAAATGTAGTGTGAAATTTGATATTTGAAACTGTTGCTTGCTTTTCTTTGCACGGTGTTCTTGTAATGTTATATCTTGCTTATTTTGTTGGAGGCGAAAGAGGTTATTCTTACTACCTAGACTTACCACAGTGGATTCATGAGTATCTAGGCTGGTCTTGGGTTTGGTGTGAGCATCCTTATGGGAGAAACTGGCTGGATCCCAGTGTGCTACAAAGCATAATCAGAGAGAAGAGAAAGGGCAGAGTTTCAGAGAGAAAATATATCAGAAATCAAAGCAATTTCTCACAAAGGTTCAGGTAGCTTGTAATATTGCAAGCAAGTGCTTGTGGTACCAGGGGATTACGGTGAGGAGAGTGTTGAGGTTTTTTTTGGAGGTGGTTGTAATTCATTTGAGAATAAAAGCCAATTTTTTTTCATCACTTACCATACATGTAAAAGTCAGGTACTCTTTATGCTGAGCCTTGTACAAAAATTAGAGAGGATTTTTCCGTCTAATGAATTTTATAATATTTCTTTTTTTCTTACTATATCTACTGAATCATTTCCAGTGCCTCTTTAGAAAGTACTGTCCTTTTCCATTTACTTGCATTGTTTTATGACTTCTTATCCTACTTCAGGGAAAGTAAAAGGTGAGGAAAAAAGCCCCAATGCAAAAACCAAACTCATAACATCAACAACAGTAAAAAAAGCCCACTCAAAGTTGTATTTAAAAATTTAAAAATCTGTTATCAGGTAGGGTGCTCTGCCTTTTAGACTGCCATATGCCTTGAACCTGGCTTGTAACAGTATCCTTTCATCTTATCTTGTAAGAGCAAGAGCAAGGTTTGATACATACACAGAGAGTTTTTAAGCTGCCAGGGCTTAATGATCATCCCAGGGATGCTTGGAACAGGAAAATTTCCAAAGAAGTTGTCATCCTTTATAAGAAAATACTTTGTAAATCATCCTGCATGCTACTTTTTATTAGATTAAGTGTATAGTCAAAAAACTTTTTTCAGATCCAAAACTTTGATTGCTTTGAAGTCACAATTCAAAGGGAAAGTTATCTGATCATTTAGAGACAAGGAGTAAAATATTGGTGGGAATGCTGGTTCAAGAAAAGTGCATGGGTTATGGACTGTATTGTCCTTTGAGCTCCATGTATATCTCTTGGAACTTGTAACAAGATGAATTACCCGAAGTAAAGTGTGTTCAAGTTGCTTTTCTTTTCTTTTCTTTGAAATTGCCTGTCTCAGTTTTTCCATTTATCTCTACTAACTCTTGAGGCGATGACCTTCCTTCAACCTGGATCTGCTAGAGCTAGTACACAGCTGATACTGTCTAAATGTAGCTAACAAAGGGTGCTTCTATGCTAGTGATGCTCCTGGGACAGATCGAGAGCACTGTGCTTAGCTTATCTGTGATTAGTCTCTCAGTTGGTGATGTTCAGGGCAGTTACAGGGACAAGAGAAGCAGAACAGAGTTTGCACACCCATTTCCAGACAAGGTAGACAATAATTTGTTCATTAGTCTGGGATATTTGCTTACATCAGCTTTTGTTTTCTGCAATATATGGTCCTGTCAGGAACACGAAGGAATCAGGCTCTTATATAGTTAATGAATTTAAAATAATATTATGCAAATAGTTTTTTGGGTTTTTTAATCTAAGAATTAGAGAAATCAGAAGCAATTCCCTGGAAATACCTACCTTTATTATATTTCAACATATATTGTGCAGTATAGGGGAAAAAAAAGATGAAAAAATATAGTTTAAAAACTGTTTTTTAACTACATCTACACATTCTATTCTTTCTGATAGTTGAACAAAAACTGATATAGTGTTGTTTTTTTCAATATTATGAACCTGTCTATTTCACTATTCATTTATTACCTGCTTGTTATCAGGTAAGTGATCTTGTGAACAGTATAGATATATATCCTCTGGCACAAGTGCAAGAAAAAACCCAACTTGTTAATTTTGTATGAGACTAATGCAAAGGAAAAATAAATTATTCCCATCACATTTACCATCCTAGCTCTTCGTAATGTTCAATAATTAAGCCGATTTATCTTGCTGTGGTAAAAAGCAAATTACATTTATGTTACTGCAAAACTATGTAACTGATTGGCAAGTTAAAAAAAAAATCAATCTGTATTTTCCTTGTTAAAATATGTCTAGATTTTGTCAGCAAATATGCTCCCCATCGTTAGTTATCCATTGTGCTGGTTTGAGGCTAATAGGAATATTTTAATGAGAAATAATAGATTATAGGCTGTGAAAAGAAAACAATTGTGATGTGTGCTTCACTCATAGGTTTGCTGAGACATATAAAAGCAAGGACACAAACATAGATAAGGGAGTCTGTCTGTAGGTGTCTGTCTTTTCTTGGCTTCTATCTGGATCTGTGTAACCCAACTATTCATTCTGCTTTTAACCTTGCCCTGCCAATCCTTTCAATTCACCTTGCACATAAGGCAGATTCTGGGATAAGAGTGGGGTGTGGAAAGAATGCGGAAGGGTGGTTGGGAACCCCTCCTGGGTACTCTGATTTATGTATTGCTTTAACTTGTATATTTCTGTATATAGCTATAAACATTTGTAATATATTGTGAGTATCAGCTTGTATATTGTGCTAAGTTGTAAATACAAAGCTTCATTCCTTAACTTCCAGATGGCTGAGTCTAGTCTGGGTAACTCCCAGACCATCACATTTGTTGGTACTTGCCTCTTACTTACTTCAAATGCTCTTGTAAATCATTTGACCAGGATACACCTCTGCAAGGACTGTTATCAATTTTGTTGCATCTGATGGTTCCTCTTCCTTTTTTCCTTCTTGGATGACAATCACAGAATGAAAACAGTAAGTTCTTGTGAGATACTTTCTAACATCTAGGTTTTGATTGGTTTCTCAGGCAGCTGGGCTAGACATGCTGGAAGAATTTCTGAGCTGCACTCATAATGAAGTGGATTCCTGGTCTCTTAAGTGTGGTGTCACCTCCAAGAGCCCTTCAGATGTGAAATGATCTGCATGTTATGTCTTGTCAGAATCCAGAGGTGCAGATTATTATACAGCCAGAAACTCCAAATGTATGGTGTAAACTCAATGTGCTGCATAGCCATAAGGCATGTGAACAGCTGGATAGTCTGTTATGATGGTTGTTGTGTTTTACATCAACATGTGAAAAGCCAAAACACTCAAACCATAGTAAATTACTTCAAGAATCTTTTTTAATAACAAGATTCAAAATAGAGGCAAAGAAGATGTAGGTATTTTGATTTTAAGTTTGAAACCAAAATTTGCTTTATGTGACTTCTCTGTATGATAATTTTAGCCTAACTATGCCTACCGAAATGGCGAAAGTTCTGTATCTCAGATAGATAGTTAGGGGCTCTTCATAGTAATAGTAGGCTCTCAGGCATTCCAGAAGAAAAAATGTTTATCTGCAAGTGCATCCTTTTTTTGTTTGTTTTTGTTACACTATGGAGTTCCAACATTAAGTAAATGTAATGTTTAATAGTAAAGATTACAAAGTGTGCACTAGCCTAGTATGTTAACAATGTTAAAAGGAAACCTGAACTGAGAGCGTATCTATTTATCAATTAAATGAAATTGTTGTTACCTAACCACACAAGTGGACTTGACAGTCATTTGTAAAATACCTGCTTTCTGTTTCTTATCATTGGTTATTGTCTTAGATAATCAAGGTTGTTGTCTTGATAACTAATTGTAAGGAAGAAGTAAAACAAAAAATCCCCCACCAAACAATGAAACCAACACAAGCAACCAAGCAAAACAAAGCAAAAAAAAAAAAACAAAAACCAAACAAACACACCAACCAAGCCACCATAAAAAAAACAACAAAAAATCCCAGAAAAGCCCTTAAAAAAATAAAAAAGTACAACTTGAGGAAGTTTAGTAGATACCACATTTTTAAAAAAGGGATAAAAGCAAAACCACATCTCACTTGCAGAACTGTTTTCCAAAAGACATTTGTTGTTTCTTTTTTTTTCCCCTGAATTTATATAATTTGTCTGCATAAATTGATACCTGATCATAGCTAAAACTCTGAAAGATAAAAAAATCATGTCAATGATACAACTAGAATACTTGTAATTTCTTTGTTTGAAAAAATAACCTGGATTGAAAGAACTGTGTCTTCCTGGATTCTTTGAATTCCTTTGACAATGAAAAGAACTATTAAGTAACTTTTGAGTGTCAACATTAGCAGTGCAGTGCTGTAAGAATATAAAGAGGAACTTGGGTTTTTGGTGGTGAAGTGAAAAAATATGAAATCAGAGAAGTTATAGATAAAGCACTAGGAATAATTAGACCATTTTCTTATTGTCCATTTTTGCTTTCCTTGCTGAAATATTAGTATTTGAAGGTATTTCGACCTGAGGTAGGAATTTGCTATTTTTCTAACTTCTGAACAAGTAAAATATTTTTTGTATATTAGCAAATAATTTTTTCCATATTAAAATTGTCACAAGATTTAAGTTATACTTTCATCTGGTCAGATAGAAAAAACAAAAGAAACGCAATGATGCAGAGTTCAATTTTATTTGTTTTACTTTATTACTTTATCTATATTTTACTCTTGATATTAAGTATTTTGTAAAGGTTTTTTTTTGTACCTTTCATTTTAAATTCTTAGAGAATCCCCAAGTAGCTGTGTGGGTGGAAAATCAAGGAGATACTATTGATTTGGACATAAGAAGCTTTAATGGTTACCTGCAGAACTAAAACTTGATTTCATTTTAGAAAATGAGCTACAGCTCAGCATATTTGACTTGCAGTGTTCTGCAGTGTGATACTGCAGAGTGTGTAGCAATTTTCTCGTCTTACCAATTCTTGTAGGAGAATTCAGCAAACTAGTTTTTTAAATCAAGAGATAAAGTTGGATTGGAAACCGTATAGATCACACACTATGAGTTAGGAAGGGAAATTTTCTTGTACTTAAGAAAGGGAAAGAAAGGGAAATAAAAGAGTAGCTGGAAATTTCTTTGTGAGACGTTGTTTTGGAGCGCCTTTGTGGTTCTTCTGTTTCTCTGGGCCTAATCTTGGCATGAGACTTACTGGTTGGTGTGAGGAGCTTAGGGCAGTTGCCGTGCTGTACAAGCTGGTTGGCACCAAGGTGTGCGAGGCGTAACAGGATTATTTCAGCAAAGCCTACAAATCCTTTCCAACAGTACACTGCAAATTCAGGATCATCCTAAACTGTATTGCTGACAATATTTTAGGTTTTGTTTTTTGTTTTCTTTCCTTAAAAACATAGAATCTTGGAGTGGATAAGTATAAATGGCAGGCAATAATCTGTCACTCTAGGACAAGAGAGTATGTTGATGGTGAGCTGTTTTTCTAGTAACCTCATGTGAATTTAAGGGTTTTCAAAATAATCTCCGACTTGTGAGAAGTAAGGTAGAAAGACTGTCCTTGAAAATTTCTAGCTATTAAAATATTACCACCTGGTAGTTTGAACTGATATTAAATTGGCTTCCCTAAAGAAAGCTGTGCTACTGAAAGGAATAGATAACAGAAGCAGTTTCCTCTGTACTTTGCCAAACTTTCTTCCAGAATAGGGCCGATACTTGTCAGTTAGGAATGCTTACTTCTCATTTTACATTGTTTTTGCTTTACGGCGGTTGACAGTGGACTTCTTTCATTGACAATATAGAATAGAGATTATGACTTGATTCCTAAATTTGAAAAAGGCACAGACAATGACTGTTTTAAAAAGATGAGTAACTATGGAAATATGGTAACATTCAGAGTTGAAGCAGCTAGTGCAATATATTTAATTGGCTGGCAGCACTGTTTATAAAAGTAAGAGGGCATGAGATACTGTCTTGATGGCTGCAGGAGCTGAGCTATACTGTACCAAGGTGTGCAGAGGAGGAGAAGATACCTGCAGACTATCAAGACCCCTGTGCTGAAAGAAAGGTGATGCGAGTGGTGCTCCATGTGTGGTATTGTAGGTTCGTGGTCTCAGAATAATCTGGTCAATGCAAGGGCAGTTTATTTCTTATGGATAAGGATCATTAAGGGATGCAATAGCTTTGGAATAAGGAGAAGCTTTGGAGCAGATATGCAGAGCAATACCTCACTCTCCAATCTGTTTCAGGGCTCAGATCAACAATGTGGTGTCCATGGCAGAGTTCATGGCAAAGACACGGTTTAGTTATGAATCCTGAAAGCAGCTGATTTCTCCTTAGAGATAAGTACAAAGGTTGGGTGTTTTATTATAGAAAACACTCATTATGCCTGTATGTGACACAAAGTTCTTTTCTCGTTAGATGTTCCTAGTGCTTGCATTTCTGTTCGGAGATATTGCTAATTAAACAACAACCAAAGAAATCAGGTCGAAATACAGGAACTACTGAGTAAGCTGTGTTAATTTAGCAGACTTGATAGAAGATTTGGAAGGTTAACTTAGCAATCAATACATTTCAGACTGTTTTCAGATAGGGTGATACTTGTTCACTTGGGAAATCTTCATATCTTTACAGCAATAGGGACCTGGACAGGCTGGAGAGGTGGGCCCAGACCAACCGCATGAAATTTAATGAGGACAAGTGTAAGGTCTTCCACCTGGGTTGGTGCAATCCCAGGCACAAATCCAGGCTGGGTGGTGAATGGCTGGAGAGCAGCCCTGAGGAAAAGGACCTGGGGTTCTGGGTTGATGAAAAGCTCAACATGAGCCAGCAGTGTGTCCTGGGCTGCATTAAGAGAAGCGTGGTCAGCAGGACAATGGAGGAGATTCTTCCCCTTTACTCTGCTCTCATCAGACCCCACCTGGAGTACTGTGTGCAGTTCTGGAGCCCCCAGCACATGAAAGACGTGGAACTGTTGGAGAGAGTCCAGAGGGCCATTAAGATGATCAGGGGGCTGCAGCACCTCTCCTATGAGTACAGGCTGAGACTGCTGGGGCTTTTCAGCCTGGAGAAGAGAAGGCTTTGAGGAGACTTTATAGTAACCTTCCAGCATCTGAAAGGGGCCTACAGGAAAGCTGAGGAGGGACTATTCACAGGGTCTTGTTATGACAGATGAGGGGTAATGGGTTCAAACTGGCAGAGGGGAGATTTAAATGGGATGTTAGGAGGAAGTTCTTTACAGTGAGGGTCGTAAGACACTGGAAGGGGTTGCCCAGGGAGGTTGTGGCTGCTCCCTCCCTAGAGGTGTTCAAGGCCAGGCTGGATGAGGTCTTGGGCAACTTGTTCTAGTGGGAGGTGTCCCTGCCTATGGCGAGGGGTTGGAACTGGATGATCTTTGAGGTCTCTTGCAACCTAAACCATTCTATGATTCTATAATACTGCTTTGTAAGAAAGAAAAGGCCAGTTTTTCATTCAGATTCGACTTAGTTTTGAGTGGAATCCAATTTGCCTAAAGTTATCTAAATTAGCTATTGGGCTTTTTTCTGTAATCATGGAGAGAGTCAGCTGCAAAAGATGATTCACAAAAGACCAAAATAACTGGTTAACTTACATGGTATCCATTACACTATTAATGATATTTCTTATGTCCTGGGAAATTGAGCCATACAGATACTGCTAAAGAAAAAGTTGCAATTTTTTTAGCATGGATGCATTTATTATTTTCATAATGCTGGAGTGGTATTACTCCTTCTGAAGTCAGTTCTCTAGAAGTTACCTATACAGACCCATTTTCTGTGAAGAAACCCCAACACAGTAAGTTCTGCTGCATATTCTGCACTAGCATTTCTTTGTATTAATGCAAGATTGCTATCTGAGCTCAGTCTTCAGGTTTTAACTCCAGCTTTGACATTTTTCTTTACTGCATTTAGAAAAATAGCTGAGCTTTCTGTCTCATTTTCTGTAAAGTCAGCAAGACTCATAATTTCTTTAATTTCATTGTTAGCTTATAATAAATCAGAACCTTACTTGGCTCATGAACCCGATGAAGATGATCACAGAATTTTTGTCTGTGAAGTCTTTATTAAGTAAGAACAATGAGAGCCATTGGTTGGGCTAATTGTATGCTAATGTTGTGTTGCCTTCCAGAGGCAGCAACTGTCATAAGGCAATGTTGCTGAAGATCTTAATTGTCTCAATACATCTTGGTGTGCTTTAGTGCCTTTAACTTAATTGTGCAATTTAATACCATTAGTAAGTCTCAAATTACGTTAGTTCAGCAGAAACAAAGCTAATGTGGTTATGTGGCATAGGAATGGAAGCACCTGTATTTTTAAGGATTATCTCCTAATACCGCAATTACTCAGTAAATGTCTAGTTCAGAAGGTTCACATAATGTGATGTTCATATGTTCCTGGGAACCAGGGAAGACTTCATATGTAATTTATTGCCTACAATAAAAGGTCAAAAGCTGCAATTACAGATGTCTCAGAAAGAGAATTTTAAAAATTAAGACCGTTGTCAGTTGCCTGAGTGCCTGAAGAAGTGGAAAATATGTTAAATAAAACATATCAGTAGGGAATATGCTGTACTCTATATTCTGGGGAAAGATAACAATAATAAATAAAATCAAAGCCCGTAGTACTTGCCAATCTAACCTAAGGACTTTTATTCTTACCTATATATTTGGTTATTAGCTTAAAGATGTTTTATTATTTTAATTTATTTACAGAAGCTAAATAGGTACTTGAAACATTCAGTATTGCTGGCAGCATTGGTTTAGATCACTTTGCGATTGTTATAATATGGTTAACCTTTCCTCAAAGAGAAAAATGGAGTTTTGGTGTACTTTCACCTTATCTTTCTTACATATTTAAAAATGTAAGTTGCCTCAAGTCATCTTATCAAAAACCCTCCATCATTTTCTTTGCTTACCAAAATGTCACTATGAAAACTGTATATCCAGAAAAAAACAGAGTCATTATGCTGTGGGGCACTTCACTTCTAGTATGAATGTATAGAAACAAAGATTACAAAGAGAGAAGGAAATGTATACTGGCAAATAGCATGGTTATCCCAACTAGGAAACAGGGCTGGGGTTGCTATCACTTGTCAGGGGAAATGTGCACTTTTAAGTTTTGTATAGATGAGAGCACTTCTATTTACTATAATGACCTGTAAAATCACAGAATAGCAAAGCAGCACTGCAGTGCAGGATTGATTATAGAGAATCAGCCTGAAGTGTCTGTTCTAGCCTGAGTTTTTATATTTCTGGAGTTAGTATTTTTCTCGTATTAACTCATCTGAGTAAACCTATATCAACAACAAATGTTGATTTCTACTGTCTTCAGTAGTAATTGGTTGCAAGCTTTTTCCAATACTCAATTAAATAAATCCTGTGCAAAGACAGACCTCTATTGCCAAGCGTTAAACGGTGGTAGGAAAGCCATTAACTTATTTCCCCTTGGCTGTCTTCTAGTTTTAGCAAATTATTGGCATCAGGATGACATAGTATACTTTGTAAATTTGGGAATCTGGTTTGTTAATTAAATTGTGAATTTAATGATAGAATGGCATGACAAAGGGGTTTCATGTCTTCCCAGGTACCGTTCTTCGTCCCTTTCCTCACCAGCTGAAAGCTGTTTAGCTTTTTAGTTTGTATAACCATTATAAAAAACAAACAAACAAACAAAACCCAAACAAAATACAAGATATTGATAGGGAGGGGAAAGACTGAGCTGCTTTTTTCAATACTGAAGTTCTGTGAACTAATCCAGTACAAAATTAATGACACATCTTCAACTACAGCTGCCCAGAAAGCCACACTGCAAATGGTCTATGGAGGTGAACAGCTGCAGTCCCACTTGTGATGTCCCCCATAGAGGGTCAGGGATATGTCCCTGCAGTGAGTGCTTCTCTCTGGTTTTGGTCCTCAGCCCTGATGCCTGTGTGGATGTTCACAATAACACAGACTCTTAACAGTGATAAATAAGTTACATTCCTAGCAATGAGAAGTTGTAGTTAAAGTCAAAATCAGCAGCTTTCCCTACACTTGTTTATGTTATGCTAGACATGGCTGTAGCCTGAAAATGGTGCATTAACTACATTCTGTCAGTCTGGGGTTTAAGTACATTTAGGCTTTCAAATAAAGTGCAGATCTCTCTCTTATGCACTGAGACCCAAAATGGGCAACCTGTCTCTGAACGCTGAGAGCAGTGATTACCAGACTGTGCAATGCTGCCTTTGTTGGACAGTGAAGTATCCTCATAAAGCGTAGGGTTGTGGTCCTTGCCAGTTCATTGTGTGTTATGTACTGTTTGGAGCTGTAGCCTGTGGCAATATCTTTAGAACCTAGTGCACCGAAAGAGCAACACTTTTGAGGCAATGCTCTGTGGGCTGGAGCAGCAGAGCTGCTGCAGAGTCACTTCCGTGGTGGTACAGGGGGATAGGAACAGGGTTTGTGTTTTTTCTATGCCAGTTCCTCTCTGCTGCCCTGTTACTTGTGCCACTTCGTGCTCCATCATGGGGCCTCCATGGGCTGTTGATTCTTCAGGATGAACCTGCTTTGGTCTAGGCTCCCTATAGACTGCAGGTCTTTCAGGGCATGTCCACTTGCTCCTGCATGGACTGCCATAAGTGCTTTGTTCTGCTGTGCCCTGAAGTGGGTACCTTGGGTCTGTCTGGTACTGGCTATGCCTGGCATAGGGCAGCATCAGCCTCTCCCCACAGAAGATACCCTGCAGCTTCTCACAAAGCAGAGGTAAATCCTAGGTCTGCTAAGTTTTTTTCATTTTATTGTTTAAAAAGACTTTTGTACTGGAGGTTGCATCAGTGCTGCCATGTTTGCTGCTGTCCCTAGAGCATGCAGGAGGATCTCCCTCTCCTTTAATTTAAATAAGAAAATTTAAAAGTGATTTCTTCATCTCCAGAAATAGATTTAGTGAAACTTACTTGGTTTAGTTCTAATAGATGAAATTACAACTGTTGTGTCAGTATCTCTTGAGTGTGGATGAAACTGATTTTTTTTTTCTTTGCCCTGTAGTTGTTATTCTTTGCCCAGATATGGGCTTATATGTTTGAATATAAAAGTTGCCCTGCAGTCACTTTCTGGGTTCATTTAGAGGGTTAAGGTTTGCATATACATACTATTAACTTTCATTTTGGTAGAAATGTGTGGGGTATTATTACACCACTTGCCAAGAGGGCCAGAAGGAGGAACTGGTAAATTACAGACCTGTCAGCTTGACCTCAGTGCCAGGTAAGGTTATGGAACAGGTCACCTTGAGTGCAATTACACAGCACTTACAGGATGGCCAAGGGATCAGGCCAAGCTGGGGTTGGCCAGGCAGGACCTGCCCAACCTGGTCACCTTTTACAATCAGGTTACCTGCCTGGTGAATGTGGGGAAGGCTGTGGATGTAGTCTACCTGGGCTTCAGCAAGGGCTTTGACACCATCTGCCACAGCAAGCTCCTGGCAAAGCTGGCAGCTCATGGCTTAGACAGATCCACTCTGAAATGGGTCAAGAACTGGCTGGAGAGTTGGGCCCAGAGAGTGTTGGTGAATGGCATCACATCCAGTTGGCAGCCAGTCACTAGTGCTGTGCCCCAGGGATCAGTGGTGGGCCCGATCCTGAACAGTATCTTTATTGATGACCTGGACAAGGGGTTTGAGTCCAGCATCAGTAAGTTTGCAGATGACACCAAGTTAGGAGCAGGTGTTGGTCTTTTGGAGGGTAGGAGGGTCCTGCAGNTTGGGCCCAGAGAGTGTTGGTGAATGGCATCACATCCAGTTGGCAGCCAGTCACTAGTGCTGTGCCCCAGGGATCAGTGGTGGGCCCGATCCTGAACAGTATCTTTATTGATGACCTGGACAAGGGGTTTGAGTCCAGCATCAGTAAGTTTGCAGATGACACCAAGTTAGGAGCAGGTGTTGGTCTTTTGGAGGGTAGGAGGGTCCTGCAGAGGGACCTGGACAGGCTGGATGGGTGTGCAGAGGCCAATGGGATGAGATTTAACAAGGCTAAGTGTAGGGTTCTACACTTTGGCCACAAAAAACCCAGGCACTGCTACAGGCTGGGGACAGAGTGGCTGGAGAGCAGCCAGGCAGAGATGGACCTGGGGGTGCTGGTAGATAGTAGGCTGAAGGTGAGCCAGCAGTGTGGCCAGGAGAGCCGATGGCATCAGGAATAGCGTGGCCAGCAGGACAAGGAAGGTTATTGCCCTGTACTCAACGCTGGTCAGGCCACACCTTGAGTATTGTGTCCAGTTCTGGTCCCCTCAATTCAAGAGAGATGTTGAGGTACTTGAATGTGTCCAGAGAAGGGCAATGAAGTTGGTGAGGGGCCTGGTGCACAAGCCCTATGAGGAGAGGCTGAGGGAGCTGGAGTTGTTTAGCCTGGAGAGGAAGAAGCTCAGGGGTGACTTAATTGCTGTCTACAACTACCTGAAGGGAGGTTGTAGGCAGGTGGGGTTGTGCTCTTCTCCCAGGCAACCAGCAACATAATGAGGAGGCACAGTCTCAAATTGTGCCAGGGTAGGTATAGGCTGGATATTAGGAAGAAGTTCTTCACATAGAGAGTGATTTCCCATTGGAATGGGCTGCCTCAGGAGGTGGTGGAGTCACCAATCCTGAGAGGTGTTCAAGAAAATCTGGATGGGGCACTTAGTGCCATTGCATAGGGGTGGGTGATAGTTTGAACTGGATGATCTTGGAGGTCTCTTCCAACCTGACTCTTCTATCCTATCCTATCCTATCCTATCCTATCCTATCCTATCCTATCCTATCCTATCCTATCCTATCCTATTCCACTCCATTCCATTCTAATCTTGTCTCTATGAAAATCTTCATTAATCCTGTAATTTCTCATCAGAAGTTTAATTAAGACATTTGTTGAGTAATTTGGTATATTCTAGATATGAAATGGAGTTTAGAAGGAAATTCATGATTGCTGAGACTTGCCTGTAGTGCCTTGCAGCCATAGTTAGGAAAGGTCAAATTATGGGACATTTCCTACCTCAGTACTCCAGTAAACAGGCAGGACATTTCCATTAACTGATCTACCATCCCTTTTCAGGAAAGTCAGTCTGCTTCCAACCGATAAAGCAGCATATTATTCACAGCACATCGAACTGCCTCGTACGATAATTCCAAAGTTTATTTACGCTTTTCCACTCTCTTTAGTACACCAGACACACATGTATGAAAGTAACACCTGAATATTTAATGATATATTGAAATTTCTAATGTTCTGTGAGGCTTGGTTTTTAGTTGGTTTTGGTAGTTTGGGTTTTTTTTTGTTTGGGTGTTTTTTGGGTTTTTTTTGTTGGTTGGTTTGTTTGTTTTTTTCTGTGTAGGGTAAACTGTGACACTGAAAAGCACAGCAAGGGAAAGCATCTTTCTTCATTGTAATGATAGCTGGAGAAAAAGCTCTGTCAGTTAAGAGGGACATGAATATCTCAAATCTGTTGAGAAACTGTTAATAGTGAACTTTGCATGTAAGAAACAGCGCAGTATGTTCACTCAGAACATCTTTTTCAGGTAAGGTTGTCCTCCATGAGAAAGAGTATATTTTTTTTTCAAGTATATATATCTATGTAGTGGAGTATACTTTCACTCTAAATAGATAGATGGATCAAAATATTCATAGATTAAAGTGAATAAAAGTGATTAGTAAAAATTTGTTATAGTTACTCATTTATGATCATCCAAAGTGCTAGAAATAGGTGTCAGTAAGCACCTGAAGGAGTCAAAAGCTGAAATTCTAATAATTTCTCAAATTTTAGAAAGCTTTTTTAAGTATCAGATCCATTGAAAATATAAGTAACAAAGAGCAATTAAACTGAAATACTCTCCTAAGTTACTTTTTTTCTGATGTTTTCTGTTTTCCTACTTGTGCTACTGATCATTTTCAGACACTGTAGTATACTTATGAAATGCTTTATACATGAAGTAAACTGAGTTGAACACTTTCAGGCTGAGCAAATCTGACTCAGTATTTCCAAAATACTTTTGCCAATGAAATGCTGAAGACACTATTATGGAGTGACACAAATGTGATATGTCTAGACTGAACCATTTTCAAGACATAAGACTATCAAATTAAAATCATACCTGAAGCATCTGGATTTTGTTTTACCATACTCCTCAAAATATTGAAACAAAATGAAACCTTCTGGTAATCCAGAAGCTGAAATTGACTTGGCTGAATCAGTGCTATGAATTGACATCACTTCACTGAAAACATTTTCTGAATTCAGGACACTGATCATTATTTTTTATATCTGTTTAACTGCATGAAAGGGACATAAAATTACTGTTTTCTGTCATCCTGAACATATAAAAGTTGAGCAAGATGAATGAACTGTTGTGTGACACTAAATTTGTTGGGTTTGTTTTTTTTTTTTATTCTGGCCTTATGAAATTTCTGTTACATCCGCAGAAATGCAGATGATAACTCACCTCATTGTGGACTTAGTTGACATTTGTACAATATAGAAATAATTTAGCTTCATAGCTCCTGTTTAGAACAGATTCAAGACATCAACTTACCTTCTGATAAGTCCAGCTTGGTCAGATGAGCCTGTGTCTCCTTCTTCCATGTAATTTATGCAATATTCTAGAACTATTCTTCCTTAAGGTAGCCTTTTGAAGCACTTCAACATGAAATATTATATTGACATTTATTGGTCTAGGGTTAGAGAGAAGATGATCCCATAATTTTAGATTTTGTGTGAAGAGAACACTGATAGCTAGTGACTGAAAAGATATTGCTTAGCGCATCAAATAATTAATCATTTTGCAGTCTATTTCCATAGCAAGCATGGAGCTAGAATTAATCTTGGGCTTCTTTTAAAATCCATTTGACAGGTCTAGTCTTCAAACTTCAAGTGGTGAGTTCAAACCAAAGGCACTGGCAATATTTTTTTTTTGATAAATAGTGAAACATTCTGAAAATGTCTAGTGCATTTCCAGAAAATTGTAAACAATTTATTTCACTTTTGATAAAAAAAAAAAACAAAACAGTCAATTATTTGGCTCTCCCATATATTATTCTGTATTTATGACACATGCTTACTTTATTTACTGATAGTGCTCAATTCAGAGATATCTAATTAGAAAGCTGAACAAGTTCATCAAGGAGACCCATAAAGTCACCTTAATCTGTTGCAAATACTCAAGTGAAATATTCACTTTATTATGTATTAAGTTTTACTAATCTGTGAAATTTATTTCTGGTAGTGAGAAACCTATTTGGTTATATACTTCTGTATAAACACAGGAACTTAGTTTGTCAGATTCATGTTACCAAGTAAACAAAGCAGAAATTACTATATCCAGACTTTATTTTCCACAGAAGTAGTTCTCTCATATAAAGGAGTTTCTGAAACTCTACTCCTAAGTGCTTTCTTATAAAAAATAAATAAAAATCTAAAGGTGACACACACAGGTGCATTTCTTGTTTTGAGTAGGGACTCTTATTAAAGGAAATCATACAAGTCATAAAATCTGATCTTCAGTTCTGTAACTGGAATACAGCGCACCTGTCTGTCCAGACAGCAACATCTTTTATGGTATTTTAATCACAGATGTATTTGTAATACCATAAATCTCAGTCCTCTCTGCTTCATAATATGCCCACATAAACAGGGCCTAACTCAAGATCCTTGGTCATGCTACTTCCCAAACTGCGTCCAAGCTAAAATCCTGGTAGGACTAGTCTCACAATGTAGAAACTAAGATCAGGTGTGGGTGCCTAGAAGCACCCTTAAAATTAAATTTTCCATTAAAGACATAACAGTTGAGATCAGAAGTGGCCGATGTTGACTTTCATAGGTCCAGGACTCATGCTGATAACTGGGGTGAGATTTTGAGGGGTCAGTTGTTTTTGGGACAGAACTGGACAAGTGTTCCAGATATAATAAAGGAAGAGTAATGCACTGTGTTGGTGTAGAAAAGTGGTTCAAACCATTGCTTCCCAATTGTAAAACACAAATCAACCAGGTTTGGATTCTCTTTGATTTTATCCCAGGTACTTAAGGAGGTAGCAGGCAAAGTCTACAACGTCTCTTACAAGTGCACTCTCATATGAACTATAAACATCTACCTTAAAATGCTTTATGTCAGATAACAGCCTTTTCTAAAAGGAATCAAATTGAACTGAGGTGAAAAGATGTTTGGTAATAAAACTTTGCCATGGTTGCTTCAAGTGGCCCTTGATGTTCTTCACAAACTGAATCTTCAACTCTTTTTAACTGTTTTTCATAAAGAGTAGACTTTATGAATTTTGTATCTTGGTGTACAAACAGCACAAGCTTCTTTAAGGAGTCTTACTTTATCATAAATTAGGGCAATGAAAGCCCAAGATCCGAGTCACAGCCTGTTAGGGGAGTGAAACTGGATTCTATATAGTAATGGCATAAAATTAAAATACAGTAGAAAATTACTGGGAAGAAATGTCTTTATTGAGAATAGCTTGAAAAGCTAATTTAATAATGAAGTCGTTTATTACTAACTAAGAAGATATTAACTTAATAAGAGGGAAATTAGTAAGCATTATAATAATTCCTAGTTTAATTGTCAGAAACTAATTCCTCAACTAAAAGAAGGCTCAACTAATAAAAAGATACTTCCTTTACAATTGTTTTGCAGTCTTAAAATTTTTAAAGAGACTTAAAATTGATTTTGGTCATGAATGAGATTTAAAAACAAAATTACAGTTTTGATAGTCTGTTTCAGAAATGCTTTTCATCCTTTATACTTTCTGTATAAAAGATAATTAACCAGTTAATTTCTGAAGAGGTGTTTCTAAGTGTAATTGTTGATTCATAGATGAAAGTATAGAAGACTTCCCCCAAGGATCTTTAAGGACCTCAATTAAACAATAATTGGTACATGCTGTGCAAATTGTGGTTTTAATAGATGTGACTGGATTACTGAGGTGTGGACTCAGTGTTCTATCACTGGAGTAAAGTACAGAAACCAGAGCTGCCGTTTTGAAAAGTCTGTAACCATCCTTCTTGAGTTAAAAGCTTCTGCTTCACTTTACAGCATAAAAGCCCTTTCCAAGTGGGAGCTGGTTAAATTATGCAGTTGAGCTTGCTGGCAGCTGCTTGCCTCTTTCTAAGAGCTTTGCTTTCTTTGCTTGATGACTTACATGTTTCCTTGTGCTGTGCTTCCTGTGCATTGTCTGTCTGGGAGGAGGAACGAGCATTTGACTAGTGGTATACAGGCATGCTACAAATGCTTAAGGAAGTGGATTTGGAATGATGGTCTCTCATTTAAACGTCGATCTAGGCTGAGAGGGTATCAAAGCCCTCTCTTATGAAAGGTTTTGCCACAATGGTGTCTCAGGCTTCTTTCAGTGAAGAACTGCATGACAATGTTTGTAGGACAAATAATTGTGTATTCCTTCTTTCCTGGCTGCATTTCATCTGATCCACATCTTTTCCATGTGTTTTCACAAATGCAGCCTCTCTTGTCATCATCTCATGTAAGGGTGTGTTCAGATTTGCTTCCACTCTGATGCATTACTCCCTTTGGCTGTCCAGAGTTAGTAGAGGGAATGGCTGTCTTCCAGGAGTTACCAGAGAGAGAGACCTTTGTGATTAATGGCATATCAGAGCTGTGTTAGAAGGGCTGTGTTGGTGTGCAGCAACATACATGGGTAGTAAATGTGTATTTTCTTCCATTCTGCTAATGAACTGGAATATAGTCTCAGGCTTGTTTGTTAATAATCTCAGTCTTCTTGTTGTTGTTCTGGGTTTATTTGGTGTGTTTTGTTTGGTTTGGGTACTTTTGTTTGGTTGGTTTGGTTAGTTTGTTGGTTTTTTTTGTTTGTTTGTTCATTTTGGTGTTTTGTTTGTTGGTTTTTTTTTTAACCTGAGTACTGAGCATCCAGCATACTCAGTGAGTTCTCTCTCTGGTCTGCTGCTTCCTTTTTATGAGACCTGGGAGCAAAATCCTTTGGCATGCTGATAAAGGCTGAGACACTGAACAAACACATGGAGCATCTGTTATTCAAAATCACTCTTCTGTGTTTAAATTATTCAAAGGGGTCTTGAGGCTTTGGGTTGCTATGACATGCAATAAATGGGATAATAACAGCACATGGATCCACTTGGCACTAATTATATATAATGAAATGGAAAATGGTCATCAGTAGCTAATCCTCCTACATCTCTGACTTCAGAAATTTATAATTTTTTCAGAGAAAAGTGTTGTATTCAAGTTTTCAGTTCTTGGTATTTTTGCTTCATCTGTAGTTTTGTCAGCTTTTAAAGGCAACAGTATATTAATTGCAGCTGAAAATGTAGTATGGAATATATTAGGGACTTTATTATGTTTAGTATTATTAATATATTTTTCCATGAAAATTGATATTCCGAATCAGCTTTCTATACTGGTTAACTTTGGAGACTGCATAATTTAGAGAAGAAAAGGACAGACCAGTTCTTAGTTCTGTTCCTGTGTCAAGCTACTTGCAGGTCTGAGCAGGCTCAGCATCCCACCTCTCTGTGTCTGGAGGTGCCAATTTCCAGGCACAAGCCAGCCAAGCTCCCTTGCTGACTCAGCTGCAGACTTATTTGTGCTGTCTTGGAGAAACTATTCTTTTCAGTCCAATTTATGAGTTTGAAAAATTATCTGAAAATACTGCCATCATATGTAGCCCTTTGGGGATAGATATGAGCAGCCCAAAGGCTTGTCAGGACCATCATATTACCACTGCTTCAGATGTCTATGATACATAGATGCTTAAGTAATTCTGTTATCAGCTAAGTGTCTAAGATTTAAAAACAAAAAATAAAAAAATTAGAAGTACTATTCAGCAATACTGTCTCCCATAGCATCCTCATATATAAGCTTAGGAGATGTGGCATAAACAGTTGGTCTATGAGGTGGATCGAAACTGGCTTGACAACAGAGTTCAGAGAGTTGTCATCAGTGACACATGGTCAAGTTGGAGGCCTGTAGCCAGTTGTGTTCCCCAGGGATCAATACTGGGTCCAGTTTTGTTCAGTATCTTTATCAAGGATCTGGATGAGGGCATTGAGTGTACCCTGAGCAAGTTCACTGATGATACAAAACTGGAGGGGGTGGCTGATACCCGTCAGGCTGTGCTGCCATCCGATGAGATCTGCACAGCCTAGAGAGCTGGGTGAAGGCAAACCACATGGAATTCAATAAAGACAAGTGCAGCTCCATGGAGAAATACCTTGGAGTCCTGGTGGACAGCAAGTTCTGCATGGGCCAGCAATGTGGCCTTGTGGCCAAGAGAGCCAATGGCATCCTGAGGTGCATCAGGAAAAGTGTGTCCAGCAGGTCTAGGGAGGTTTTTTCTCTCTCTCTACTCTGCCCTGGTGAGACTACACCTGGAATATTGTGTCAAATTTTGGGCTCCTGAGTTCAGGAGAGACAGGGACCTGCTGGAAAGAGTCCAGCAGAGATCCATGAGGGTGACTGGCAGACTTGAGCTCCCCTACAAAGAGAGACAGAAACCTGGGGCTGTTTCGTCTGGAGAAGAGAAAACTGAGAGGAGATCTCATCAGGATGTACAAATATCTGATGAGTGAGTGTCAAGTGGATAGGGCCAAATCCCTTTTTGGTGGTCAGCAGCAATAAGGAGCAATGGGTACAAATTTGAACATTTCTCCTCAACATGAGGAGAAACTTCTTTACAGTGAGGGTGACAGAGCACTGGAACATGCTGCCCAGAGAGGTTGTGGAGTCTGCTTCTCTGGAGACTTTCAAAACCCTCCTGGACACGTTCCTTTGTGGACTACCCTAGGTGATACTGCCTTGGCAGGGAGGTTGAACTTGATGATCTCTGGAGGTCCCTTCCAACTTCTAAGGTTCTGTGATTCTGTGAATAGAAAATATTCATAGTTTTAGTTTTCTCATGAGGAGGCTTTTTGACAGGCATATCTGTGCCTCCCCCATGTGTCCATAATCTAATTTAATTACTATTCTTCTGTTTTGTTCACAGCCTACATGCTGACACATTACCAGTTTTGTTTCCAAAAGAGGAGTTCACAGACCTACACAGTGCCTGATCCAACTAGCCGCTTTGATGTTCCTCACTGGACCATGTAGGTAAAATTCAAAGAAACATACATATTAATTTTATATCTTTCAAAGTATTCTACATGTTGGGAAACGGATGATTTTTTGGTGACAGTGCTCATTTGTCAAAGTGAGGGTTGTTGTAGTTTTGGGGGTTTTTTTATGGAATATAAAATAATTTATCAAGGCAATTCAACTTTGTGATGTGTTTTATCATCAATGGATGTGTAACTGTAGACCATCATATGTCACCAATGTGTTTGGTTTCCTTACCATATTTATTTTAAGTTGTCACGGATGCTGGTGACACTGTAGTGCCTATCATTACTGTAGGTGCACCTGTAAGAACTTTAGTAGTGGATACAATGGTGCAAATTTCAGCTCAAGCACAAAACCCAGCAGAGAATTTGAATAAATTCTCAAGCAATTGGCAAACCTTGAGCTTCTTGTTATTACAACTGCACAGCTAACAGTAAAAGAACTAGCCAGGGTAAGAGCTTGGCTGAAGAGGCTTATGTGAATGAACCTTTATGCTTGTTAAGAAGGTTAGAACAGTATCATTTTATTGTTACTCAGGATAAAGGTGTTTTTAGGTATTCCTGTTGCTCATCTTAGGCTTCTGCACAAATTTTCAGTTTTTATGAGTTCTAGAAAAAGTAAAAAATTTAGCTAATATTCCAACACCAGGATTTTCCCACAGAGTAATTCAGTCTCGCTACAGCACAGATAAAAATACGAGTTAAATTTAGTTTCTTGAAAAGTACATTTTTCCTTCTGATTTTGATATGCAAACTGGATATAGTTTCATTTCCCTCTGTGAGAGTAAACCTAGGCAAAGAACTAATTGTTCTGATTAAATTGCGAGCATTCATTATCACTTGACTGCTTTCTCCTTGTATGTTATGCTGTTTTATGTCTCAGTTGCAGTAGCAGTTAAAATAATTTACATAAATTGGTAGACTGCAGCTTTTATGTCTATGTTATAGTCAGCATTTTTTTTACGTTCCTTGCACATTTCTGTAAAACTTCCACCTTAGATTACATTTCTATTTTTGTGGAAATGAACTGTAAACATGAATATGTACCAGTGATTTTAGATGGCTTTACACATGCTGTCACACTCTCCTTACACAGAAAAGTGCTCTCCTCATATGCTAACTCAGAGGCTCTGGCACTGACAATTTATTTTGATTGTTTCGGGAGTGTCTTTTGAGATTTCACTCAGTTCTGTCTGGAGAAAGCTCCTAATCAAATCACCTCAGGAAAGCATTTTCATAGCATGCTGGCTGAATCTTTATGGCTTTAATACTAACAACAGCTGTCTCAGATCATTCCTGAAATGGTACTTACATCTGCTTTCATATCCTGAAATTTGGATATAGTATCTCGCACGCTGTTACACTGTTGGCAATATTCAGATGCAGTGGATTTTGCCTTCATGTTGCATTGACCATATTGCAGCTTTAGTTATATGTTTATTCAGGTGTTTCATGTGAGGTGAAAGTTTGTGGAATTAGTTACCAGGTTTGTGTTGCTAGCACTAGATTGGCAAACAGAATCGTAGAATGCTAGGGGTTTGAAGGGACCTCCAGATATCATTAAGTCCAACATCTCTGCAAAGCAGGAATGCTTAGGGCAGGCCACACAGGAACACATCCAGGCAGGTTTTGAAGATCTCTAGACAAGGAGACACCAGAAACTCTTGGCAGCCTATTCCAGTGCTCCAGCACCCTCACAGTAAAGAAAAAAATTCCTATCACTGGGTACCACTAAAAAGAGACTGGCTTCATCTTCCTGACAGTCACCCTTTAGAGATTCATAGACATTGATAAAGTCTCTTATCAGCCTTCTCTTCAGAATAAATAGTCCCAGAACTCGCAGTGTTTTCTTAAAAGAGAGATGCTCTGGTCCATTAATCAGCTTCATAGCCCTCTGTTGAACTCTGTGGTAGGTCTGTGCCTCTTGAATTGGAGAGCTCAGAGCCATACACAATATTCCAGATGTGATCTAGCTAGGGCTGAGTAGAGGCAGAGAAGAACCTCCCTTGACCTGCACCCAAGTCTCTTCTCCCAGGCAACCACCAATAGAATGAGGGGACACAGTCTCAAGTTGTGCCAGGGGAGGTATAGGCTGGATATTAGGAGAAAGTTCACAGAGACAGTGATTTGCCATTGGAATGGGCTGCCCAGGGGGGTGGTGGTCTCGCCATCACTGGAGGTGTTCAAGAGAAGACTGGATGGGGCACTTAGTGCCATTGGATAGGGCTGGGTGGTAGGTTGGATTGGATGATCTTGGAAATCACTTCCAACCTGGCTAATTCTATGATTCTATGACGAGATGAACACATAGGCTGGGGTTCAATTTATTAATTTGTAGTTGCTTAGTTATTTGTAAATAGTGTATTGTAGTTACTTGGAGGAAAAAAGATGACACTAACTGGTCATTTGTAATTTGCATCCTGAAAAAAAATATCTTTTTTTTTTTTTTTTAAGGATTTGTGATATAAATTAAAGATAGAAATATTTACATATTTACATTTAAGTATGCAAATATAATTGCTGTCACCTGAAACTCTGTGATATAATGCAAATAATTCTTATTTCATTTTACATGTTAAAAACTAAAGTGGAGTGGTTATGAAAAAAACAAACCTAACAACAACAAACGACACCAACGGCTAAACAAAATTGTTAACTAACAAAGATCTTTCAATACCTTTTGTTCAGAGGCAAAACTATTAGTTTGAAGAATTACAAATTTCTATTTCTTCTGGAGTTTAAAAAAAAAACCTTGGAATTTCTTGTCATGTACTTCACCAGACTGATCGTGTTTAACTTGTGAGGACTGACTAGTTTGCAGCAGTAGGTGGTGTGTGAGACACAGACACAGGAAGAGCTTGATTTCCATAACCACTTCAAAGGAAATACATTATAAATAAAATACATTTCTCTGGAGGCTTTAAAAACCATTCTGTTTATAATTTAAATTACATTAAGCTATATAAAATGGTACAGTAAAACCCTCAGGGGAAAAGTACTTAATTTAAGTTTTAACATTACATTACTTCTATTAATTGGAAGAATTTTACTGTTTCTACAATAGTTTATTTTTCATTTAATATATTAAGAGTATTGTCATTATAACAAGAGTCATCTTTTTATGTTCCAAGCACTTCTGTTCAATCTATCACTATAGTTATATTTGCCTGCCTTCCTTCATTTCTCTCTGCTTTATTCTTGGTGACTAGCCTTCTGAGCGTCAGTGTCACTGAGGGTTACCATTGCTGTGTTGTGCATGTTCCACTTAATCAAACTCATACTAAGACTCCCAGACAGCCTGAATCAAAAATAGAGTGTGAGGCTTTCTTCAGTTGGAGTATTTTAGAATCTGCTTGTCCAAACCATGAATCTTACTCTTTCAGGGTGCTTGCAGGGAAAACTGTTGAGCAGGGGCTGCAACACAAACAAGAGAATCTGTTAGTCTCACTATTTCATAAATGTAAATTTGAGGCAGAGAGATGTTATACCCGTGTACACGTGTTTTCATTTTTATGTATCTAGAGATTTAAAGTCATACATGTTTGTCCATGTGTCTTTGTGTGATTTGCTGGTATATTATTTCCTTTCTTTTCTTGATAAAAATTTGTATATATTTAGTTCCATATCAGAATCTGATAGGGTGTTCCACTTCTCGTCACGTGAAGATAATATGACTTCCAGAAGAGGAGAAATATTGGAAAACTGCAGTAAACTAATTGTGAGAGTGATTTATTCCACATTAGTTTTCACTTTGTGACAAGAGACCATACAAGCTGAACTAAATCAAGTTATCGTTCTTAACAGCATAGAACACAGTAAATCTGTAGTGACAAGCTCCTCTAATATTGACAGCTTTGCAATATAGGTTTCTGTAGAAATAGCCTAAGCACGTATAAGCTTGCAGAAGTTGAAACAGGTTGTATAAATAGAAGCAGGCCAGTGCCATATTCAATATTTATTCCCACTTTACTTTAAAGTCGACTTTAAACCAGATACTAACAACTTTGTTGATCTGTGAGTTTCATGTTAGACTGAGTAGACCTTGGGGGACAAATAGGTGTGTTTTATGTTGACTCAGAACCTTGAAGTTTTATGAAAAAAAGTAGGAAGACTTAATCACAAAAGTCTAAAGAAATTATTTCTGTAGTGTGTTTACTAAGATTTTTATTCAGGCTTAAATAAGTTATGGTTTCATTGCATGTCCTTAGGAAAAAAAAAAGTTTTTCCTTTCTATGGTTTTTTTTCCCCCTCCAGTATTATTTGTCTGTGTTTTCAAAGTAGCTTTTGTTCCTACTATAAACAGTCATCATGTGATTAATTAATAGATGTAATGGACTCTAAAGAAACACCGAATTTAATATGCTGTGGTAAATAGGAATTGATCTGAGTTTTTTCTGTTTCTTTAAAAACTTTCTCCAAATGGGGTACTAGAGGATAAAAAGCGAAGTTTTTACACACAATTTGTCAGTCGCATACGTGTTAAATGGATATAATTTTTAGACTGTGTTAATTTTACTTATTTTTGGAAGTACACATTCACTTCTGAAACCTTAGTATGGTAGTATGCATGGTAAATAAGAGCTAGGTGTACTTAAAGGTCCCTGAGAAAAGAAACAACAGATGTTTCATGTCAGTCTTCTTTCTTTCACATGAGGAACATCAGAATTAAGACTGGATGCAAGATGCTATTTTGTTTTATTCCTTTTGCCATGGAAAATACTTTTCATAGTATACCAAGATGTTATCTACTGCATCCTGGGGAGAGGATATGGACTCTTAAATTTTTTATCTTGTTTTGCCCAAGTCAATGATTCTTTGATGGGCTTGATTTCTTCTTTCTTCACATTTCATTCCTAGTGATTTATTTTCCTCTAAATAGCAGCCAAGGTTAGCTAATTATTATTATCCATTATCTTTATGCATCTGTCTTTTTGGGACTATTTAGATTATATGATTTAAAACTCAGTCAGGATTAAGAAAGATTTAAAGTACTGACAAATCCAGTTTCTTATTACTCTTCTTTTTAAGTGGGGAAACCACAGAAGCCTAATGACTACCAATCTGTGCATCCCTTTTTCTGTCTAGCCAACATGTTTTGAATTAACAGGAGTTCTATTAGCATTTTTTTTTTTTGTTACCTATAATTGCTGAAGAGGCCTTTGGGACAAGCTGTGCTGAGTAGCTACCAAAAATATATAGGGTTGTGTAATGCATTAGATGTTATTAAATGCTTAAATTAGATTCCTAGTCTGCACATGTACAATCATTATTACTTGTAATATGTATCAACAGTTCTAACTCTAAAAATTTAAGCAGAAGCTCTGTAGTAACCACAGTCATTAATTCATTCAGACAGTTTCTCATTGCATATAGGAAGTTTTTTTGCGATGGTCAATAATTAGTGGGATATTTGATCAGGTTTCTTCCTCTTTTAAAATGTAGTTCTGTTTGGTTTTGTTTGTTGGGGAGGGGAGTTGGTTGAGTGGTGGGGGGGGACACTTTCTTGTTTTGTTCTTTTTTTAATTATCTCAGTGAGTCTGGTTAGTTTTCAGCAATTTAAAGAAATGAAAAGAGCAAATCTTGAACTGGGGAAAAAAACCTGTATTCTTCTGGGACCTTTCTGTTAATGCTGCCTGCAGTGTAGAACAATTCTGCAGAAGAGTTTTATCACAAACTAAAATAGAGAGTCAAAGAAATAGAGCTTCAAAACCTTCAAGACAAGAAGGTAGAGAGCTGCCTTGAAAAGACAAATATCTTTAGAAAAATGATCTCAAGTTGCTAGGACTTATTTCTAAAGGGGAAAGAAAAGAGAGAAAAGATGATCCATTTAACAACACATAAGGGAGATAGGACTTCATGTTCTAAAAGTCCTGTGGAGGACCCCTATATGCTAAGCTACACAGAATTTAATCTAGCTCTGAAAAATGAAACAATGAGGTGAATCTGCCAGAATTTAAGCCTCTGCTTCCAGGGAGTCTAGCTTTTTCTATGTCAAGGATTAGATCTCAAAGTTACTTTATCTGGCTATAAATCCCCCTAAATCATTGCTTTAAAATATTGTATACACACTAAGCATTATCTGTATGAGGTAGTGAGGAGTCTCTATTACTTCAGTGTAGGGACCAAGAGGATTGTGAATCAGGCATTTGAGAAAAACACATATTATTCTTGACTGATTTCTTCTTCTCACTCCTTTTTCATTTAGGACACTTGCAGCACGAAAATATAATATCACTTTGATTTTCCAGTTCAGATTCTGGGGTAAAGATGCCAAAATGTACGTAAGAAACATATTTCTTACATACTAGATTTCTAAAGGTTCCTTGCAGAATAAGCCAAAGAGATTTCCTTTCCTTATCTGTGTGTTTATATAGGTATGTATTTGCTTTGTTACATACGCCCTCATGCCTTCCACTCCTGTGAGGTTCAAATAAGCATATAATTATGGAAATACAGAATCACAATTGACTGCTCATGGTCCTCTACTAACAGTTAAAAGAGACAGGATTTTGTATGAGATTTCTGGAAGCATCTAAAGGAGGTTAAGCTTTCAGCAAATAGTTCTATGTAATTTTTTAGAATAAAATAAACTATTTTTCAGTGTTTCCTGATCCAGAATACTAAACTTTCTAGATGTTAGTAATGGTTGTAAATTAATCTGTAAGCGAGGATTGGGTTAGAGAGAAGTAGGTAATTTCTTATGTTTGTGCCAGTGAGAGAGACATGAAAAGATTTTTCTGCACTGTTTGCAGTAAGCTGACTAGCAGTAGCAGCAGTATTAGACTGGGAAAAGTTAATTTCTCACCTTTGTGCAGATGTGTGAAAAGCAGGGTGGCCAAGATAGCTCACCTTAACTATTTTTCATCAGAAAAAAATCAAGTACATTATGCATGCAGACATCCTTCATGTGTGTAGATTATCTCCTAGAAAAATGTGGGCATCTGGATGACAGGGACTGAATAGGCTTATAGACCAAGGAAACATTTATATGATACCGTTAATATCATAACAGTACAGGTGCCTTTTATCTTCAGTTTCTGATAACGAATGGATAGGCAGAATGGATAAACTGTGTGAGACTGCCAGCTCTGGTAAGATCTCGGTAGGCAAGGACTTGAGAACACAGCTCTCTGGAGGCAGTTAGGACTCTTTTTATCCACAGCTGCAGATGTATCAAGGCATCAGTTGCAATACCTAGCCCTCCACAGAGAGATATGACAAGTGGGTAGGAATGGCTGTGGTCTAAATTTCAATATGATTTTAAAGATGTGTAACTAGTTGTCATGGATCAGTATTGCAAGGAAGAAATTCTACAAAATCAACTCCATGGACATGTGGTCTGTTCCAAGTATGACTTCTTAGAGCAGACTGTGTTAGAGCAACCTGGCACGTTTGTACAATGGATAAGGTTGCACAAAAACTGCATGATACGAAAGTACAGCTGTCCAGTGCCAATATGATTTAATTATTCTTTAGCAGTTGAAGACTAAATTCTGCTGTAATGATCTTCAAAAGCCACTAGTACAAAAAAAACCTTTAGTAAAAATACTATGCTCAGGATTCTTCCTGATCTCTACAGTGAGGATCTGTCATTCTAAGTGTATGATTTGTTTATTTCTATAATAAACTGTTTCCTATCACAAAGGTTGAAACAGGAAAGCAGTAGAACATACACTGAAATTCTTAATCAGAGGTTGTTTAGAAACTTCTCTATATTTGGAACATAACACACCCTCTTATCTAGTAGGCAATAAGGTCTGCAAACACAAAATACTTCTTGTTTTATAGTGGATATATTGATTGCTTGCTCGATGCTGTTCTCCATCACTTTTAATGCTGTCCTCCCCACAGCAATGTTGTAGTGTCTTTTGGACACAAATTGATCACTTCCAGCATATGCAAAGAGACATTCAGTACTGTGTTTTGTTGTGGAATGAGTTTCCTGAAGCATCCACACTGCTAAGGAAGGATGAAAAATGTTGAGGCAAGTCTGTGCTTGTTCTTTTTTTTCCTGTGGGAATTCATTCCTCATGTTCTTCCTATTTTTTAGGAAAACTCTCTACTTACCAGGTAAACAGTATCTTTGTATAAATTTCTATTATGCCAGAAATGTGAAGTCATAGGCTTGTAAAAATACCAAGTCCCTAGAGGACAATTTAAGATATCACTACCAGATCAATCAGCCTGAATAATGTATTGCCAAAATGTAATCATGTTTAGAGACCATCCCATTAAGTGATACTGATATTAGTATTTGTGATGGTTTTTGCTATGCATCTGAAAAGATCATGTGGTATTCTTTTCTATTCACTATTGCATGCCATTTAACACTGAAGTTCTGTCTTCTGTTCTGCATAAAGTTTCCTTCAAAAAGCAGGCTTTTCTTTAGGAACAAACGTTCTGCTATTCGATCTGTTCATTCCTAGTCATTCCAAATAGGAATAAGTTAAGGGAATTTAAATGTCAATGTGGAAAAGCTTCAGGAATATAGTGAGCAAACATGTTGACTCACACTGAGCTCAGTTGCTGCTCACAAGCATGCAAGATGGAGATAATTTGAGTGAAGAAATGGTTATCACACCTTAAGAGGCATCAGAAACCTGCACCCTACTCAAGATTTCTTACACGTCTAGGTAAAATCTCTGATACATTACAAATGCTGCTGCCACTCACTCAGACATTAGGAAACCTTCTTCCACTAGACTGTAACCTTTAGTGAGTTGAAAAGGGAATATAGTACTTACAAAAACAAAGAATTAATCAAGGAGTATTTTACATTTATATCAGTTCTGTTTCTTCTTGTTCTTGAAGCAAGGTCACTTTTTAAACAAGCAAAATACTAATTCTGGCTTTCCATTCATTGAAAATGAAACAATATCTAAAAAGTACCTTCATAAAGGCATCATCAACATGGTATCATAGTTATATCTTGTGAATCTGCACAGCACTTTCAGTCAATCTGCAGGCCAAAAGACTATTGCCATCTCACACCTCACCAACCTTGAGGGTTCAGGTAATCAATTATTCCCTCCTTCCTTCTATCTCTTCCGTACTTCGCTCTTTTAAGCTTTATCACCTGTAGTTGAAGGTCTTTGATCTTACTATTAATTACCTATTTATTCCTATACTTTTCACAGGTGCTACCAAAGAAATCTTAATGTACTGTTTCAGAGGTAGCTGAGGCTTCATACCTTCAAATGCTAGGAATCTTTAATTAAACATTATACAACATAAATGTGTATACAGATTTATATTTTTCACATAATGTACAAAGTAAATATGAACAATTTCACTTCTATGTAGGCCGTGTAGCTAATGAGTGCATGGCAGCATTGTCAGAAAAAGTAGGAACTACTTGGTGTTGGTGAAATTTTCTTAGGGACAGCAGGAGGAGACTACACCTTCAGAAAGCAGCAACAGGAATTAGAAAAAGTTGGCTTGCCATAGAACAAAATACAAAACAAAACATTTGCTTAAGACACATTGGGGTGGTTTAGTCTAGAGAAGATAGCTTCAGGGAGGCCTTCATGTGCTGTTTCAATATTTAAAGAGAGTTTATAGAAAATATGGAGGGAGACATTTTACAAGTTCACACCTTTAAATTAAAAGAGGATGGGTTTAGGTTGGATATCAGGAAGACTTTTTTTTTACTATATAAGGGATGGTGAAATACTGGAACAGGTTGCTGTGATGGTTTGGTCCTGGCTGGGGGCCAAATACCCACCAAAGCTGCTCTGTCACTCTCCTCCTTAGATGGACAGAGGAGAGGGGGAAATACAACAAAAGGCCTGTAATACGATAAAAGCAATTTTAGTAAAGCTAAGGAAAACCAAAGGCTGCATGCAGAAGCAAGAGCAAACAAAGATGTTATTCTCTAGTTCCCATCAAGCAGACAGTGTTTTGGTTACTCCCAGGAATCAGGGCTTCAGTACACTTAGTAGTTGCTCTGGAGGACAGACACCATATGGTCAGTGTGGGCCAACTGGCCTGGCTGTGTCTCTTTCAAAGATCTTGCACACCTCCCAGTGCACTCTTGGGGCAGGGAGATACTGCAAAAGTACAGCCTTGATGCCCTGCTCAGCACTAGGCAAAACAGTGTAGTGTTACCAACACCCAGTTACCACACTGCAAAACACAGCACTAGAAAGATGCTCTGGGGAGAATAAACTCCAGCTCAGACAAACCCAGTACAGTTGTCCAGAGAACTTGTGCATGTCTTATCCATGGAAATGTTCAAGGCCAGATTGGATGGGGCTTTGCACAGCCTAGTGAAAGGTGTCCCTGCCTGTGACAGAGGTGTAGAACTAGATAACCTTTAAAAGTCACTTCCAACCCAAACCATCCTGTGATTCTATGCAGGAGATAATCCCTGCTTTAAACCAGTCAGGCAGGAGCTTTGAATTAGTATCTCAGTACTCTCATGTAAAACGTCCAGACACTGTATTGGATATTCCGATAAACGTAAGTCTGCATATCCCATTTATACTTATTAAAAAAAAAAAAAACCCAAACAAAACCCACTTTTCATCTAATGAAGAATAGAAAAATGCAATTTTTAATTTTTTTTTGTGTGTGTGTGTGAGAGGACATTTTCCAGTAAGATCTATGGGAGTATGTATTTTTATTTTCAAAAGTGGTCTCAGCACAGAAAGAATATTTCACATTCTTTTCCCAGTTTTCTGATTTAAAGACTGGACACAATAATATATTATTATGGACTCTGAGAGAACTGAGAATGTTGAGTCATATGTGTTTCAAACATATCTTAGCATTTCATAGCTTTTCTGTTCCTATTTTTTTATTTTTCTTTTTCATCTTTGTAATGTAGATATGCCAAGTGGATTAACGTGTGCTCACTACAACTCAAAACCTTCACAAAGGGGACGTCACATCTGTGAACCTGTGTGAGGAATACTGATATCCTGCTCCAGTCCATATTTTCAGCCTTATTATCCATTGTTTCAGTTCTGTCAGCCACAGAGGTGACTGACAAATAAAGTTAACCCAGTTATTACTACCTTATTCCCAAGTCACTGCCCTTTTTAAAAAAAATCTTATAAACCGTAACCTACCCTAACTTGAATACTCTCTGTGATACAGGGGTAGGGGCGGTAGAGCAGGGGCTTGGGGGAAATGAAAAAAAAAAACAAACCACAAACAAGAGGAAATTTTGCTTATTTTTTTTCCTTTGGTGTAGAGACAGCTGTAATTTTTAAAATATATTTTTTTATTATTTTCCTAATCTCTGGGACTGTGAACAAGTTTGCTTCTTAATCTTTTAAGACTTTTAAAAAATATTATTAGAAGTATTTGAAACATTGTCAGATTCTATCTTTCTATGTTTGCAGAGATAGTCCAGGAACAAGAGGACAGTTCCCAAAAGACCATATCTCTAACTAGAGCTAAGGCTAGTTACACCAATGATTAGATTAGCCTATCACATACTTTGCTTTCCAGATTCATTTCCCATGTGGTTTTCTTCTAGTTTAACAGTTAGACTATTTATGTAGATTTTTTTGAACCATTGCTATGATTTTTTTTCCTAAATATTACGTTATGCCAGCACTCAATCAAAGTAGCTGAACCAAAGACTGGTCCAATGACAGACAGATTGGGGAGGGGTAGGAAAGAAAGTGAGAAACTGTCTTGATTTTCCCCCAGCTTATCATAAACAGTTTCTGAAAGTGCCGAAGGTCTGATACTCTAGGCAGCACAACCTCTTCCAGATCTTGCAGAAATTAAGAAACATCAGATTTTACTCTATACCAAGCCAGAACTTCCAGAGACAGCTGCATTCCAGCTCATACCTCATTTACACCATATCTGCCCATCCATTTTTGTCTCCTCTTAGCAGTACCTATTTGCATTTCTTCTGCACCTGCACAAACACATTTGGCTTAGATACTCTTTCCTGCTATTGACCCCTTCAGGAATTAGCAGCTTTAATGTATTTGAAGGTCTATAGTAAAATATCCAAGGTGAGAACTATAGTGGGAACTAGATCTCCAAGGCGGGGGCAACTGGGACAGTTAGGATAAACCTTTGATTCTGAATAAGTTCATAGTTTAAAATTACAGTGATCTATGTTATCATTAAAAAAATCCACTTTGCTTTTGTATCCTTTTGAACTTTTGCTGTATGTCTTCCTTTAGCAGCCAGACATGATTTAATGTTTTTTTTTTCTTTTTATGCCTGTATTCCACTATTCTATTATAATTTATGAATGAATAGCATTTGCAACTTTGCAGTAATAGTCATTAATGGGAACCAATGGAAAGAAATAACTTTATATGTGACAAAATAGTCATCTGTATGTCACAGGAGCAGTTTTATTATATACGCCAAATTCCAAGACAAAGCTTGATTTCCAGGGCTTCAGATCAAAGTTTAATTGATTTGATCATGTCCACAGTTGGATTTTCGGAGTAATTATGTTTTACATGTGTAACTCAAAAGGTGACTAAAGATCTAGACTATACAAAGCCATGAAGGAAACTGAGTGGCACCTTGCCACAAACTGTAATAGCTACAGTTTACACATATCTACTATTTTTCATCAAAGTAAAAATGCCTGACTCTATGCCTAGTAGTCTAGCACAGTACTGCATATTTTCTGTTCCTGCCAAATAGTTCTGTCATGCAGGTGATGCTTTAGTTTCCTGCACTAAAGTATTCCTTTTGTATTGTTATTAGTTATTTAGACAAAAAAAATGGTTATAAATTTTGTTTATGGTAGTTCTCTTTGTTTGTTCCTAAAATCCATAGTAACCTACTAAAAATGAGAATTATCAATAAAATTTTGTAATAGTAAACTACGAATTTCTATCTCTAAACAAACTGGCAAAACTGGTGAAAGGCTGTGGTTGTCATTTTGTTGCAGTTGTGTCTTTGAATATTTTTTTTTTACATATCTTGCATAGCTTCAAGAGAAAGAGAGCAATTCTTCCATTCTGCCACCTCCCAGTCCATCTTAAGAGAGTCATCAACTCCTGTCATATTGTAAAGTCCGAAGTAAGGCTGTAAGGGGCATCTGCTGGTACTGCAGATGACTGCTGAGATATAAAGTGCATGAAACCAGCTTGAATTTCCAAGGGGTTATTGGGACATCTGGTGCTTAGTCTTGTTTTCAGACTTGGTAGAGTTCACTGAATCAATAATTCCCTGCCGTATTCTTTGTGTGAAACTCCATGGAGGAATGAAAACTATTTAGGAGAGCCTCAGGGTCAGTACTGAGAATAAAAGTGGCCTCCTGGGAGGTACCATCCTCTCAGCAAATAATCAGTCAGCGTTGTTACTGTGTAGGTGAGGACATCCTTAGGTTTTATCTCTGCCTAGAGAGGAATTGGTTGCATTTTGCCAAGCTTCTTCATTGATGTTTAAGGTAAGAACTAGAGCATCGATTAAAAAGTACATGTAAAATTAACGTAAATGTAGATTACAGTTTTTTAATTACTAGTTTTTTCTTCTTAGCTTTCAGTAAGCAAGATGAAGTGAACATGATGGTATCATGCAAAGTCTTGTAAAATGTATGCCAATCTGTCTTCAAAACAGATCATGAAGTTTTTTATCTATCAGATTATGATAAACGGATAGCTATGTCTATAGTGTAACCTGGCTTAGAATTGCTGAATCTGGGATAATTTAGAGACTTCTGTTCAAGTTAGTAGCCTACATATCTACCCAATTTTTCAGACAGTGTGTGCAGTCAGTGTGTTAACTGCCCTTAGGCTTCATGTTTCCACAGCCATCATTAACCTTCAGTATCATCAAGCTAAAGTCTCTTTGCCCATGTACCTATTAAAGCTTCTAGAGTTTTAGTTGAACAGGGAATGTGAAATGAACTGTCAGCACTGATTTGCATTCATTTTATGGGCCGTGTGCACTCAGTATTTCACAGATGGATTTCGGCCAAATGGAATCTGGCAACTGTTGTTTGTATTTGACATTAGAAATGAACATTATATAAAATACTTTTGCATATCTCTGTTAATCTCAAACTTTATAGCTATGCTTAAAGGTAAATACAAGATGAAAAAACATCCCTTAAGAGTCTTTAGCATGGTAATACACTAGATTCCTTTTAATTTAAAGTAGCATGTTCTGCCAACCACAATGACGTTTGCCATATTGAATTTTAAATTATGTTGATTACTCTGCAGTTCCTCAATCCGTGGAAGCATTTGCAGGCTTTTTATAGGCTTTCTTTGACTCCAAAGAGCCAAATTCAGAGAACAAATAGCAAGGCCTGATGTTTTGCTTTCATATAATGCATCTATGTTCTGAGCATAGCCAGAATACACTTTTAATTAGTGTCTGAACCTCAAACTCCAAAAAGTAATTGTCATCTCTGCCCAGAGAGCACATCTGATTTATTCCAGTATGAAACCCAGGCTGAGTAGAAGATGGCTTTTTTGGAGTTTCCAAGCTTGGTTTAGCCAGTTAATCAACTAAGCAGCAATGACAGCAAACCACACCTTCTAGCACAATTCAGAGTTGGACTGCAGCAGTATGTTACTCTGTGATCTTACACACCTCCAGAGTAATTTATTTTCCTGCTTTTTGGCCTTTATGTGCATGCTGTTTGCTTACCTATCTGCCTGATGAGGACTGCAGTTTGGTGTGTGATTGGCGTGTGCAAGTTGCAGTCTTCCATCTTCACTACCTTCACTTAGTTCCCTTTGAGAAATGTCCCTTTACGATATATGCAGTCGTATGGGCATATAAATTCTCTGTGACTTGCCCTCATCCTATACAATGATATGGTCAAGCTCAGCTTCAGCATAAGCAGGAGTTCCTGTGTGACCCTTTTCAGATTAGAAAACTATCAGTGATTGATTTATTGGCCTTTTGTGTTTATTTTCTGAGGGTTGGGAGTATTTTTTTTTTAGCATTCTCAGAAACACTTAACCATGGTAGATCCACATTTTGCATATAGACAGCCTATTTGATAAAACAGTTGTTGATATCAAATGGCCTCTCACTTTAGAAATTTAATTTCTGAGGAACATATTTACCATTTTCACTCTCATTATATGGGAATGGAACACTTGCATGTTTCTCCCTGGGTGAAAAGAAGAGAAAACCGTGGTCTTAAAACAAAATTGATATGTAAAACAATCTTCTCTACTGATCTTTCCTGCTCTCTCATCTCAAATTACAAATTAAAAATTCAATAACCCAGATGTATTTATATGACATTATAGCACTTTTAAACTTAGGAAAACAAAAACTAAACCACTGCTTTGCTGAACTTGGAAGAAAAGCTTGGCCTAAACGTTGCCTCTGGGGCAGGATTTTGTTGGTTTTTTGTCAGGTTTTGTTTGCTATGCCTTCTTTCATGCTGATAATAACTAAAGACATGCAAGTTATTGGATTATTTTGTTTGTAACTAGAGAACAGCAGGAATCGAGAAGCAGAAATCAGTTCTAGAATAAAAAATGCTACCAAGAGAATTCAGGTGTCAGTTGCTGGTGTCACCAGGGTGCAGTGAGCATGGGCATGAGGTTCAAGTCGTACTTCTGCAGGCCAGCGCTGGTACATGACAGTGTTGCTGTATCCATACTTGTGCAAGAAATCTGTCATGTTTCAGTCCCTTAGATACCATTCACAATAACCTGCTCTGAATTAACTCCATAGAAACATAAAAATGAAAGTAGGCTTTACAAAACTGTGATGTGCCAGCAGAGCTTGCCATGAGAAAGTGTTCTGAGATCAAACTAACACTGTGTTTTATAGGATTTTGCATGTTGCAGACATGGTCAAACTACTTTATAGGATATTCTGTGAGTCATTTATAGTAGGCCATTCCTGGTTCTAATAATAAATCAGTCCAGGGCTTACAATTGATATGACCTCCTACCACCGTTGTTTTTTACGTGGTTGTTAATTTTATATTAGTATCAACATTTTGTTTGTTTTCCCTCACATGAAAGAAAACACAAGAGAGCAAGAAAATAACTTTATAATCAACACTCACAAATTACCTTATTTTTATGTTGATTGATCTTACTATGGCAGATTAATTTCTTCTGCTGCTTAGGAAATTCAGGACATGATTAAAGTGAATATGTGCATTAAAGACATTACTCTGTGGCAGATTTCTCAAGTAATACTTATGGTTATAAATGAGAGCATATTTCACTGAAACTGAACAGGTATTGCTTTATATGGAAAAAGAGAAAGACAAAGCAAATCATGAAGATTATATGTTGTCTATAATAAGAAAGATTTAAAATTTTGTTATCTCAGGATTTCTCAAATTGTATTTAATATATTCCAGATGTTAAAAGTAATCTAAAAAAAAAAAATTGGAAAACTTCTATCTTTCAAAACCCACCTATTAGTGATGAATGGCTTTGGGTCTGTGTATATATTGTCAGTTAAATATTTTTGAAAGAAACTTATTTAGGCATTATTCATAGTTAATTCTATCTTTTGATAGAAAACTTGGGAGAAAACTGTTATTTTCAGAAACAGTTATTGTCAACCAACTATCTTATAATAAATGATTGATTTTAAAGGTCATATGATACAAAAAAATGTTGTTTTTTTTTTTTTACTATTGCACCAAATATAATATATCAAATATATATCAAATACTTCCTTCCTAAAATTCATTTGCATTATATGAAATAGTTACTCTTGACTTTTGAATCAGACTCTGTTCATAATCTTTTGGCAAGGACTCAAGCTTCCTGGCCTGTATCAGGAATGATGTGGCCAGCAGGACTAGGGAGGTCATTCTGCCCCTGTACTCAGCACTGGTTAGGCTACGCCTTGAGTATTGTGTCCAGTTCTGGGCCCCTCAATTTAAGAAAGATGTTGAGGTGCTTGAACGTGTCCAGAGAAGAGCAACAAGGCTGGTGAGGGAGCACAGCCCTATGTGGAGCAGCTGGGGGAGCTGGGGTTGTTCAGCCTGGAGAAAAGGAGGTTAGGGGAGACTTTATTGCTGTCTACAACTACCTGAATGGAGGTTGTAGCCAAGCAGGGGTTGGTGTCTTCTCCCAGGCACCCTGTGACAGAACAAGAGGGGACAGTCTCAAACTGAGCTGGGGCAGGTTTAGGCTGGACATTCGGAAGAAGTTCTTCACAGGAAGACTGATTGGCATTGGAATGGGCTGCCTGGGGAGCCTGAATTGAGGTCTTTTCCAACATGGTTAATTCTGTGATTCTAGCATATTGAAACTTAGCTACCTCATCACTGCAGAACACAACTTCAAAATTCCTTCTTGGGTGCTGTTCTTTCTTTTGAGAACTTAAACTGTTAACTAAGGACCTTCCTCAGTATATAAGAATGGCACCTAAAAAGCCACCGCTATGTGGGAATGTGATTAAAAGAGCTAACAGGAAATGCTGAGGAGTGAGATGGGGTCTGTGGCACACCTTTCAGGCAGTAGGAAATGAAACATCATTAGTCAGCATCCATTGTCACACACTGTAGTTGAAAGAAGTATCTTTTGCTTATTGTTTAACACATTCACCAAGGTTTGAGGAAAATAATTTAGTTGAAGGGAACCCATGATTCCTTTTTAGAGAGTGTCCCAACAACACCGGTGAAGTACTGGTGTTGAGGCTCTCCTAGAAGTGCTGCCTAAAGCAGCAAAGCAGTGCCTGCAGAGCTAGAGTACTGTGACTTTCAAAGATTCTGGGACTCCCCTCCCCTCTGCATAACTTGAATATTTTTAAATCAATGCAAGGATTTGCAATTTGTATCAGCTCTGTTTTATTCTGCAGCTATTTCTGCAGGACTCTGAAATCCTGACTCCAGGGCAAGGCTGCATGCTGCTCCTTCTGTTTATGTTTTGGGAGGTTGGTTGTTTGGGGGGCAGTTTTGTGTGGATTTTAGGGAGATTGTGGGTTTTGATTTTTTTTTTTTTTCCCCCTTTAGTACATAATTTTGAAGTAAGTAGCACATAATAAAAATTGTAAAATTAAAAATATAGTATCTATACAACTCACTGTTATGAAGAAAACCTTCAGTCAAATGTGTTTTTAATAACTGGAAACTCATGTCAAAATATTAATGGGTTTAAGGGATTTCATTCTCTCAGGAAAGTATATTTTTTTCTATTTTCTTTTTAAAAGCTTTCACTTTTCAAATATCACTATGTTTGGTACTTCCTTCTTCTGTATTTGGAGGATTTTTATGATTTGTCAGCTTTCAATAAAAATTTGGATTTTTACCAAATAATCATATTAGTTCTGTACAACATTGTTCCTACTGTTGCGATTATTAAATTTTTATTATTATTAATAATCGAGATTTCGGGGAAATTTCCCTGGGGTTCTTTGGATGTTTGGTCGGCAAGGTTGTTGCACAAAATTGCTTTTAAACACTGAATTAAACAGTTTAAACAGTCTGAACAGTCAGAACTCGAAAACAGGGAACCTGCTAACCGGGGAAATCCTAACCCCACCTATTACTCACAGACACGATAGGTATAGAGTTCCCGGAGAGAGGAGGACAAAGAGTTCGCCTTGCCGCTGCTGTAGGCTGCAATGTAGGCTGCAATGTAGGCTGCAATGTAGGCTGCAATGCAGGCTGCTAACACGTGGCCGCTGTGAAAGAGGTGCAAAGAGAAGTCCGGCCCCGACGAAAGGCAGCACGAAAGAGAAGCAATGGTCTGAGTCACCCTCCCTTAAATACCTTATTTTGAAGGGTGAAACTGGCCAACAGGGAGTAGCGTCCATTATTTTGGCCAATAGATTCAAAATCCTGTGCCCAGGGGTCGACCCTAATACTTTGAGGGACATCATCAAAACACCTGACTTAGTCACCTGACTTGATCATGCGGCACGGAGCTTTCTCAGTTCAAACCCACACTGCTCACCTTCAAACTCCTGGACCTTGCAACGGGAGGAGGAAAGAGCAGAAGTTCGAACTAATTTGGGCAGGCTTTATGCCCTACCAGGACACCTACAGAGAAGGAAGAGGAGTGGGAGTGGCAGCAGCATAATAACTGAGAGAAATGAGAGATTAAAATACTTACAATTAAAGCTCTGAAATTTCAGTTAATGGGGTGGAAGTTTTGTTTA
This sequence comes from Psilopogon haemacephalus, assembly GCA_013396835.1. Taxonomy (NCBI): domain Eukaryota; kingdom Metazoa; phylum Chordata; class Aves; order Piciformes; family Megalaimidae; genus Psilopogon; species Psilopogon haemacephalus. The sequence goes on from VWZI01019324.1 coordinate 110,901, forward strand.
GGGAATGGTCAACTTTTCACTAACTTAACTTATCCCTAAAAAGCCTCTTGTTTCTGCAGAGTTTTAAGATTGATAATACCTTTGCATGCTGAAGCATCAGGGAGCATGGCAGAAGTGAATGCTGTCTTCCTGGCACCTGTATGTGGCAGAACGCCTTTGGTGTGTGCCTGAGAGACATTTCTTTGCATGTTGGCACTTGACATTGTTATTCATTGACACGAATGATCAGAAATACATCTTATTCTGAGAGGTTTAGGTTTGCTTACAGTTGCAAGGATTTTGTCTGTCCACTACTTGTGTTAACTTCTTCTCGAGAAATAATGTCTCCTACCTCTCAGGTTAGCTTGACACCATTCTATACATTTCACCATTTGTAGAAAATCAAAGCCTCCTTCTTAATTAGCATAGGTAGATTATTAATGTCGGTGAGGGCATCCTTGCCCCTGAGCTGCTGTGTGCCAGCACCTCTCTTCAGCAGAGAAGTCTTGGCAGGGGAGCCAGAAGCAGGACCTTCCTGTCTGCCACTGAGATGGCCCTGTGCTGTTCTCACATTGGCCCTACTGTTTGCAAAACTTACAAAGTATACAAAGGGCTGATCAGACTGAATACTAATCACCGCATGCCTGAGGAGTGGGTGCTGCAGCAACCTACAGTGATTAAACTGCTCCATAATTTGGGCTACATCTGCTTTTGCCTCTCTCTGAAAATGCATTTCTTCTCTTCAATGTGTGCACTTCTTGAAGACCTTTTGATTTTTTTTCCTGCAGAAGGAGTGAATTTGAATACAGCTGTGCCTGCAGTATTTACTCAGAGAGAGTAAATCAAGAGCTTCTCTTGCCTTGAGATTGTCTCTAAATTTAAATTTTTACTATATTCTAATGTAATGGTTTCCTTAATTTAAGTGACTTCTGGTTGCTTGCAGCATTTTCATGACTGAGTATTTTATAAATCACAGGCCATAAAATATGTGCATAATCTGCAAGGACTACTTCTTAATCTGCCCTAAAACCACCCATGACATACAGATGATTTAAGTGTCAATTTGGGATTTTGAGGTGCTTCTCCCATGTTAGCTTTGTCCTGCTCAGGAACATGTAACATTACATGGTCAGAGACTCAGTTTAAGCTTCAAGAGTTCACAGTTTGTATAATCGCTGTGCATTCAACTCTTCTATGTGGGATAGTGGCCCTTCTCTCCAAGTTACAACTGAATGGTCAAATCTTTTAAGGCTGAAACTACATGTAGCACCAGCCTTGAAAAGTAAGCTGAGAATCATTCTACATTTAAATAAAGATAATGCATTCTTATGAACAGTGATTTTTTTTCCAGCTCACTTCTCCAGTTCATAGGTGTCAGTGCTACTACAGTGACAGAGCTAGATTACATGGTTAGTGACTTGAGGAACAGCAAGCTAGTGGTTGCCTTGATTTAAATGAATTGCAGCTGCTGTGCAACTGTGCTAGAAATTTATATTCCAGATTTATAGTAGGCTGACAGACCAAGTGAAGAGACGTTCTGTTTCTTCTTTCCTATTTCCAAGGTTAAAGGCAATTTGGCATACTTTATCTTTTTTTTCTTATTTCTAAAGGTAGAGGTGGACTTTCATTCTACAGGATGTGTCACAGAGCATAGCAATTAAACTGGTGTGTCACTTTTTTTTTCACTCCAGAAAGAATGAAGGATCCTTTGTTCTTGATAAATCCAGATCGCAGAGACTGAGTGAACAAATGAAGGTCTGGACTTCCACTGAGGACCATTAGTATTACTGTTGGATGGTTTTCAGAGGCAAACATCTGTTTGCATATTAATATAGAGTAAAAGTGATAGTGACTGCATTGCATCTGACTGTGTCACTCAACTCAAAGTATTAGCAGATTTCTGGTTACATCTGTAATTCTTCAGTCTCTTGGATCTGATTTGGAGTCTGACTTGTATATAAAATCTGTAGAAAAAATTAATTGTCTTAATTTTCTATTTAAAGGAAAACTTAGTGTCAAAACAGAATATCATCACTTTGTGTATTGATTGATATGTTTCTGCAGAACCATTGCATCTTACAAGATTAGTAATGCAAAATAGTAAAGATTCCACAGCAGAGAGTGAATATTGAGCAGATTTCTCAGCAAGAGACAGGGGAGGGTATTCCTTCTTAATTTTGTCTCTCTGCCAAGGAAGTGATGCACATTGTCTTTTTACCACAGGTGACTGTTTTGTGCTTCTGCTTTGTTGTCACAAGAAGTGTGCATGCATTGGTTTAGTCTTCAATGCATGGTAAAAGCAATAGTTACTTGCAATTGCTACATTAGTTGCATGTGACTGAGAATTGAGACAGTTGCTTATGCTGGCTGGATTCGTTGTTGTATTCAGGTTGTCAGAAAGAAGTTCAACCTTTCATGACATTACAGCTGTTGCAGAAAGAGCCTACTGAAGGAAATGCATTACCATGTCACTTAATGTGTTCTGAATATATTCCTTGTTAAATAAAGGTGATCTTAGCAGGGCTAGAAGTGGTAATAGAGCAAGCATACAATCACTCTTTACGTCAACACCAGGATCATCTTTATTTTACTGCTGTGTCTTATCATATGTTACAAGGATTCAACTAATTTCAACTTACGCAAACATGACAGCTGGTTTAGCTGTATCATACTGTATATTAGTTATATGCTAAATTTAGTTTCTTATGAGACAGGGGCAAAATGTTTACTTTATTTTTGTCCATGTAATATTTCAGCAATTGTTGTCACTCAAGCCCTATGGTTGCATATCCAGAATCTTTATTTGCAGTTAACATAGTCTGAAAAATAACCATTCTCTCACTGTTGCTGATTGCTGCTACAGGATATGAAAGTAATATTAGCTGTCTTTTTTTCCGGTGGTTTATTAGTGGATCCTAAAATGCAGACTTTTTCAGATGAAATAGCTGATGCAAAATCCTGCAGCTTAAAAAGGGAAAGTGTCCAGAAAGTCAAAGCTTGCTTAACTACATTCAGGAGCAGCCTCATAGCTTTGCAGGCAGGTGCCAAAGACAGGACTGACTGCTTTGGTTGATAATACACATATTTCTGGCAAAACAAAACTTGAAGTTTTGCTGGATCCATCTGCCCTTGATGTAGAGGGTTTACTGACACTTCAGGAGACACAAAGGGGCATAGATGGAATTCCCTATAGGATTTCAATATTTTGCTTTTCTGAGAAATTTCAGTGTTCATTCATTAGAGATTGTGATTTTTGCTGATCCATAGGCTAAACTGATGGAAGTGTTTTTCAGAGTCCTTTCTTCATGTACAATGTTTTCATTGCTTTATTATGTTTAAGAGGTAGGAAAAGGCCAAACAGTGTAAAGAGGTTTTCTTTTCAGATTGAGAACTTAAAGTCCATTTGGGAGATTTCTATTATGAGAGAAAGTTTGGAAAGTGATGACAATCCTTTAATAATATGTGGTGGTTTAGCAGTTACCTGCCCTCCCAACTTTTGATATAACCCTGGCTAAGACTCAGCCAGCTGGAAGTTGATAAATGAAGCTTTATATTTACAGCTATGCAGAATATACAAGCAGATATTTACAAGGTATAACAGATATTTACAGATATATACAGTGAAAAGGTAATACAAAAACACCACACCCCTCTCAGAGATCAAAATCCCTAAGAGGGGTTTCTGACCACCCCTACCACCTTTTCCCCCTTCCCCAATCTTATCTCACCATCTGTTGATGCAGCAGATAGGCAGAGGTAGATCAGCCAGGGGGATTAGCAGTAGGAAAGAAGTTAGTAGAATTATTAAGAATCAGCTACAAAAGACAGGGAAACGGAGCCATGCAAGGAGAACAGCCACAGCTAGAGAGGCCTGGAGCAGTCTGACATCTATATTTGGGTTACAACTCTTAAAATATTTTTTTTTTCTTTCTCAGTAAAGCTGTGAATGAAGTGACATCATGTGTTTTCATCTCTCAGCCTAATTTCACACTTAAATTCTCCAGTTAATTCAAACCAGCACATAATTTTATTTGCTTTTACAAAATTGTTAAAAACAAGATGATGGATATTTAAAATTTCATAGGGCTCATTTACATGGCTCAGAAACAATAACATTATATTTCCTATACCAGTAAAGGCAATGGGTGTAGGGATCTAAGTTCATGGGTTATTTTTCAGTTCTCGTTTTAGTCCTCTTATATTTGTGATTTCTCTAATACACAGCTATTTGTACACAATCTCAAGATTAGATCTGAAGTCTGCCATTGAGTAATTCTGATGACTTCGTCTGACAATTTTGTTACTGCACTGTGGCAGCAGACCTATTTAAGTCAGGGATTCCTCTATCATCAGCATACCCAAAAATGTCTTGGGACATTCTTTCAGCATATGCCTCTTAAAGGTAAGAAAGGGAAACATTTTCTTTCTGTACAATACAGAATGGAAAAACTATTACATGGAATTAGAGGGTTTAATTCTGTTTTCGTTCTCAATTTGTCAAGGCTTTGAAGGAAGCAACCATGTGGGCCTGTCATGGCATTGCACTGGTTTTGTGTAGAAAACATGCTATTGTCATTGCACTGTTCTTCTTCAATCCAGAGGGAATTTTGTGACAGGTTCTTTCTCAAATCTGTTACAATACTGTGAACATTTTAGTGAGGCAAAACTAAGAACTCCCTGCCTGTGCAAAATACTTAGCAACAGCAGTGCTCAGTATGTTCAGCTCAAAACCCAGCATTTTCTTTTAGTGTGAACACTGAAACAAGGCAGTATGTTTTTCTTTATTGTGTTCAGTGCTAGATGAGGAGTAGATAATCCTCAATTCAAGCAGATAAGCCTGAAAGGGATTTCAGCTGCATGTATTTAGCAAAAAAATTTTTTCTCCACCTGTAGTGGGATTTTTTTAATAAATGCTTTGTAATATCAATACAAACAAAAGGGTATTTTTTTCTCCAGTATGACAGACATTCTGTCATTCTGTCAGTTCGGTGCAACATACAGCAAGAAAAATAAAGTCTTATCAAGGCAACAATATGACAATGAATCATTCTCATCCTATGAAAAAAATAACATCCTCTGTAGGAAGCATAATTTCATAAGCAAAACTAGATTGTAGAGAACTGCACCAGCAGAAATGCATGCTCTTAAATAGGCATTGCATCATCCAGGAAACTCACAATGACAATCCTTTACAATTAGAGATTAAGGTAGTTGGTTAATCGACTGGCATTTGCATTAGAGACCTCCTTATAAGTCTTAATAAAGATGTAAGTCAAGAATAGATTTTGAAACTTAATACACAGTTTGCATAAGTGATTGTTATCCTTGTGATGCTCCTCTCATGAAGAAAGGCACTAGTTACTACAAGAAAACTAAGAAGACTTTATTTTATAGATTTCATTATTTTTGTTAGCTCTGTAGTCTGGTGAATGCAGAGCAGTTTGTGAATGCTTTAGAACATTCACAGTAATCCTTGTAGCTCATTCTCAGGTCATTAGAACTTTTAGCTCTTGGTCTTTCCTGAGTAATCTTCTGAAAGAATAAGAAGGAAGAGAGCCAAGTTTACTGCACAGTTCATCAAGGAGAAAGTGTTAAGTGGTACTGAAATTCTGAGCTCACTACCCTGACCATATCAGTGGCTATCTTGAGTGCCTGATGGTCTTGAAACAACAGGTGACTGGCTTTGAGTCTCTTCTAAAACTTCTAGTTTAGGCCAAGGATTCTTAAGTACTCCCTTTTAAAAAGCATATTTCCACTTTTTCCCTGTTATACCATATTAAGCTCTTTTATAAAGATTTTGAAATACTCTAGGTTTTCCTTTCATTTCTGCATAGGCAGAAATTTGTGATGAAAGCAGATTAAGATGGGCTTCCACATTAGAAGCATTGTAAGGTAAATTGTGTAATGATGTTTGTGCTTATATGATTTTGTTAGAACAGTAAAATTTAAGAGAGAGAGAGCCAAATTCATATTGAGTCAGAAACACTAATGTTAAGGGAATTTTTCTATGCACTGCGTGCTAAGAGGATACATAAGATACATTCTTCTTTTTATCATAAGATAAAAAGATAAGGATACATTCTTCTTTTTATCATAAGAAGAGCACTGTACATTTTTAGACCTCCTACTATATGGGTAGTGCTTTCCCATTTGTTGTAAAGAAAGACTTAATGTTTTAAATGGTGATACTGTAAAGAAGATGAATAAAGATCCTTCTGCAAGGTATTTTACCAGAGGAAGAACAAAGAAATTAATCGTGTTTGGTGGTTCATTTGGATTGTTTTCCTCCCTGTTAGATATTTGCAGATGAAATTGCATTACTGGACTAAACTATTTTAAAAAGATAAGTGCAATTCCTTTACTGCGCTATCCACCAAACACATAGGTTGTTTTTTGTTTTTTTTTTTCTCTCCAGAAATAGAGCAAGATAGTTGCTGTCAGGACCAAATCACCTGAATGGTGCTTGAGTCCAAGTAGTATGTTCCAAAAGGAGCACCTACACTCCACTCTGGGTGGCACATGATGAATATCCTCATATGGTAAGCTAGGAAAGAAATGCAAAATCTGATGAAATCTTTTCCTCCCCCACTGCAGTGATTTATGGTGTATGTTCTATAATATTAAAAAAATGTAATCAGAATGAAACCCATATCAGAGCCTCTTTATCTCATTGCCTATGATTTATCATATTACCAGCCAAAATTATAGCCCTAGGAATATAGCAGCATTTCAGTATCTGAAGGGAATCTACAAGAAAGCTGGGGAGTGACTGTTTAGAAGGACACATAGTAACTGGACAAGGGGCAGTGGTTTTAAACTAGAGCACAGAATCACAAAATTAGCCAGACTGGAAAAGATCTTTGAGATTGTCGAGTCCAACCTATGACCTAACACCTTCTAATCAACTAAACCATGACACTAAGTGCCTCATTCAGTCTCCTTTTAAACACCTCCAGGGACAGAGACCTCCGTGGGCAGCCCATTCCAATGCCATTCAGTCTTCCTGTGAAGAACTTCTTCCTAACATCCACCCTGAACCTCCCCTGGAGCAGCTTGAGACTGTGTTCTTTTGTTCTGTCACTGGTTGCCTAGTTAAAGATGTTCCTGCTCACTGCAGGTGATTTGGACAAGATGACTTTTAAGGGTCACTTCCAACCTGATGCATTCTATGATTCTATGAATTCTTGCAAGGAAACCATCTATTTCCACAACAGAAACTGCAGTCATATCAATAGCCTGGCTGCCCTACCCACCAAATCAAAAATGTGGAAGGGAGATGAAACGGGGAAAGAACAGAGAGACCAGGGTGCCAAAACATGTTCTTGTCTCTGTAACCTGCTAGAGCATTGCTAAAAGAGTCTTCCAGATTAATCAGTGTTATTAGAAAATAACATTGCCCAAACTCCTGAGCTAGAGTGCTGTAGAGGAGCACAGTGAAGTAACAGAACATTTAGGTGCCGCATCTCCATAATTTGTTCTTGTACTTGCAGTGAAGCCTGGGGACTTGAGTTTTATGAAATTATTGAATATCCTTATGACTTGAACTGAAGACAGATTAGAGCTTCCTAGACCCTGTCTTAGTACTGCTTCAGTGGTGCTAAACTGGGATCTGTGTGTATGCTAACTTGGCAATGTTGGTTTTTTAGTCTTCCTGTAAAGTGACCCTCACTGATTACTGCTCACAGCTTACTATTCCTGCTAATTAGGTGCTGATTTAATAATTGATTTGTAGGTGTTTGCTAATTAAAGTTAATAATGAATGTACACTTGTAATTTTATGTCATTTCAAAGAATGTGACTGCAGCCAATGAAAAAAGGGCAGGAGGAAATGATGCAATGTGTGTGCATAATTTTCCTGAAAATCATGTAAATTCCATTTCAGATTTTTATGTAATGTAGATTCATCTACAAGTTGATCTGAAAATACTGCCAATAACTGAACAGAGAATCTTTTATTTAATATAATAAAAATCCTACCACAGTAGCTAAAAGCTAAGGACTTGGACCCTTCAGACAAATCTGAACAGCCGGGCTATTCAAAATTTGACATCAGCCTTCTCCATGCTTAGATTTCTGTACCTCTATTTATTCTTCATTCTCCCATCTATGGTTTATTCTGTAGATGTAAAACATTGGAGAGTTTTATTTTAAGTGTCTGCAGCCATCCTCTGCTGAGTAAACTATTACTTGCTTATGGTCTTTACAATTCATCTGTTTGCACTGGAATATAATGTCTTTGTAACAGTAAATTTGAACTCTTTCTTTATATGAGGTTCTAGACCATCATGGTTGCATCTAAATCTTGCTGTGTATTACTTCTTGTGTAATTATAGGTGAAATTTAGGTGAATTTAGCCCTTTATTCTCCTCTGGACTTTTCTACAAATGGAACTCTCCTGATAGACTTTTGGAAATAAGAGATAAAGGATATACAAAGTATTTCCTTCTTTTGCCTGTGTATCAGGATAAGATGATTTTGAATTCAGTTGATAACAGGATTAAATTTTTTTGGAGCTTGAAAAATCGTATTTGTGTAAGGAAATGTAGGCTTTGCAGTTTCACTGTGTACATGGCTGTGAACAGCAGTGACAAAGCAGAGAGATGCTGTCAAGCTGCAAGTGTAAAATGGATGTAAAGTGGTGAAAGTGCAGAGCTGCATCTTGGAAGGCTACAGTAGCTTCCCAGGCAGAGTAACTAGTCATAATTTGCTTCCCCATTCTGAAGAAAGTAAGTGGGCATGGAAGTTCACTTTCACTCCCACCTCTGAATGGGCTGGCAGTCAGCCAGCCAGTCAGACACAAGTATAGCATGGGAAGCCACGTCCATGCAACTGAGCAGCTATGGATTAGTTTCTCACATGTGAATGAGGCCTAAATTGCTTTTAGCACCTCGGCTATGCTCCGGCCACCTCTGTTGCATATTTGCTTCTTTCATCTCCCATGTGCGCCTGAGTGGGTGCCTCTTTCTCACTGTGCAGAAACTGTCCTGAAGTGTTCATAAGAGGTGTTTCATTTGGAACTGGAGTGATGAAAACATAAGTGCTTTGCTTAGCAGTATCTTCCAAATTACATCATAGACCCATTTGTTTTCCAAAGGTTTTGAGTTTTGTTGTTTGGTTTTTTTTGTTCTCTTCCCTTTAGTTATAACTGTTAGTAAAACATCATTCGATTTGTTCATCTGTTTGCATAGCTTTTGTTCACTGATCCCAGACCTACCCTGGCTTTGTGCTGGACTGCAGTCAAGCACTGTTGTAGGACAGGAGTCAGGATTAGTGATCATCTTCAGTATGCACCAGCTTTATATTGTTGAGGTCCTTCAGGAGTAACAACATGAATGCAAGACATGTAGGCTCTAAGTACAGGATGCACCAAAGGAGCAGGAGGGAAACTAGTACTCTTAATCATGTGAAAGTGCCAGGGGAAGATGTGTCTCTGCAGCTAATCCATTGTGAAATGCCTGAGTTCTTCCTCCAGCAGATCTGATCAGGTGTCTACTTCGAACTAATTTTCACAAAACATCCCTAAGCAATAACTCAAAAGAGGAAAGAGGACATGTATGTGAAGAATAGGAAGAAGTTTTTCAAATTTATTTGGCTGTGCCATTTTGGTGATGCAGAAAAGCCATAGAGCTGGTTTAACAACATGTTTTTTCCTGCATTTTCCACTTTGACGGAGCAATATGAAACAACTGATGTATAGGCGTGAATAGTCTTGTTTATTTAGTTTTGGTTTTCATACTTGAGCTTTACAGCAACATTATTAATGGCTAAACCTTGAGAAAAATTCATTATTGTTTATAGTGGAAGCTGTAATATTTTGAGGGAAAAGAGTATATGTTTCTCCAATATTATTTTTTTTCAATTAAACCACATTTTAATTTTGAATCTCTTGAGGCTCATTCCTCATTATCTCTTCTCAGGGTTGTCTGTGTGTGTAATTTCCTCAGAGATGAACTCCCCAGGGCTAAGAGTCACGTTACAGGTTCCTTAAATATGAGGCAATAAAGAACAAATGCATTTAACAAATAGAAAAGAAGAATAATGCAGTAGAAGTAAAGTCTTTACCATGTGTGGGTATAATTACTGCATGTTGTCTTCTTTTATGTCTCTGTTTTACTTTGGATATCCTCTTACATACTTTTCTGTATATACATTCTACATAACTGTAAGTTGACTACACATTGGACCAGTTCTTCAGCAGATAGAGAAATTGCAGGTTAACAGTGTGAGTCATGCTAAAGACTTTAGACTGCTTCCATTGAGTTCAAAGCTAATATTAACTGTTCAATTGTAGAAATAAAATTTTAGAGTCTGATGAAAATTATCACTTGGATTCTTTCGTAGCCCCTTAGAAAGTTCTAGTTCAGTGCAGAACTTCCCTCTTTGGCCAAATAGGTTCTCAGTTTTCCTTTGTATTACACTTTTTGCTCCATTGCTATTTAGAGCAACAAATGACAGGTAAATCTAGAGCATCTAGATTGCATTTGATTGCATTTGATTAGTAGTTTTTCAAGACAAAAGCTTTACAACCCAAGAGTTCAAAGGTGAGAATCACACATTTGTGTTAAAATGGAGACTTTGTCTCCATTAGCCCCTGGTAATTTATGGCAGTTATGTTTGTTTATTTTTAGCCAGCTCTAAAGGAAAAAAGTTAGGATTATAAACACCTAAAACTCAAATTTAGTAAAATATAATTTCTCACAATACATTGTGTGTTTTTCCCTTTTAGATAGCTCTGAATTACGTAATTCAAGAAAGGGTTTGCATTTGTCATTTCTCTTACTATTTATAGCCAGAGACAGTCTGACTTTATTGCAATGAAGAGTTCATATAGATTAGCCTGAAGTGTTATGAACCATCCACCACTGAGAGCTTGAAGTAATCTGTCTTACGGTCTGTGTGCAAAACACCACTGCCAGACCAGGAGTTCTTGTACGGCAGATGCTTTGCCCCAGTGTGTTGTGCTTCATAATGCATATAGTGATGCATACACAGTATACAGAACAGACTAGAAGTCACATAGACTAAAAAAGAAGAAAGCGTTATTTTCCCTGCTAGAACTAAAATCAATGTGTTTGTGATTTGATTTTTTTTTTTTTTTAATTTGCTTGATTTGGTTTTTAACCTACAGGAAGTTGTCTGCTGTTTATTTATGTGTGGAGTTCAAAAGTGTATTTTAAAGTGAAATACAATTTATTCACATTGAAAATGTTTTGAACTTAAGTTGAAATTTGGATTTCACTGATTTTGGTGTCTGTGGTTATCCAGTTAGTTATGAAGAACAAATTCTTTTGGGAAATAAGGCCATTATTACATTCTGACACTGCAAACAGTGATTCCATTTCTTCATGAGAAAGGTATCATTAAATTCTGTTTCTCAGCTGAAATATTTTTTCCTAAATCATATTATTGCAAACATCTGAAAATCATCTGAGTTTTCTGAAAAACTGCTGATGACACACCCTGGAGAGACACCCTACTACCACTCCATTCTTACCAGTTTAGAGTTAGTTTTAAAGAATCTCATGAATCATTTTGACTCATTAGAAAAAAAAAATGAACTTGCCAACTTTAGAAGAATCCAGGCAAATTTTTACATTTGTGTATACATAAAGCTACCTTGCAGTTTCATGTCATCCTCTGCGCAAAGTAAAATCTTATCAGTATGTACCTGTTAACACAAATGTCCACTTATTTTTTTTTTTTTGTAGTACAAAGTTTTAGCTCTTTTTAGCTTGCTTAGAAGCAACAGGTTTAATTTGCTTAAATGAAAGTCATATCCCTGACAAGAAGCCTTCCAGGTTTGCTTTAGAGACAGGTTTGAGTGTGGGTGGAATTTAAAATCATACTTATTCAATAAGCCTGCAGTCTGTAGGTACAGAAAGCACCCATTCATTGACAGCTCCTGCTTTCCTTCACTACAAAGTGTCTGGCCTGCTTAAAAGAGCAGTGCTGGCAGGTGGCTGCAGAGGCATTGGCCTGTGCTGGTGCTTTTGCCCAGGCTGTGAAGACATTTTGAAATTAGATGTTCACTTAACAGCTCTAGAACATCTGTGGAATCGGCAAAAAGTTGCCTTGATGTTTCATTCTCTGCATGAGGTAAAACACCCATTGCTGTAAAGTGAAATCCAAGTTCCTAACTACTGCAGGAAAGTGTCCTGATCTGCTAAACCAATATAGAGCAGTTTGATTTGCACTGAGCAGAGATATTAGGTTAGTGGTAGCTAGTAACATTACATTGCATTATGTTACATTAATTTTTGGTTTCAATTCAAGCTCCCTAGGGGCCTTCTTCAAAACCTAGTGAAGCTCCTCAGAAGCTCTGTGGGTTTAGACTGAGGTAAAATAAGCAATACTATACTTTTCACTTTCAGAGAAGTAAATGCCAAAATATACCTCTTGAAAGGATAACTTTTGAACTTGAAACATTGCATGCTTTCTCACAGGTGACCCTTTCAAGTTACTCTGGCATTGTGAATTGCATTCATTTCCTCATGTAAATCTTGATGTTTATTGCAGGACTTATACTGTAAACTATAAAGATACTTTGGTAGTTAATTCAGTTTGTGGGTCCATAGTAATGGGATCATAATTACCTAAATTCTTATCTGGAGTCAAAGTTTTCACAAATGTTACTGAACTAAAGTCTTTGCAAGTACCGAAGCAGTACTAAATTTGCCATACAACTCCAGGGATTTAATAAGTAGAATTGCAACAACCTGATGAGAGGAGTATGTGCTGCTTTTTTTTTTTTTTTTTTTTTTTTTTTTTTT
>VWZI01019324.1:123672-202408 GCA_013396835.1 Psilopogon haemacephalus
TAATAGTTTTATTCAGGAGTCCAAGAACATTCTTTGAACACATCTATAATTGCTTATGAATATTCTAGTTATGAAAACAGCAGTTTTAAATCATCTTGTCTTCACTGAGAAAGAAGAGTGTTGTGTGATGAAGACTGTGGGTGGATAATCAGGACTATAGAATTTGAAATATTCCTTTTTGCCATTGATTTTCTGTTTCATTTTCAGCAGTCATTGCTACATTTCTTGCTTCAGTTCTCCTAGATAAGTCAACAACAGAAACAGTCAAGTTAGAGTTTGCAAATATTTGCAAAATACCTTTCATCAGAAAAACACAGATAAACCAAAAGTTAATTTATTAGCTTGTTAATTATTAATATTATTATTTTACTTGTGATATTCTAAAATGAAGTTCTTTTTTTCTTGATGTAAAATTACTACTTGAATGGTTTTATAAGGATGTATTGGCACACCAAAATTTATACAGCACTTTTGTGGTTTTTTTTTTTACAAAGTTCTGGATTCTTTCTTCTTTTCTAAAGCTCATTGTGGTTACTATTGTAAGAAGGGTAAAATTATGTCAATTATAGATTGACTTCAAAAGAGAGTTCAATAACATCAGCATTAGAACAGCATAAATTTGGGGAGCTCTTGCTAAATTGTTAAATCAGTACTTCAATACTCTGTGGCCAAATGAGGTTTTTAAATGGATTTTCAGGTTTCGCTTTTGAGAAAAAAAAAATCTTCAATAAAGTATAACTGAATGTATATTACATTTCAGTAAGTTTAGCTGTATTTTGTGCTGGTTTTAATTATCTGTAAAGCTTCAAACAGAAACGCACAATCTAGGTAATGTTGGGGAAAAAAACGTATTACACATCCTGTCCATAGTAAACATATTAAAACTACAAAGAAGTCTAGTGGAACTCGAAATAGAGGTGAAAGATACATCTTTTCTTTTTCCTGGTTTGTTTATGTTTATTGGTTTGTTTTAGTATAAGCTATGTGACAGTCACCATTTCAAAGGAGCAGTGACTAAACAGCACTGATTGCTAGTTATGTCACTCTCACTAGAGATATTCTGCTCTCTACCATGAAAAAGAGATGGGAAAGAATAAAAACTCAGTACAGCTTTCACCCTGAGTGCATTGCTTGAACTCCTGAGAACCAGCAGCTTTTGAAATTCAGGTTGATACATTCTTTCAATCTTTTTTTTTTTTTCTTTTAATTCTTTAAAGCTGTTATATTGATGCAATCAATATATATATTAATACAATGTCTAGGATGGATTAGTTTTTAATTAATGCTACATACATTAGTTCAGGAGCTGCCATTAAGCTGAAAACATCTATTAAATTTTGAGACTCACTTGATGCTCAGAAGAGTGCAAGGTGGAATTTGTACTAGATAAACCTCTCTGGTACACATAGACAGTGAGGAAAATTTCCCTTATGTTTTGTTTTCTAATCACAGTATTCTTTGTGCTTGGTGTGTGGGTGCTTTCTGCAGGATGTCTCCTCCTCTTCAACTTTTATAGCCTGAAACTCACCACTAGTGTCTTAAGTAGATTTAGTCCCTTAAGTGAATTAAGTTTGTCCAGTGATGTGTGACTTTATCTCTTGTTTTCTTTCAAATACTCTGAAAAAAAACTTGTGAGGTAATTGCAGGTGAAGCAGTGCAAACAGCTTCCCAGGATACTGGCAGAATTATTGAAAGCAGTGTTTAGATGACAGTTTAGTTTGTCTTTAGTGTAGGACAAGATATGCAATGTACTTACTACACTGAAGTAATTTTAAAACATCAACCAAAAATTTATGTCACATTTTGAGAAAGGAGTGTATCTTCTGTGTCTTCAGGTCAGCTGTAACAGGCCATATCTATTATGGTAAACCATACAATATCATTTAGAGCTACATAAAATAAAATACCCTAGACCCTTTAGCCTGAGAAAGGAAAAAAAAAAAAAATCAAAATCATTAATCATCTAGGAGCTTCCTTGAGATAAAGAAGCACACTACGTTACAACAGTGAAATGTCAATTAACCAAATGCACTGAGATTTTATGATGGAGTATTACTTACTGCATTACACCAAAGTAGTAGTAAAACATGAAATTGGTGAGATCAACTTCAACCCCCTTTATTGTGCATTTTGTAGTTTGTAGTCCTGTATTTCAGCTGATATGCATTTAATAGAATGAGCTGGTGCTTCTTCTTTTACTTCAATTTGTGAGCTCTGCACTACCTTGTGAAACACTGTTTTGTGAAACAAATGTAGATTTACTCTGTAAGAATTACTGATGTGTCTCTGAAAGCAGGATTTATGCATTTGGGCTCTGAGAGGTAAAAGAAGATGTGTTCTCAGCACTTTCACCCAAAGACAGAATGTGCTTACAAGGCCAGCAGTTAAGAGAACAGAAAGAAAATGCTGGAGCATGGTCTGTGGTGATGGTATTTTAGCACTTAACTTGCACACAGTGGCAAAATAAATCAGTAAACATGCACAGAGCCTTATGGAAGTCACTAATATGTCATGGCCGTCATATCTAATTGTGCTGTACTCTGTCTGTGATAGATACATGCCACTCCTAGCCCTCCTGAGAGCCCAAGTTCTTGATAGGAGGAAGGCATTACTGCCTTTCTCTAAGCATGAACTAGTATGGCAGATGTGCATATGGTAATCTTGGTGGAGAGAGGAGGTTATTTTGTGCTCATATAAAGGTAGTTAATGTTAAAAGTCTTCCTTGTGTGTGCATAGGAAAACATTAAAGTAACCTCTAGGTTTTAACCTGTATTATGTGAAGGTACATTGCCAAGATACATGGCTCTGACAAAAAGTAGAACCCCTGTAAATAAAAATTTCATGGAAAAAAACCCCAAACTAGATCTGTACAATAGAACTGAAGGACACAGAACTTCACAAGGGTCCTTGTAATGAATCACTTTGTTAATGAACAGACTGATTAATGAAATAATGAAGCTATTGATACTGTTGTATTCTGAACAGTGATTTGAGATGAACATGTTTAATTATGTATCTTCAAGTTTGTTTTTTTTTTTAAGATGGTGCATTTCATTTATGCTCAAGGAAGGGATAATATTTAATACCCCATTACTAACAGTTATCATTTTAAAAGTTAGAATTTGTAACATCAAATGGTCACAAGAGAGCTTCTTCTCCTGTCCCCTATTCCTGCTTCAGTTCCTGCTGTTTCTTCTAAGCCTGTACAGTTTAGGTCACAAGTAGATACCCTGACTCTTAGCAAAATTTTGCTACTGGTAGATCTCTGTGCAGCAATTAAGTATAAACAGACTTATTAGTTTCTGTAGAATATGCATGTATGTAATAGTATTTTGCTAAGATGCTGTTTGTAGTAAAGCTTTGCATCCAGAATTGATGGTTACAGTAAAATTAACTTTTTCTTTTGTATCTCTGCAGTACATTTAGTGATACTTCATTCTTCTGAAATTATTAAGGTACAATAAATTCAGTAGCAAAAAGCAAGATTGGGAAAATGTCTCCACATTATCTGTTTTTAAATGTCTTGAATTAGCTCCTTCAGGACATTGAAGATGACTTTGTCTCTGTTTTTTATAATTTTTTTTAAATAAGTTTTTTTATGTATGTATGTATAAGTTTTTTTAAGTATGTAGAGTAATTAAGAACAATAATAAATCTGGATTTTGGCAGAAAAATAAGAAACTGTGGGAACAAGAACAACAAACAATAATGGTGCTGCCACCCTAATCACTGTGGAGAGAAAAAGTTTATAAAGGAAAACATATTTCATGCTAACATAATACGTATTTAATTTCTCTCACGTGAATAAATTGATGTAATCTCTAAGTACAAAATTAAAAATATGTGAAATAAATTTGGGAAATTTATCACTTGGACTGAGTGTGCTTTTCCGTGACAAAGGATATAATAAACCCAGCACCTAACCTTTTTTATACATAGCAGATGTGAAACTAGCCCCCGTGGAGTTTGTTCCGTAGTTAAATATGAGTCATGAGTTTGTGTCTTTTAGCTTCATCATATATAATGTGAGTAGAGTCCAGTGCAAAGGACTTGCTTGTCAAATTGTCCAATGGACACACAGTCTAGGTTCATCACATAAGAAAATGAGGGAAAGTAAATTCAGCAGCAGCAGAATTGCAAAGGCAGCAAGGTATCCAATTTCAGTGAAGAGCTGTTCGAGCTCATAACTGCTCATAACTGCTCATAACTGTTCATAATAGTAGGCACAACTGTTAGTGAAAGATAAGTAAATACGCATATAGTTAGATGGGCTGGCAGTAGTTAACTTGCCCGAATTCATGCTTCAAAATCCTATCTCACACAGATAGAAATAATACAGGTAGGATATTAAGCATATTTTAACCACCTCTTGTCCTCTCCATGGGTTTTTCCTCGTGTCTGTAACATGGATGAGTGGGCTCTCTAGATGAAGCCTGTGCTAGTGACCTAGTTTTGCTCACGGTGGAAAGCAAAGCGCTGCTTGTTCCACTGGCATAATGTAGAAGTTCATCAGCGAAGCAGCCACAGGATTTTTACTGAGTCTCCACAGAAGCCTGGACAAAGAAACACTCCTTCCAATAGACAGAAAGATCTTTCAGCCAGAAAAGAAAAGCATGCTGCTTGTCCTTCAGATAAACAATGCCTCTCAGTCCATTGGAGGGGGAAATGGCATGTCTTTTCAAGCAAACAACAAATCCAGGTGATCATTGCAGAAGGAAGGGACTCCATATTGTCAGAGCTGTAATACGGAACAGGAAATAGGAGATATGAATACAGAAGATCTATTACTGTGGAAGAAAGCAGTGGAAAGAGAACGAGGTAGGAAATAGAAATCCCTTCCTCTATTACCTGACCTAGAAGTGCTTATCCTGTGTCCTCAGTCCTGAAGAGGATGTTTAGTGGCACTTTCTCTAGTCCCACACTACTGATAGAATGTAGTCAAGTATTTTTAAAGTATTGGTTTTGAAGTTAAACATTACAGAAATATGATACCCATAAACAGTGATGTTGACTACCACTCATTCATAGGCAGCCTGAGGCATTACTAAGATTACACAGACTTAGGCACTGCAAGGACACTGGGACCTGCATCTGTGCAAGACTCCCTGTACACGTTTTCTGCAAAGTCCATTTTTGGAGGGCTTCCAATAAAAGAGGAACAGATCTTTTTTTCAAGGAAACAGGAACAGAATTTCTGTCTTCATGCTTAGGAATTTACATTTTAGTTTGGGAGTTGAAACTGCAATGAATACTATTCCCACAGAGATGTTTCTAGGACAGTTATTAGAAATAAACCTGGCTTCACAGGATCACTGGATGTTAGGGGTTGGAAGGGACCCAAAGACATCACTGAGTCCAGCGCCCGTGCCAGAGCAGGACTATGCAATCTACCTCAGGTCACAGAGGAATGCATCCAGATGGGCCTTGGAAGTCTCCAGAGACTCCACAACCTGTGGGCACACCCCAGGATCCCGTTGGCCCTCTTGGCCACAAGGGCGCGTTCCTGTCTCATGGACACCAGAACTCCCAGATCCCTCTCTACAAGGCTGCTCTTCAGCAGATCACCTCCCAACCTGTACCAGTACAGTTTATTATTGCTCCCCAGGTGCAGGACTCTGCTCTTGTCCTTTTCAAACCTCATTAGCTTCCTCTGTGCCCAGCTCTCCAGTCTATCCAGGTATCACTGGATGTCCACACCAGCTTATCTCCTACGTTTAGTTAATTTGTACTCTTAGGCATGCCACTGTCACTTCAAACAGACAATTCTTCCGTCTTCACTTTCAAACTCTTTCTGCTCCTTTGCCATCACTATTACAACTACTATTGTCTTAATGTTTTCAAGACTGGGGATATAAGTTTTTTTCCTTGTTCTTTTTTTCTCCATAACCTACTAATTTATCAAAAATATCTTTCAGTACCTGTAATTTTATTCCCATACACATTTCAGCGAACACTGCTATTCAGCAACTCATAACTTCTATCAATAGGCTCTCATTCTGGCCCTGAGCTATTCTTTCACCAATCGTTTTTCAATGACAACTTTTGTGCAGTAACGTTGTTGTTATACCACACGGTATTGACTCTGTATAGTGAGTCCTTCTCTGCTGACATTTCTAAATCTAAATTTATACTATTATAAAATCTTCGAAAGCATCACGTTTAGCTTCTTCTGTGTTTCTCTGAAGAGTTTTATGATAGGGCTCTTTATCCACATGTTTTCTCTTCATGTTCTTTGAAAAGAGTAGTTCTGTTTTCCTTACAAGCTATTTTTTTTCTGAAACACTGTGATCAGCAAGTCAATCCCAGTCACTCTGGAAATGATCATTAATTATTCATTAATTATGAATTATTCATATTTCATTACTTATTACTTAACTCTCAAAAGCAAGTGGAAGGTCACACAACAATAATACTTTTATGCATATGACTTATTTAGAAAAGCTGGTAAAAAGTAAGAATATATGTGCCCTCCAGGTTTATTAGCTCCATATCTGACAAGGAGAAAATATCTTTCCTGCTTTCAAGATCTCTGTATTATCCCTGGTCAAGCTGATAGCTTTTATTGTCATTGCTGTGGAAGCCTTGAACTGTTTACTATTCTTCTGGCTCTATCACGTTCCCAGACTCCCAAAGGATTTAATATTCCCTCATCTATCTGTCCTCTACCACGTCAGTTATGTCATGGGGTAGACAGGGCCAAGGAGCTGTTCCTGTGTGGCTGTTGGATTGGCATTTACTATTTACTTTGGTGCTCCTAAGTAGCTTCATTGCTGTTTTGATTATTAATAATTGATTATGAATTATTAATAATACTTTTATTAATGCTATTTTAATAGTTATTATTTTTTTAAAACAGGAAAATTCCCTGAGATTCTTTGGATGTTCGGTTGACAGGAAGCAATTACACAAAACTTATTTATAAACACAGGATTAAACTGCTTAGACAGTTTAACAGTCAGAACTTGGAAAATAGGAAACTGGTAACAGGGAAAATTCTAACCATGCCTATGGAGTCTTAGCATGTACTCACTGATGTGATAGATACAAAGTTTTCCGGTAGAGGAGGAGAAAAAAGTTGCCTTCCCGCTGGCTGCTGGTGCAAACTGCACAACATGCCGCAAACAGGTGGCTTCTGTGAAAGGCCTGTGAGTAGACCTCTGGTCCAGGTGGAAGGCAGCACAAAAAAGGGAGACAACGACTCTAAATCACCCCCTTAAATACACTATTTTGAAAGTGAAACTGGCCAATCATATAATCATAGAATGCTTTATGTTGGAAGGGACCTCAATAGGCACTAGCACCCATTGTTTTGGCTGATGAATTCAAAGTCCTGTCCCTAGGTGTCCAGCACTTGAGAGGCAGCCCAAGACACCTGACTTGGTTATGTGCCAAGTACCTAGCCTTCGGGGCTTTGCTGGGGCCAAACCCTCCATTGTTCTGCTCATCAACTCCCAGACAAGAGGAGGAGAGCAGGGATTGGAACTAATTTGGCAGGATTTTATGCCCTACCAGGACAATTGGTTTTCTTTCTCCATCTAAAAATGTGTAGTATTTGATTTCATATCAGTTCGCTTTGATTGCAAATACATGAATATCGGCATCAAATTCAGAAAATAGTGTGCTTTCAAAATTATGCAGTGTTCCCTTGGTCCACTTGGCATTCTACTCTTCCTCAGCAGGAAAAGGTAAATTTGAAGATGTCAGTAAAGACATTGTTAGCGAAGAATATATTCAGAGACAAAGAAAGAAAGAAAAAGGAAGGGAAGGGAGAGGGAAGGGAGAGGGGGAGGAAGGAAGGGAAAGAGAGATACAAGAAAAGATAAAAAAGTAAAAGAACGAAGGAGAATATTCTTTAGAAACGCCTAAAGGAAAAAAATGTGGAGGATGTACTGGTGAGCTCCTAGGGACATTGCTGCTGGAATTGAGTCATTCTCTGAAAGACAGACCTTGCTCAGGTGTGAGAGAAGTTAGTTATGTGCATCTGTGTCTTTTTTATTTGCATGCTTTTGTACTTACTACAGATATGTCCTCATTTAACATTCAGAAATCATTAAAGATCATCAAGTTGCTCTTCTGTTATCTAAACCATTTTATATTAAAAAGTGACTTTCTGATTGATATATAAGTAAGCGCTAGAAGATCTGTTTCTTTCCTTTTGAATGACTATATTCCATGACAATGTGTGCATTTTCCTTGCTTACAGACATTTATTTCAGCTTCGGCTCACTAAATCAAGTACCTTTATTTGACAGAATAAAGATTTTTTTAATATTTTATCATTCTGATAGCACATATTCACTGGATAGATTATGGGTCAGTTTTCTTTTGAAAACTGACAATACAGTTCAGGGTAAAAAAGCCAAAACAAAACAACCCAACAAACCAGCAAACAAAAAAGAACAACCAACAACAACAAAATCCCCAAAAAAAGCCGCTCTCTGTTCTGCAGCTACTCATAATTTTTAATTTTATTTTTTACAACATCTCTACCAGAATTGCATGTATTTGCTTATAGAATCACAGCATGGTTTAGGTTGGAAGGGACCTCAGATCATCCAGTTCCAAGCCCCCACCATAGGCAGGGACACCTCCCACTAGAAAGGTCACTCAAGGTCTCATCCAACCTAGCCTTGAACAGTTCCAGGGAGGGAGCATTCACAACATCCCTGGGCATTGTTTCACCACCCTCACTGGAAAGAGTTTCTTCCTAACATCTAGTTTAAATCTCCTCTCTTCCAATTTAAACCCATTACCTCACATCCTGTCACTACAAAACTTTGTAAATAGTCTCTCCCTAGTCCTCCTGTGGGCCCCCTTCAGATACTGGAAGGCCACTACAAGGTCGCTTTGAAGGCTTGTCTTCTCCAGGCTGAACAACCTCAGCTCCTTCTCCCTGTACTTGTAGCAGAGGTGCTCCAGCCCTCTGATTATCTTTGTGTCACTCCTCTGGACTTGCTCCAACAGTTCAATGTCCTTCTTGTGCTGGGGGCTCCAGAACTGTACACAGTTATGTTCTGCCAATTTTATCTGGATACAGTACTCCAGGTGGAATCAGAGAATCATAGAATGGTTTAGGTTGGAAGAGACCTCAAAGATCATCCAGTTCCAACCCCCCGCCATAGGCAGGGACAAGTTGCTCAAGACCTCATCCAGCCTGGCCTTGAACACATCCAAGGAGGGAGCAGACACAACCTCCCTGGGCAACCTGTTCCAGTGCCTCACCACCCTCACTGTGAAGAATTTCTTCCTAACATCCCATTCAAATCTCCCCTCCACCAATTTGAACCCATTCCCCCTCGTCCTGTCATTACAAGACCTTGTGAACAGTCCCTCCCCAGCCCTCCTGTAGGCCCCCCTCAGATACTGGTAGGCTGCTATAAGGTCTCCTCTAAGCCTTCTCTTCACCAGGCTGAAAAGCCCCAACTCTTTCAGCCTGTCCTCATAGCAGAGGTGCTCCAGCCCTCTGATCATCTTTGTGGCCCTCCTCTGGACTCTCTCCAACAGTTCCATGTCCTTCTTGTGCTGGGGGCTCCAGAACTGNCCCAAACCCCCAGGAATCTTACAGGTCATACTTTTTTTGATACAGCCCAGGACAGAGCTGTTCTTCTGGACTGCAAGCACACATTGCCAGATCATGGTGAGCTTTTGATCAACTGACACCCCCCAAATCCTTCTTCTTGAGACTGTGAGCCACTGCTTGCCCAGCACATATCTGTTCCTGTGGTTGCCCCAACCCATGTGTAGAAACTTACTGAACTCCATGAGATTGGCTTGGGCCCATCTCTCAAGCCTGTCCAAGTCTCTCTGGGTGTTATCCCTTCCCTCCAGCATGTCTGCCAGGCCACACAGCCATCCACAAATGTGCTGAGAGTGCATTCAGTCCACTGTCCATATTGCTGACAAAGATTTAAACAGCACTGGTACCTGTACACCACTTGCACTGGTCTCCATTTGGACATTGAGTCACTGATTGCTGCTCTCTGAGTATGACTATCCAGCCAATTCCTTATCCAGTAAGTGGTTCACCCTTCAAGTCCTCGCTTTTCTAAATTGGTGACCAGAATGTCATATGGGACAATATCAAACAATTTATGCAAATCCAGATAGATGACACCAGTTGCTCCTCAGTTATCCACTGATACTGTCACTTCATCATAGAAAGCCACCAAATTCATCAGACTTTCTTCTTTATGTTCCACATGCCTTAGTAAAGCCTTTAGGAGGATCTTCTCCATCATCTTGCCAGGCACACAGGTGAGACTGGCCTATAGTTACCAGAGTCTTCCTTTTTTTCTCTTTTTGAAGTTGGGGGTTATGTTTCCCGTTTTCCAACTAGCAGGGGCTTCATCAGATTGCCATGACTTTTCAAATATGATGATTTAGCAACTTCATCTGCCAGTTCCCTCAGGACCCGTGTGTTGGTCTTGTTGGGCCCTGTGGACTTGTATACCTTTGGCTTCTTTAGGTAGTCTTGAATCTGTTCTTTGCTTATGGTGAACAGATCTTCCTTTTCCCACTCCCCACCTGTGTTTTCTGGAGCTTGGACAGTACAGCTAGAAATCTTGCCAGTCATTGAGCATCTTAGCCTTCTCTATGTCTGCTGTGACCAGGTCTCCATTCTCCTTTTGGAGGCTGCACATCTTCCTTAGACACCTTTTCTACCTGGTGCACCTGAAGAAGTTGTCCTTATTCCCTTTTATGTCCCTAGCCAAGTTGAATTCTATGTGCCTTTGCTTTCTTAACCTGATCCTCGGTTACTTGGGCAACTTCATTGTAGTCCTCCCATGAGGTCTATTCTTGTTTCCATTGCTTATAGATTCTTCTTTTTTTCCCAGGTAACTCCAGGAGCATCGTGTTCACCCATTCCAGCTTCCTGGCACTCTTGCCTGCCTTCTGCCCTCTTGGGATACACTGTTTCTGGCTTTGGAGGAGATGGTTCTTAAATACTGACCAGCTTTCTTAGGCCACTCTTCCCACCAGGGCTTTATGCCTATCCCATGACACTGTTTCAAGCAGATCTCTGAAGAGGGTTAAGTCTGCTTTCTTGAAATCCAGAGTAGTGAGCTTGTTCCGTACTCTCTTTGATGCCTTGAGGATCTTAAACTCTATCATTTCACAGTCCTATGAAGTAATTTGTCTTGCAGATCCTTAAACCAAAGCCTTCCAGACCAAATGTTCTCCCAGGGGAGTTCCACAGACTTCTGTATGGTCAGAGATTTTTCTTTGTGGAGTTGATTAAAGGAATAGTCCTTTACCATAAATTGGCAAGGTCTTAGGTATAAGATCTTTCTCTGCTGTGAAATTCATCTGTTGGCATCAAAAGGAAAAACAAACAAAAATACCCAACCCACAACCAAAAAAAAAAAAAAGCCCCAACCCCAAGAACAACCAGCACACTATCACCAAGATTTATGTTAATTTTGTGCTATCAGCTGTCATTGCTGTTTCTTAAAAGAGTTTCTGTGCAGCCTGATTTTTACTGCATCCTCACTTTGTGCTCAGGGCAGTGAAAATATGTCAGTAAATATTGAACAGCAAAGCTGTATTATAAGTGACGGTTATCATAATTCTCTGAGATACACTGCTATCAGTAATGTGTCTTTAAAAAATGAAGTGCTTAATTTCAGTTTATTTTGATTGCAGAGCTGATTTAATTTAATCAAAGAGTGATGGCTGGTGTAATTTTTAAGGCAGGTGTCGTATGTGCTTTATTTTTTAGTTCCAAGGTCCAAAATTGCATATTACTGATATTCTCTGACAGAGTCGTCTCTATAAAAGAGTACAAATTCATGAACAGATGAGTGGATCATCTGGCTCAGATGAGTGCAAGAGAACCTGTTCCCAAATGCCTCCTGACCTGCCAAAGAAGCTCCCGCCAGCTCCAGGGCAAACCTACGGACAAGCAAAGGGTCCAGAAGCTTGAAAATTAACTTCTGCCCCAAATACAGATCTGTATAAGTTGCATGTATTACATACATATACAAGTCTATTCAGAATACTAGTACAAAGGATTTCTTATGGTGTTGGTTAGCTCCAGTTGAAATAATTACTTATTATGATTCTAATCTAATAGCAATTTTCTGTTGTCTACAGCAGCTTCTACAGATGCTTGAGAATTCATACAGGAAAATCAGGTTTTCCTGTTGATTATCTGCTGACAAAGCAGACTGGTTGTGAAGCACTTACTGGTAGATATACTGCACACTTGTGAAACTGAACTCGTATTTGCTTGTCCAAACTGAATTAAAAATCAGTACTTTTAAAATTCTTCCATAAATTACAAAAATAGGACATTATAGTGATTTTTAGACTGACAACTTATAGTACAGTATATGCAGGTAATTGAAGAGTACCTGGTACACATTAGCTGGAATAAAGGTGATGTTGAATGGGAACCATTTTCATAATTTTCAACAAGTAAAGAAATGAGTCCAAAGTGTAGTGGTTTAGCAGTTACCTGCCCCCCACCCCGCTTTGATATAACCCAGGCTAGGACTCAGAAACGTCTGGAAGTTGATAAATGAAGTTTTATATTTACAGCAATGCTCAATATACAGGCAGATATTTACAATGTATAACAGATATTTACAGATGTATACAGATAATACAGAAACACCATACCCCTTCCAGATATCAAAATCCCTAAGAGGGGTTTCTAACCACCCCTGCTACCTTTCCCC
The DNA here is from genome assembly GCA_013396835.1 of Psilopogon haemacephalus. NCBI lineage: Eukaryota > Metazoa > Chordata > Aves > Piciformes > Megalaimidae > Psilopogon > Psilopogon haemacephalus. The sequence continues at coordinate 136,353 of VWZI01019324.1, forward strand.
CCTTCCCCAATCTTATCTCACCATCTGTTTATGCAGCAGATAGACAAAGGTAGACTGGCCAGGGGGATTAGCAGTAGAAAAGAAGTTAGTGGAATTATTAAAAATCAGCTATGAAAAAGGCAGGGAAAAGGAGCCATGCAAGAAGCAGCCACAACCCAGAGAGGTCTGAAAGCATCTCACTTATCTATGTTTGGGTTACAACTCTTAAAACATTTTTTTTTTTCTTTCTTAGTAAAGCTGTGAGTGAAGTGACATCATGTGTTTTCATTTCTCAGCCTATAGTCTAATTTGTCACTCAAATTTTCCAATTAGTTCAAACCAGCACACAAAGGTATGAGCTCTTACACTTTGGGAAATGTGTTGCAAACTCGTTTTCCCTTACCAAATATTTAAACTTTGCTCTTTTTTTTTTTTTTATAGGATGCTTGTTACTGAAAATAAAGAATCCTTTAAACATATTAGTTAACATCTCCTACAGTTCTGGCATCATTCCTTTTGTTTGGTTGTTGGTTTGGTTTGGGTTGGTTGGTTGGTTGTTTTTTCAAGTAATAAGGAGACAAATTGAAATATTGATCCAAGCTATGTGGGACCAAGGTTGTTCAGAAAATATGGTCTAGAACTCCCTAAAAAAACAGTTTAGGGAGTTCACTTGTCTTCTATGGCTAATACGCTTGATAAACATAGGTGGCCTGATTAGTAATTATTGTATGTAGTTGTATGTAAATATTGTAGGTGATTCAGGTAAAATTGTTTTTAACAATGTTTGTTACCTTTATTAGTTGCCAGGACGTGATAAGAAAGGGGTAAACTTGTATTCTAACTTTTAAAATGCAAACACTAAGAAACACTTCTGCTGCAGATTTCTTTGAGAGCAAGGACTAATGTCCATATTTCCCTGAGAATAAATCCTGTAACAGGCAGAAGATGAAGAATGGGGTGGGGGTTAAGACTACAGAAGGAGATAATTTTTTTTGCATCTTTTAAACAAAGTGGGCAGCATTTTGCTCTCAGGACTGTTGAGACTAAGATGGAAAAAAACCTTTGCAGTTGTTTTCCATTCCAATAATGCAGGAAAAATTGGATTATTTGATACCTTATAGAAACATTTTGAAATGAAAAGTGGTGTGGGCTTAAATGGAGAGACCCATGTCCTCTTTTTCCTGCCTTTGAATATCATTACAGTCTGAGTCTAACAGACTCTCAAATGTGTTATAAATAACAACAAATGATGGCTGTAGAACAAGATTATGGAGTATCACAGACACAGCTGCAGTGTTCAGGTACCTTAATTGGTCCCACCCATAACATATGCATTGGGGTTTTTTTTGCATTTGATAGATTAAAATTGCATAGGCATCACTGAAACATACTAATTATTGTGTTAAAAGAGATCTCTCTTTGATTATTCAGCAGTTTTGTGATGTTAACAAGCAGGTAAAATGAACATCAAGTAGTTCACAGGCATTTTACAACTACCTAAGAAAATATGACAGTTCAGGATTGACATCCTTTTCCTTACATAAGAAAGCACTTTGGCAACTAAGCTTTTATAATAAATAGACTATTGTGTTCCTTTCAAGTTGACGTGCTTGATATTAGATTTTGTATATTTTCTCAAAAGAGCAGAAGTACCTTTCTGCCATATGGTCGTATTGGCTGGTCAGTTTTGAACTAAATTTGCATCCTTTAATGAAAGTGCCAGAGCTGTCTTGCTAATTAGACGATAGATCCATTACTTGATATCCTTTTCAGTTAAAGCTCTGTTCTATAGTCAGTGGAAAGAGAGCATTCTCTTACCCTCATAGTTCTGTATTGTATTGTGAGGTACTTACCCTTCTGAAGGGTCAGTGACTTGCCTTTATGGAAGGGGATTGCTTATGTGGAAAAGGATTGCAAGATCACATTCAGACTCCAAGATGATAATGGGATATGGGAATGCTAGAATAGATCACTACCACTGATGCTTAAGACCCTTCACTTTGTTTAGCTTCGTTAGACCTGGAAACTATTCTGCTTGGTACATGTCAGACTGTTTCAGTGTGCCATACTTGCTCAAATAACAGCTCAATTAGCATTTACTTTTTAATGTGTATTTTCTGAAAGACCTTTAGGTCTGTCCCACACAGGCTTTCTGATTTTAAAAGGTCATTAGAATCTGCCTGAAGTCCTTCTGCTGTTATTCTCTCAGGCCTGGAAAAGGTTAAGATGCATTTGTTGACTCAGTGAGGTAGATGACTCATAAGTCCTGGATATAAGAGGTGGAAGTGGCTGCCTGAAAAGATAGAATCTAGGGTGTGGGCTCAGAAGTCCCAAAGTAGTCATCTTAGCAACAGGCTCAATAAAATGAAAAAGCATCAACAGAAACCTTGAGCTGAAGTTTGTTTTACTTTCTTTGTTAATAAAGGTAAATCCCAGAAAAGCCATGGAATAGAATTTTATGTAATATGGATTCTGTTGAAAGCAAGTGACTAAAGTGCCTATTCACAGCAGGAATCACTGAAGACTAATGCAAAAATTTATGGCAGTTGAGCAGAGCAGTATCTGAATACTGAACAAAGTGATTACACCAGTAAACTTGCATAACCTAGTTTATACCCCTCTACCCTTCTCTTACTTGTTGTGAGATTTATTGCAAATATTTTGTTGAAGTTTCTTTATATTACCTGACACCTGTGTTCTGCCTTGCCAAAACAGGTACATAGCTTGCAACATGATGAGAAACAAAAATAGACCTTTCGGGATTTTCTTTTTCTGTGTGGGATACAAAAGAAATGCATTCAAAGTGAACATAATTTAGCTGTTCTTTTCCTCTGGCATTCTAATCTCTCTCAAGGAAAAATGTCTTGATGTATATAATAAAAATAATGTCTTACACTATTATCTCCATGCCACCCCTAAATTTAATTTACCTTTCTTTAAAAGCATCTAGATTCTGAACAGGCTTTTCTTTGTTTCTGAGCTTGAAGCATTGCTTCTATGTTCAGTCCACATCAGGTTGATTTTTTTTCCTATTCCATCTTAATACTTTTGATGAGATTGTGATTCTCATTATCTTTAGACAACTAAACCTAACAGTGTGTCTCCTTTTATTAAGTTCATATGCTGCTACAATTTCAGCTCCACAGGAGACCCTGGTTTCTGTTATATTCAGTTGATTATGTTTTCCTGACCACAGCTGAAATTCTCATCTGTGTTTAGCTACTGCTGTCATTCCTATAGATAGATTTTTATTTTGCTAACAGACTTAGAATGTGTGCTATGCAGTAACAGGAATTGCTTCAAAGCCCTCTTTATAGTTTATTTTATCAAATAATTGCTTTGAAATTAAGGCATATCTTCACATCAGTCATCCTTAGTGATATTAGTATTATGGTCTAATGTTGAGAGGTTAACTAGAGTGCAAGAAACTGCAAGGGGAGAACAAAGCTATACCCAAGCCCATTTTGTACAATTTAGGGAAATGAAGCATAGAGACATTGTTTTGCAAGCTGTTCCACTTTGTAGCTGTTCAAAGCCCAAACATTATAGATATGGGATCTCTGAGCTTTTTAACAATTTAAATATTCGTGAGCAAATAATATCAGTGGATGTGTAGCCAGAGCTTATTGCATTCCACTTGTAGCTGTCTGCAACAGCAATTATGGGTTGTTGTTTTCCAAATAACTGGTAGTATCTTCTAATGGAGAAAACAGATTGTTGCTTCTAATTCGCCTGGGGTTTACCAGAATGTCTTGTGGTGCACCTAGAGATACAGCCCAAACTTAAAATTGTGTTATCCTAGGTATCCTTAGTCTCTCTAATTTTACAGCATCTGTAAACTATTTATTTCTCTAGATATTCTAGCCCTCTAGCCCATCTCATTGTGTTACCATGTATAGTCAATATGCACGTATATGTGATTTAGACATTTTAAAGTAAGAACGGAATCTGTGGGACAGTATTATCTTAATTGGAAATTTAAATAATGTTTGAGTGATAGTTTTTGCTTTCATCTCTGAATATTTAATGCCACGATATTTCCATAGCATTCAGTGCCACACAGACCTGTGCAGACATAGGACATGTTTATTATATTTGTCATCTCTTTTAGGAGTAATTGACTACAGCACTTAGTAGAAAAAAAGAAATCATTAGCATAAAATCTGGGGAGATCTGATAGAATATCCAGTTCATTATTTGCCAAGCCTCAGTGTGGTGGTTTGGCAGTTGCCCGCCTCCCCACACTGTAAAATAACCCAGGCTAGGGCTCAGTCAGCTGAAAGGTAATAAATGAAGCTTTATATTTACAGCTATGTACAATATACATGCAGATAATTTCACAGCCCCAGAGTGGTCTGAAGCAGTATGACTTATCTATATTTGGGTTACAACTCTTAAAACATTATTTTTTTCTTTCTCAGTAAAGCTGTGAGTGAAGTAACATCATGTGTTTTCATTTCTCAGCCTATAGCCTAATTTCTCATTCAAATTCTCCAGTTAGTTCAAACCAGCACACTCAGGTGCACCACTTTTCACCTAATCTCTACCCTCTTCACTGTATTCTGTTAAAAATGCAACAAATACACTCTCAGCCTTCCTTGGAACTGCACTAAACAGGAACATCTTCCCTGAAAACAGTTTGTTCCATTTGAAAAAAATCACCATAATGTCTGCTAAATTTTGTAGCCTCTAAACCTCATCATCCAGTCCCTTGCCTCTTATGCACAGAACACCACTTAATGCTATACTTCTCTTATCCAACTACTAAATACATCTATGTGTCTTCTCAGAAGACTCCTTCTGGAGCATCTTTCAATGTCCATATAGCGTAGTACTGAAAAGTCACTTCAAGACCTCACTCTAGTTCATCCTTCCACAAAGTGCTATGTCTGTATTAACCAGCACAGTCCAGTCAGCAGCTCAGTCTTACCTAAGCACCATTCATTGGAATCGTACTATACAGCTCACCTGGTTGCATCCTAACAGCTAATCTGTCTGCAGCAGTGTGTCTAGTGAACACTGGAGTGAGAAAAGGTTCTGAGTGCTAAAAGGTCAGGCAGCATTCATTGGAGATGAAGGCAAGGCATCAGCATAACACAGCAAGGCATCAGCAATCCAGGATGTTTCTGGATTGCCTAAATGACAACTTCCTCCTCCAAATGGTAGAGGAACCAACAAGGTTCTATGCTGGACCTTGTTCTCACCAACAGGGAAGGTCTGGTGACCAGAGTGAGGCTCAGGGACAGCCTTGGTTGCAGTGAACATGAAACAATTGGATTTAAGATCCTCAGGACAACCAGGAGGTTTACAGCCCTAGACTTTAGACATGCAGACTTTGATTGCTTCAGGGATCTGCTGGTGGAAGTATCATAGTACAAAGCCCTAGAGGGAAGAGAGGCCTAAGACAGCTGGTCAGTATTCAAGTATTTCCTCCTCTGTGTCCAGGAGCAATGTGTACCAACAAAGAAGAAAGCAAAGAAGAATGCCAGGAGGCCTACCTGGCTGAGCCAAAAGCTCCTGGACACGCTGTCACACAAAAAGAAACTCTACAAGTGGAAGAAAGGACAGCTAGAATGGGGGGGATATAAGGAAGCTGCCTGAGCAGCCAGAGATGTGGTTAGGAAGGCCAAGGCACAGTTTGAATTGAATCTAGCCAGGGAGGTCAAAGGGAACACCAAGAATTTCTACAGGTATATTAATGGTAAAAAAGAAGAGTAGGGAAGGTGTGGGCCCCCTCAGAAGGGAAACAGGCAAATTGGTCAGAAGTGAGATAGAAAATGCTGAGGTTCTCAACAACTTCTTTACCTCAGCCTTCACTGCAAAGGCCTCTGGCCACACTCCAGGAGTCATGGAATATAATGGCAGGGACTGGAAGGAAGAACTGCCCATCAAAAATGAAGATCATGTTCATGATCACCTGAAGAACCAGAAAGTGTTCAGGTCCATGGGACCCAACAGGATACACCCATGGGTACTGAGAGAACTGGCAGATGAGGTTGCTAAACCCCTCTCTATTATATTCCAAAAGTCCTAGCAGTCTGGTGAAGTCCCCACTGACTGCAAAAGGGGAAACATAACTCCTATTTTCAAAAAGGGTAGGAGGCAAGCAACTGATGTCGTTTACCTGGACGTGAGCAAAGCCTTTGACACTGTCGCATGCCACATCCTGGTCTCCAAGCTGGTGAAACTTGGGTTTGATGGGTGGACCACCAGATGGATAAAGAACTGGCTTGATGGCCGCACCCGAAGAGTGGCTGTCAATGTGTCCATGTCCAAGTGGAGACCTGTGACAAGCAGAGTCCCTCAGGGATCAGTCCTGGGACCAGTCTTGTTCAACATCTTTGTGGGTGACATGGACAAAGACATTGAGTGCACCCTCAGCAAGTTTGCTGGTGACACCAAGCTGTCTGGTGTAGCAGACACCCTGGAGGGCAAGGATGGCATCCAGAGGGACCTGGACGGGCTGGAGAGGTGGGCACAAGCCAACCTCATGAGGTCCAACAAGACCAAGTGCAAGGTCCTTCATCTGGGTCAAGGCAATCCCAGGCACAAATACAGGCTGGGCAGTGACTGGCTGGAGAGCAGCTGTGCGGAGAGGGACTTGGGGGTGCTCATGGACGAGAAGCTCAACATGAGCCAGCAGTGTGCACTTGGAGCCCAGAAAGCCAACCAGATCCTGGGTTGCATCAGAAGAAGTGTGGCCAGCAAGTGAAGAGATGTGATTCTCCCCCTCTACTCTGCTCTGCTGAGACCCCACCTAGAGTACTGCGTCCAATTTTGGAGCCCCTATTACAAGAGGGATATGTGGACGTGCTGGAGGGTGTCCAGAGAAGGGCCACAACGATGATCTGAGGGCTGGAGCACCTCTGCTATGAGGACAGACTGAAAGAGTTGGGGCTGTTCAGTCTGGAGAAGAGGAGGCTCTAAGGTGACCTTATTGTGGCCTTCCAGTATCTGAAGAGGGCCTACAGAGAAGCTAGGGAGGGACTTTTTAGGCTATTAGGTAGTGAGAGGACTAGAGGGAATAGGGCAGAGATGAAGGTGGGGAGATTCAGACTGGACATGAGGAGGAAGTTCTTCAGCATGAGACTGGTGAGAGCCTGGAATGGGTTGCCCAGGGAGGTGATTGCGGCTACATCCCTGGAGGTGCTTCAGGCCATGCTGGATGAGGTTCTGGCTGTGTTCATGTTCCCTGCCCATGGCAGGAGAGGTTGAAATTCGATGATCCTTGTGGTCCCTTCCAACCCTGACTGATTCTATGAGATGAATAACATGTTATATCAGCATTTTTTCTTATATATCCTAAAAATATTTCTTGTAATAATTAGTGAGCATTTAGGTAACTACTTGTCCTGCTGGTTTGCATTTGAGATTATAACAGTTGAAAGGGAAGTTTTCTGCAGTGGTGTGGCCTCCTTTGGAGTACTATGTCCAGTACTGGGCACCCCAGCTCAAGAAGGACAAAAAACTACTGGATAGAGTCCATAAGATCATTAGGGGACTGGAAACCATGGCCATGCAAGTAAACCTTCTGCATTCTTTGCACATACGTAAGAGGGAAAAAATAACCCTCAAGAGCACCACACATTCTGGATTCTACAGGTGTGTGGGCTTAGAGACAAAGAGAGATGCTGAGAAATATTAACCTCACAACATTTATTTCATGCTCCCCTATTTCCTGAATATGCTGATCAGTATTACACAAAGTGGCAGCAAGATGCTTTGCAAAAACTAGGTGTATTTCCAGTTATTGAGAATATTCAACCCATGGCAGGAGTTGTACTGTTGTTTCCAGATGTGAAACAAAGGAGATTTTAGTATTTGCCAACATTTAAGAAAAGCTTGGTGATTTGTCTGCTATCCAGAGTGACACCTAAATTTGTTTTCTTTATTATGCTTTATTGCCTCAGGAGAGATGCCAAATCTGAATGTGTATTTTGGAGTACTTCATAGTAGTAGGTAGAACCACTGACCTTTATAAACATAGTTCACTCCGTTGCTTGCAATAGATATAGTGGTCCATATATTAGAAGTTATGATGAAAAACTGTGTGAGGTTTTTTCTCTACCTGATTTCTGTCACTGTGGTTCAACACTTGGAAAATACACACAGAGCAGCAGTGACTTAGACATAGGCACTGAGCTGACCTGATTGAATTCTTAGAGATCTTAGAAAAGAAAGTTGGTAGGCAGAAGACTTTGAAATAAGGCAGGATTTATGCCCATTAGTGTCAAGGTTGCATAACTGCATTTCAGACATTTCTTGTTTGTATTCTAGTACAGCTTGTTTTAACTTGTTTGTTATAGTGAAGGTAAACACAATAAAATGGTTATTATATAAATGTTATAAATAATATTATTTATATAATAAGACATCAAAGAAGAAAATTTGCTGGCTGAAAGACTATTGCTGAATGACTGAATGGTCAGTCCTTAAGGAAGGAAAAGTAACAGTCTAAACATGCCATATCATCCTGGAAAGTCTGCCTGTAGACAGGCATTCACTGAAGAAGTAGTGGAAAAATGCATTACTTCTGTCATCCTGTCCACAAATAATCTCTGGAGACTTGGTATGTCACCTATATCAGCTATCCATCCTTTCAACTACCTGGCCACTGCTATCAAAGTGCTACTAATGCTGAAAGAGGGAGTTAGGAATACACACTAGAAGTAACTGTTCCTGTCAGAGATGTGCTGGAATAAGTTTTCCTAATCAATTGTCTTTATAATGTTTCCTCAGTCGATAGGAACAGAACTCTTCTGAAAACCTTAATGAGACTGGCTAAAGGTGCATTGAAAATAACAACTGGAGGGATTGCAAGGGGCAACCATTGCAGTTATGCAAGAATTTATTCCTCCCTGTAAGCAACACAATGATCTCTCTTCAGAAGAAATTAATTCAGAACAAAATCCCCAAAGGTTCAAATTCACATTTAGTGATTTTTCTGGTCACATCTAAGTACTGTGGTGAAGGCGACAGCCTAAGACACAGCTATGCCAAATTGTGTGCAGGAAAGCTTGAAAGAGCACCCAAATCCAGCGTGCAGTTCCTTCAGTGCCAGATATGGCAGATTACTTCTGCCCAGCCTATGAATAAATGAACTCGGATCAATGTGAAAAAGCCTGCTGCTACTGAAGTTACTTTAGTGGAAGCTTTATCCATTTCGGAAGCATATCCTTTTATATCACAGCAGACTGCAGTGCAGTGGCATTCTGCCAAGATGCTCCTTCCTCACTGGAAATGTGTAGAGGATTAAGGCTGCAGGGAAAATGGGATATCTGTTAAAATACTATTTCATTCTTCTGCACTTAAATGGAGTTGAGTGCTATAGTCATTGACCAGTGACGTGTTCCAAGTAGTCTTTGCAGCAATAATACATGAAAAAACAAACAAAACAAAATCCAACACCAAACACAAAAAACCTCACAACCCAAACACCAAAGAAAAAAAAAAAAAAAAAAAAAAAAAAAAAAAAAAAAAAAACAACAAATCCAAAACCCAAAAAACCAAAAACCAGACCCCACAACCCAATGCCTCACTGTTCCAAAGCTGTGATTGCTGCTGGTTGGCTTCCTTCATCGCAATGCCTTGGAATACTCTATGTGTTTAATCCCACTAATTCTCATGAATCAGTACATGCTTGTTTACAGTCATGGGAACAACACAGTCAAGATTGCATCTCTGATAGTACTGCAACTCTGCACAGAGCTATTAAAGTCAAACCTTTTGTAGTCATTCGTCTTCCACTTCTCTGATGTCAGTAGTGTTGTCTCTGTGAGTGCCTGTTTTGGTAACCAGCACTCCTTTAACAGTTTTACAGTTCAATTCTGTACAGGAAGGGCATGCAGTATGCATGTCATGGTGAGGAGAGTACATATCATGACAGCATGCTTATTTGTGTTCATATTTATCCAGGATTTTGCTTTCAGTTATTTAAAAGCAATTTAACCTGCAGATCATAATCTCAGCCCAGTAAACCAGAGCAGCACTGCTGGTGTTTCCACAGCTCACTTGGGGTTTCTGCTGGAATAGTAGTCTTGAGGTTTCTTCCATCTCTTATGATGAAGTTTGTGTTTTGTCCTATTTGCAATTAGCACTTCTTTTTCCTCTTTCACTCCCCATGGGATGCATTCCCAAAAGGAAACTTAACTGGTTTTTAAAATCTTTCTTTTGGAACTGTAGTTAGAATCAGATGAAAATTAATTACACTGATTTACATCTAAGAAAGGGAAGTGAACCTGATGTTGAGATTATCAATGAAGTATGGCTTTAATTTTCCTAAAACCTTAACTCTCTATTCAGTAAACAGTTTCCTAAAGATATTATGATTGAAAAATGCAGTTTAGACCACATTTTATTTGACCACACTGTCAAGTATATTTAAGCATGTATGAATAAAGTACCCTAGAATCTTTTCTCACTGTGTGGTAGATACAGAACAATCTGAGCCCTTTAGAGTCCATGCAGAGCTTGCATTTCAGAGGATTTTAGACTGGAACTTGTAGTGGCTGAGGGCTGGGCCAGTCAGTGTATTACACTGTACAGATAGGATGAAAACATTCTGATTAGGAATAGTTTTTGGCTGTTTTAAACTTACCATGCTTCATTTGGAAAGCAGAGGTGAGCCTTATCAGTTCATTTACACATCAGCGTTTCCATTAGAAAAAAGTTCTTTCGTACATTGCATTGTGTGTTCAGTAAAGCAATCACTTCCTGATCCAGATACTTGGGGAACTTTCCTGCTCTACTTAACAAATTAAAATACCCCTTTTTTAACACTTTGATTAATTTTTTTCTGGTTAGAAGCATATCTAGTGCCACATGAAAAAAATAAAAGTGGGTGTTTGAAGTTGAAAATATTTTGCTAGGGCATGTATTAGTTTATGGAAATCCTAAAGTAAAAGATACTTCTGAAACACAAATTTTACGAATGTTTCATATGTGTATGTTATACCTGTTTCTTTCCTTGTTGAAAGGGATGAAATCTTGACATATTGGTTATGTTTAGACTTAGAAATGCAGCCTGTCTTTGAAAGGCTCTGCCCTGGCATGGTAGGGGAGTCTATCTATCACTTTAAGCCTATTACAATAAAAAGTTGGAGTCTGGTTCATTANGAGTTATGAGCGGGAAAGGAGGAGGAGGGATAAGTTAGAAGTCATCAAGTAAGAACTAAGGACAACTATAGCTATTGAGCTCATCTTGCTGTGAAGATAGGTCTATGCACGCTGGCAATTTCACCTTTGCATGGACTTCTCAAATAAAGGAACTCAGGCCAAAGTGAAGGGAGCACTGTTTTCAGGGTCATACTTTGTATGAGCCTGAGTCATATGAAAGTATACTGAGAGAAGATCACATTCTGAAAGTTTGATCATGGTTTTGAATAAATCACAAGGAAGGTGCTGTGTTTTGCTCTGTTTTCTTGTAAGGAGACAAAAATACCATGTTTGTGTGAGCCACAAGAGGTATGTACATGCAGTTGGAAAGGGAATTGTTTTCATGTCTCACATATCAGGGGCTAGAACCGGTGTCTAAACTGCACCTCACTTTCCTCTGGCAGAGCTCTTTGTTTCTAAGATCCTCCTGAAGGAAGCCTTAGGTAACTCAGGCTTGGCAAACTGAATATGTGCATGCACTACTGTAAAATATTAGCACTGTCAAATAATGCTTACCAAGTATAGACACATTTTTGTCATGGACATTTCTCAACATAAAGAGTATTCACTGAAAGTGGATAGTCACAACAGCAATACTGTGCACTGTGGTAGGCTTGTGAAATATAATTTGATAGAAACCTGCAAAGCATTTTTACTGGGAAAAGGGACTTCTTATGATCAGTAGAATAAGAGTTACTGAACCGTGATTCAGCCAGTAATGATATATCTTTAAGTTTTGGTTCATACCTTTGTGTTCCCAGAGGAGACACTAAGCATCACTCAGAAAACTTAATATATTCTAGTATGTGTTCATTGCCTGGGTTAAGGTGACAGAACTGAAAAAAAAAATTAAAAAAAAAAATCTTAGGGTTCAGGCAATAATTTAAAAGAAAATTCCCTCTTCTGAGACCAGAGTAGTACTTCCATGCTTTACTTTCAAAATACTTGTAACACTTCTATAGAATCTTCTTTATACTGGAGATCCAATGCCAAAAATTACTTCCTTTCTTTCAAACACAGTCTGAATTTAGTTTATATTCATCCTGTGAAAGTGTTGGCTTAGTGTGTAGTGAGGTAAAGCAAGTAGGTTCAAAGCAAAGCTATTTCCATGGGAATCCTGGAGAGCTGTTAATGTTCTAGGAAAGATGAGCGAGAGAGCCAGGAAAACACTAATTTAAAGAACAAAGGCAGATTTAAAGGAAAATCCCCCCCAGTCAAAGGACTGACTTATTATAACTCTGGTAAATGTGACTGGAGAAGTTACCTCTACATAGATTTATTTATGTTTTGTGGTGGTTTGGCCTAGGTCCCCTTAAGAAAGCCACAGAGCTCTCCAGGAGGACCAGAGAGGTCCAGGAAGTGGACCCTGGAGATTGTAATTTTCTTATTCAGTCCCATAATTCTGCTATCACTTTATAAGTGAGCAGCAAAGCCAAATATTTCTCTTTACCTTTCTTCAGCTCCTTATCTTGTAAAGCAATGAGGGAGTAACCTGCCTCCAGCCTTCAAGGCCACAGTGAATTTCTTGCTGTGCAGTCAGGCCTGTTTGGGCCTACTGGGAGACAATGAGGGAGGAGAAAATAAGATTTGGAGTTTTGTGGTTTAGTTTCATTGGGGGAAAGGTTTTGGGGGTGTTCTCATGTATCCTGTGTCTGTATGAGGTGTTAAGGATTCACGTATTCTGTATTTTCCTGTACATCTTTGCATACAATTTTCTGTATTCCTCTCCAATCCAGCCAGAGCATATTTCCTTCGAGAGTAAAACAATTTCTGTCCACTCTTAAAACTAGAATGACAGTTTGTACTATACATGCTGTTGACATCTGACTTTGGAAGTGGAGATCCCCCTGCATCTTGACTAGTCCTGACCAAATGAAACACAACTGGTGCTCCAGCGTTGTGGTTCAGAGCCTTGCCTGAGAGCAGGCTGTTACAAAGCTCCACCTCACACTACATGTAGAGTACAGATCTATTGGGACACTGAAGTTTTGAAGTACTCTCTCATAATGACATGCTCATTTTACTTGGGATGAATAAACATGTTAAGTTTGTGATTATTTAAGTGTCTTTGGTAACCTTAGTTGTAATGGAATGATGGTAATATTTTAGAAAATAGTAAATAAAATTCACAGGAAATAGGTTGTTCCCTGAAAATTGTGAATATTCTGTTGCAATTATTAATAAGCGGTCATGAATATTATTTTATTTCGGGAGAAATTCCTTGAGATTCCTTGGATGTTCGGTCGATAAGAGGTTGTTGCACAAAGATTAGTTATAAACACTGAATCAGTTTAAAGTTTGATTAGTCAAATTGAACCTTGCATTAATTTTGTTAAATATTTACAAAGAAACTTGCTTTCTGCCTGCAGCCCAGTGCTGTACGCAGTGCATTAGTTTCACTTTAGTCCTGCTTGAGCTGTCTTAGATGGTTTTTGCTGCCCACTGCACCTTGGGAATGGAGTCAGTCTCCTTCTTTTAATGATGCCAGTAATTTTCATTTTTAAATTCAAATTAATTATAAATTAAAAATGTAAAAATTTCATTTCTGTTGTTCCTCCATGCTCAAGACTGTTAGCTAGCATGTGGATGATGATGCAGAAGTCCTGAAGAGGTGATTAACATAGCAGTAGAAAGGGGCTGTGCATGTGAAAGATTTTCAGGGTGCTTGAACTAAACTATAAATGGAAGACCATTCATAGCCAGAAAATGTGAAGAGCTTCAGCGTGGCCTGATTTTTTGAAGGGGAGGGAGGAATCAGATGAGTTTGGAGCTCGATAGGTTAATGAATTACATTATTTAATTTCTTAACATTGACTTTATGATCTGGAAGATGAATTCCAGGTCTGTTCTGACATAAAGTTGCATCTAGAAATCAGAACTGTAATGGGGAAATGGGGAAATTCTGGTAAATAAATAGTAGGAAGAGTAATTCTACTTCAGAAGATCAAAAAGGTCTCCACAGATCTGTAAGTCCCCTTCATATTTCCTTGATCTGTCCCTTTGAGAGGCCACTGAAATTTGAGAGGGAAGGTCACATGCAAGAGCATTAGCAATTCTTAATCTCTCTTCTAATTCACAGAAATCCTAACTATCAAATCAAGAAGCTAATTAAAGAGACAATTTCAATTACAATGAGGTTTTGTACTGAAAGTAACTCAAAAATTGCATAATGAGCCTCCATTATCTCTCAGTGATTTCAGAACAAAAGTAGCTAGTCTATCAGGGAAAGATAAATTTCCTCCTGTAAAGTCTCACCCTGCAATACTCTCACTCTGTGGTATAAAACAAAGTTTTAAAGCTCATGCTTAACTTGGTTGCTTGCTAATGCTTCCCAGAGTGTCACAGTGGGTAGTTCTGTTCTCCAAGTTGCAGCAGAACATCATGTTAGTTTGGCAGAATAAAATCTTTCCCACCAGACCTCAAAAGTTTTTATCCTGCCAAGTGTCTCCCTGCACTGCATGTGCAGAGCTAAATCAGTAGCCTCTGGTTTCCTCAGCACTGCATGGTGTTCTTATGCTATCTTAGATATTCAGTGCCAGATTCAGTGGGCTCCAGTTGTACAGTCCTTCTCCAAGAGGCATGTCTACTCGTGCTTTAAGACTCCAGTGCTTTTAATGATGAGAAGAAGCATACTTCATGTTCAGATAATGCATGATTCTCTAAGTTTCAGTTTGAGATTAAGACTACATAAATTGAGGTGTCTGTGGGTGAATGTCTTCATTCATATGAATCAGGTAATCTTCTGTTATGGCCAGTGATGACCTCGTCAGTAGTCAGCAGAGTTTAAAGAAAGATTTGTTTCAGCTGATTTAATTGTTTATATAGTGAATTAAGCCACCAGAGTTGTAACACAAAATCTGTGAACAAAGATGCTCCCTATAAAAAAATGTTTTAAATTCATAAATGCTCAAATCAAAATGATCCTACTATATCTAGAATTTTCAGTGCCCTCTTGGAAGTTTTAGAAAAATACCAGCTATGACCACCTATAGACTTGTACAGGAAATTGACTTATACAGGTAACTAATAAAAAATAAAAATACTAAGCTATCGTTGAAGGCTAATTCCCCCCCAGATAATCAATTTTATTGAGGTTAGGCCCTATCATCATCACTATGAGATGCATATAAAAGGTATTTAGCAGAAGAGTCTGCACAGTGAAATTCAACCCTTCCCATGTTAGAGAAACGGCAGAGACTTTGTATGTATGTCTTCTGACAGTCTTTCTGCTGTCACATCTCTTAATCTCAGATACCCAGAACTCTTTTCTTTCTGTGTTCTGAAGTCTCCTAGCCTGTCAGTTCTGTTGACCTTAAATCATGCTGTCTGCCTGGTTTACCCAAATAACTGAACAACATTGTAAATTTAAGCTATAGACTATAGACTCTTGTGCCTGATTTGTTCGAACCTGTGATGTTGCGTCCTCATAGCAACTTGAATGACAGAACTTCAGACTGAATCTCCACAAGGGAAGAGCCTCTGTGCCAAAGCATTTTTACTCACTCACTCCTGTCCCAGCACCATATTCTGCTTTTCCAGTACAAATACTTAAAATGTCTGAATGAGTCCATAAAAAAAAAAAAAGTCCCCAAAGCAAACTCACCAGCTTTTCTATATTTTACTTAGATTTCACTAATGATAAAATTTGTCATATGTCCCGTTACCATTAGCCTTGCAGCAGTGGTGGTAAGGAGCTGCAGTATGGAGGTATTTTAGTTTTCATGCTGACTTCCTTGACAAAGAAAATGTGTTATGTAACTCTGCATCTAAAAATTGTCTTCTTGTCCTAATTATTGCAACTTGTATGATATAAGATTAGTAGATTACTTGGTTATTTTACAAACTCATGTTAAGAATAAATACAATATTTCGATACAGATTAGTTTATTAGTTTATTACTTGCAGCCTTAAAGCACATTTTTGCAGATGGCTTATGATTCACTGTTACAAAATGTAACACTACCAATATATACACAAAAAGCTGGCAAATGTACCAAACATCTCTTGCAAACCCTTTGTTTCAAAATACATTGTGCTTGTTCACAATCCTTACTTGTATTTCTCATAAAAAATAAAGCCACAGTAGGTTGGAGTTGTGATCACGAATTTTGAACATTTAACTTAGTAATGAGAACATCTAGAGTAGCTTACTTCATATTAGTATTGATTCAGTTCTTAGCATAAGGTTAGTAATATGAAATTAATTACCTTTCCTATCAGCAGTCACTAATCCAATTCTTCTGTGGATGCATTTTTGCATGTCTGCTCAGTGATTTATTTGGTTTTTTGTTTCCATTAGAAATAGAAACATGGCAAGTATGGCAGTGGCATGTTTACTGGATAGGAGGTAAAGGTTTGGTGATAGCTTGACAATTTGCAGCACCATCCAGGTGGTCAGAAAGGGAGCAGCTGGGGGGCCTTACTGTGTGGCTCCCACATGAAGGTTATTTCCCCTTTCCCTGCTCAAGCTGCAGCTGTCCTTGTCTAGCAGATTATCTGCAGTGCAGATATGTAGAAACTAAATCTGATTTCCAAGTGCATTACTCTGAGTGGTCTGCCATCATTCCTTGAAGGGTAAATTTATCTTGCTCTCACAGTCATTAACAAAAATATACAATTGATTAAAATTAAAAGATGGTTATTTTAATTGATCTTTTTAATTAGAAAATCAGCTTGGATCTTGAGTTCTTCTATGTTGAAATTATACTTTTAACAATGAACAACTTTGAAAATCCCACTTAAATTCCCTTTTTGTTTTAATATTTTCTCCTTTGTTATTCATTTGTTTCCACTTCTTTCTTCATACTCCATTACATTTTCCATTTCTTCTCCTTTTCTGTTTCTTAGTTCATTCTTTTGAATAGCCATTTGAAAACAATGTTTGTCTGGTAAGGCAGTTCGTATTTAAATATACTAGAGTGCAAAAAAATTTGTTGTAGTTGAATGTTGGTCCAAAGAAAACTGCAAAGTTAAAATACTGCTGTATAAAAGGCTGAAAAGGATGTTTTGAAAGAATTCTGAGGGCTTCAAAATGTAGTTTCATCTTATATCAGAATTTGATCTCTAATTCCTTCATACAACGCAGTCAAAATAAAATCAGCTTTGAAATTATTCAACAAAATAATCTAAAATTTTATGCACTCTGATGTTTATAATTTATCATATACTGAAAATTTCAAAGTCAAATATAATGCCAAATTGAGAATCACTACATTTGAGTCAGGGTGTGTTATAACTGAGTATTTTAATACTATTGATGCGTCTTTAATGTTATTTAAAATGTTGGTAACAGTGGAATGTTTTAAACAAAATGTAGACAGTTAATTTAGTAGATTTGGTAGATGAAAATGGTTTCTTTAACATTGAAAAGCAACAAGGAGGAAGCGATGTTCTTACTGATGACTTGTCTATTTTTTTTTTTTGTGTGTGTGATGTGAATTCATATATTTATATCATTATGATATCTTTCTTGAAACCTATACTCCGAAGTACTTACTGATCTTAATGACTGGAACAGGGGCTTTCGAATTTTGAGATAGTCCTAAAGTAATATCTGCTTTACACTTTATGTGCAAAAGAGTGAAGTGTGTCATCATTTACTAAAAACAGTGTTCGAGTGTTACTATCTGCCAGAGAAGTCCACAGTAAAAAGCCAAGCCAGGAGGGGGTTTTGCACATGTATGGTGATGAGGGAGGTGCTTCATCCATCAATCGAGGGAGAGAGGAGGGCTCCAGACATAGGGTACAGTGGGATGCAGAAATTGTCCCTGTGTTTGGCTGCAGTGGCATCACAGCTAGGAACTAGAGAACCAGAGGAAAATGTCTCTATCCACTTTCCAAAGCCTACATGCCTCCCCAAAAATATCCAGTTGTTTCTCATGTCCTTTTTCCTTGACACCTGCGGGTATCTCAGGATGAGTGGCAATGTGGCAGAAAAATATATCATGAGTTGTGTGTGAGAAACCAGAGGGGATGGATTTGATTCCAAACTGGAATAGATTTCAGAGGGAGGTGGTGAAGTCACCATCCTTGGAGGTGTTAAGAAACACGTGGACATGGCACTTTGCAGCGTGTTTTAGTGGCCATGTTGGTGTTAGTTCGATGGTTGGACTTGGTGATCTTAGAGGTCTTTTCCAAACAAAGCAATTCCATGATACAACAAAGCATACTTTAACCAGTGTAATATCCTATCATACCGTCCTTAAATCCACAGTTAAAGGAGAATTGAGGATCTCTTAACTTTAGCTTTGTCCAGCTCTCTCTTTGGCAGATTGTAAGCACCTGCTAGAACCATACAGAGCCTTAAAAATAGTTTGCAAATATTTTCATGTCAAAACCTGTGTTTTTGAAAATACAGCTGATATTCCAATCCTTGCAAAATTCCTGTGACTTAAAACTGAGCATATGCATAAATTAATGTATACATGTATTCATACATTTTAAAAATCACTTAATGATTGTCCTTCAGCAATAATGTATTCAAAGTGACTAGTATCCCTGTAATTTCTTTCTCAGGTTATTTTCTGACTATTAGGATCCTTGCTAATGTGAGTGTGCTTTATTGACCTTTCCTTAATTGCCCTGGAATTTCCATTACAACATTTCAAAATTGTCATTAGTTTATTTGCTAAGGTGCCAATGCTTGTATTGTTTGCTACCTGCAGAGAAGTGCAGTAATCCTTGCTGATAACATCACATATCATTCTTGGCTGGGCTTTGACTCAAATAATAGAAGGGGGGCTGTATGTTTTTTCCCTAGCTTCAGTATTCTTTTTATAGATAAAATCATTTCACTGAGATAAACCAACAGACCAGTTTAAAAGACTCTGAACTTAAATGATTGTTCTGTTCAGAGGATAGTAGCAGCTCTGAATACCATACATGTAAACCAATAAATGCTGCACTTCATAAGTAAAAAATTAATCTCAAGCATGTTTTTAAAGTTTATTTTCATGTTTATGGAATTTTAAAATATCACAAGCATCACACGAGTTGGCCCAAATTATTTAAGCATGAGAATCACCTAGAGTACACTTCTCTTGTCTTTGAATCAACACTGGGACATTGTGCAAAAGCAAGCTGCATGGCTGTTAACCTTGGTTTACCTGATAAAGCCTGGATTTTCTGGTTGATGTAGGTGAGAGATAGGTTGGTCTGTCTGAATTTCAAATCCAAGAGAATTCTTAGCTCAGAGAAGACATTTGCAGGTACTTTCAATGTGGGACAAAAATTGAGGATGAGAGACCTGACTCACTAGCTAATAAGCTCTTGTTCATTATCAGGACTTAGTATTTTGAAATTGATATATCGCATCCCCACTTATTCTAGTACAAGCTAAGTGAGAGTCAGATGGTTTTCTAAGAAAAAAGGAAATTCCTAATTACAGATGACATTATTCTTTAGAAGTGGGTGCTTACTGCTAATATATTTAATATTGCACCTGGGGAAGTACTCTTGGATTGACTCTTGGTACTTGTTCTTATTGCCAAAGCATGCCTTCCTACATCATATTAAGTTAGTGAGACAGCTTTCCCACTATAGCAGATTTTATACTTTTTTCAGATCTTTGTATGAAAATTTATCCTGACAGATCCATGTTTGGTCCAGCACGTTTACAAGCTGTTCTCAAGTTGTAAAGCAGTTTTGCATTTCTTCCCCTGATTTTAAAATAAAGATTTTTGATTCTTCAAATCTTCAGGTCTGCTAATGCTTTTTGATCACTTTTTTTTGTAATATCTCCGCACAATGGAATATTAAAAACACAAATCAACCTTTTATACTTGACTATCCTTTTAAAAATTATTTTAATATTACATCTGTGCCTCAGTATAGTACCAAATAATACCAAATTAAAATGAGCCCTGTTATCCTATATGGGTCTTATTTTAAATTTCTGGAGAATTGGCAATTCACACTACATGGTAAATAAATTCTTTATTACCAATATGCTATCCAAGTGAAAAAAGAGTTGCATATACTATATAATACTCTGCACAGAGACAAACAAAACAACCAGCAAAGGTTATGTTTTCTTACACTTTGGATTCTAGAAAATCACTGAAAAGTCTTGTATTAGTATAATGTACAATGTTATGTTCCCAAGAGATGCAGAAAGCAGTAGCTCTGACTGTCTAACTTCTATTAGTGGAGCGTTCACCTGGAAAGCTCAGTGCTTACTGGCTTGAAGTCCAGATGGAGAGCAGTGACAAGTGGTGTCCCTGAGGTGTCTGTACTGGGACCTGTGCTGTTTAACATTTTGTTCAGTTATATATACAGTGGGATCAAGTGCACCACCAGCATGTTTGCAGATGACACCAAGCCAAGTGGTGCTGTTGATACACCAGAGGCATGGGATGTCATCCAGAGGGTCCTGGACAAGTTGGAGAGGTGAATCCAGATGAACCTCATGAGGTACAAGAGTAAATGCAGGGTTCTGCACCTGGACTAGAACAATCTTCACTATCAATACAGACTGGGGGAGGAGGTGATAGAAAGCAGCCCTGAGCAAAAAGACTTGGGGGTGCTGGTGGACAAGAATCTGGACAGGAGCAGACAGTTTGTGCTTGCAGCCCAGACGGCAAATCACATCCTGGGCTGCCAGCAGATCCAGAGAGGTGATTCTGCCACTTTGCTCTGCTCTGGTGAGACCTTACCTGGAGTACTGCATCCAGCTCTGGAGCCCTCAATACAGGAACGACATGGACCTGATGGAGTGGGTACAGAGGAGGACCACAAAAATGATTAAGGGGTTGGAGCATCTCTGTTATGAGGACAGTTTGAAGGAGCTGGGGTTGTTCAGCTTTGGAAAAGCAGAGGTTCCAGGGCGAACTAATAGTGACATTCCAGTGCCTGAAGGGGGTCTTCCAGTGCCTGAAGGACTGAGAGAGACTGTTTACAAAGGCTTGTGGTGACAGGACAAGGGGCAGTGGTTTCAAACTAGAAAAGAGTACATTTAGATTGGACACTGGGAACAAATTCTTTACCATAAGGGTAGTGGAACACTGGAACAGGTTGTCCATGGAGGTGATTGTGGCCCCCTCCCTGGAGATATTCAAAGTGAGGTTCAACAGGGCTTGTGTTCTCAAAGGAGCTGGTGGACAAAGGTTACTTCTGGGAAATCTGATATTTTGATAGTTGGCTTCCAAACGAGCATTCGATTATTTTATTGCTTGGAATTAATGTGGCCTTACTGTAACATAGACTTTTAATAAGTAATAAAATATATAAAGCATGCAGGAATAAACTCTAAGTATAGTATATCATATATACTTTATTACATGTATTATATCACATGAATGCAAGTATGATCAAAATTAAATACTGTGTATTGGAAATTAATTATTTTGAGATGTTTCCAATGATGTAATCAAAGACTGAGGAACATTTAAAGTCTGACATATTCTAATGAAAAAATCTTCCATTAATTATTTTTTCTCTAACCACCTCTGGCTATTAAGCCTTGTTTCTTGTAGGGAGAACATGACATTTGTTTCACATAATTCATGCTGATTTCCAGGAGATACAATGCTGAGAGATAACTTCAATTAGTGTGTGATGCATCCACTGTGATCTGAATGCTGTAATGTTTGCCTCTGTCACTGTGATGTCTTACAGTAATTCTATCCACCAAAAAAAAAAAACAAACAAATAACAAAAACCCCAAAACAAATAGCTAATAGAGAAGGAACATGGTGGTAGAAAGTTCTCTGAAAAGGAATAACCGTTTTTCTCTTGTTCAGCAAATCCAACCTTCAAGCCACTAAACATATTTTTCTTTTGAGGTTTTTTCTTTTGCTGAGGGTTGAATGAAGGGGAAGTCATGCCCGAGTTAAAATTTCACCTTTGAATATAATTTTTTTCAGACTTCTTTATGTGATTTTGTATGCAAGCCAAAAGTCTTTAATAGCATCTTTTTATTCGCTGCATTTTAAATAGCAGAAGAAGAGTGAAGGGTAGAATTACCCAGCAGATTTTTTGCGATTTCCCTTGCTAATGTCTAGCTGAGTCTAGAGGGTTTTTTTGCCAAGAGCCATTCTGCATGAAACAAAGCACAGGCCCCAGCTCTGTGGAGCAAACCAGGCACAGCAAAAGGCTTTCATGACCAGCAAGTGTGATGGCAAGCCATAGCTGCTCTTAGACTCGGAAGGAGACAGACACAGTAGCCATCACATATGTGTGGCATTGACCAGATGAAAGAAAGTTGACTTGTGGTCTAGATCCAGGTCAGAGTCCTACATATGATTAGTTCCAGGTAAGGAGAGGAGTCAGTGCTTCTTTCCTTCACTGATAGTGTTGATAACAACTCACCAAACTGGGAAAATAATTGCAGCTCTAATTTTCAGATACACTTTTTAAAAGAAGCCTCAGCTTCTTTTAAAAGGCAGTTTCAGGGGCTATTGATTGTTCTCCTAAAGAGATTGCTTTTTTCTCAACTGATTCTCCACATTATTATTTAGTGTCAGTAACTGCAACATTTTTCACATTTCTGTGATCACTGTCATCACAAGAGGCTAAAAAGCACACCAGTCCATGAATTGCAGTTCTCCCCTTTGTGATTTTCTTATGCATAAACACACCCACACAGCTGCTGTGTGACTGGTGTCCTATCTTAACAATTGTGTGCTCAATGCTGCATTGAGATGGGTGATAGATCTCATGCCTTCAGAGCTCAGCAAAAGGCATCTTTAATCTTTTGGTATTTCTGCCATTTTAACTTGTTATTTTTTCATTGTCATCTTCAAGTGGAAATTGTCCAATATCTCAAGTGGTTAAATACCATTAAAAGGATTTACAGCTCTAAATAAAATGTAACCTCTCTGCTTGTGGCTGTGAATTAAGTCAGTTCCAAGCTACTGAGTTTCAAAACATTTTAAAAGTATGATATGACAGGGTTTCAAACATCCTAAGACCTTCTTCATTTCCCTAGATGGTTATATTTTACAAATTGTCAGCTTCATAGAATTATAGAATGTCTCGAGATGGAAAGAATCTTAAAGATCATCTAGTTCCAACCCCTTTGCCATGGGCAGGGACACCTTCCACTAGACCCACATTGCTCAAGGCTCATCCGGCCTGGTCTTAAACACTTCTAGGGATGAGTCATCTACAACGTTCTCTGCGCAACCTGTTCCAGTGTGTCATCATCCTCATAGTAAAGAACTTCCTACTAATGCCTAATATAAATCTACCCTGCTCTAGTTTAAAACCATTGCCCCTTTTCCTATCACCACATGCCCTTTTAAAGAGCCAGTTTTCCTGTAGGCCTCCTTCAGGTACTGGAAGGGCACTATAAGGTCACCCCAACAGCTTCTCTTCCTCAGACTGAACAACCTCACCTCCCTCAGCCTGTCCATGTAGCAGGGGTGCTCCAGCCCTCTGATCATCTTCATGGCCCTCCAGCAGGTTCATGTCCTTCCTGTGTTGAGGACTCCAGAGCTGAACACAGTACTGCAGGTGAGGTCTCATCAGAGCAGAGCAGAGTGGCAGAATCACCTCTCTCAATCTGCTGGCTGTGCTTCTTTTGATGGAGCCCAGGATGCCATTTAACTTTTAGGCTATGTGCAAGGGCACATTGCTGGATCATGTCCAGCTTCTCGTCTACCAGTATGCCCAAGCTATTTTCCTCAGGGTTGCTCTTGAACTGATCGTTCCACAGCCAAGTGCAGGACCTGTAATCTTTTTTTTACTAACAGAGGATAAAGGGATAGCTGCTTTATTTTAATTATGGAGTTTTGTAGTAATTTTGTATGGCTGAAATAGTGAAGAATAAGAAAAATGACCCATAAAAGGAAAGGTTTGGAACATAATTTTCAGCAGTTATTTAACTGGTTCTCTCCGAGGGAAAAGAGTCAGCTAGTCAGGCGACATAAGTAGAAGAAATGTCCAGGTTACTTTGTGCTTCTATCATACACCTCTATGTTTCCATGTGGATTCATACACATTTAGTTGGGTTTTGTTTTAATAGTTGCAGTACATTCAAATTAGGATGAAATGTGCAGCTTACTGGCCTTTTATTTAACAAGACACCTATAGGGAAGCCACCATTAGGAAATGTTAGATACAGTATCATGTTAATTTTTACACTTTCTCCTATGCTCATGCAGAGCACCATTGTGTGCCACTGAACAGTTGTTGTGTCCCGCTTAAGAAACATATTTCATTTTGCTGACTGAAAATTCGTCAGGATAGGAGAAACCATGTCAGAGTAAGAGTACATGGCTGAGCTGACATCTGTGCTGTGCATGGAGGGTGTTCACCCATGTGCTCACATGCTGTGGACATGACTGCTTGTACAAGCATTTTGAGACAAAATCTTGACTAAATATCAGCTATTTTTCATATTGTAATTACAGGATTTTCTTGGAACTAGAATCCTGTTTATAGAAATGTTTTTTAGAAATATGACAAAAAGAGGGGCAACGATAACCTCCACTTTTTATTCAACAAGGAGGGGAATGTCGTGACTAGAAATGAGGAAAAGGCAGAGGTGCTTAAAACCTTCTTTGCTTCAGTTTTCAATTGTAAGGCAGGCTGTCCCAGGACAGCTGCTTCCTGAACTGATAGGTGGGGACAGGGAGCAGAACAGCCCCACTGTAATCCAGAAGGAAGTAATTAGGAACTTGTTCAGCATCTTGGATCCTCACAAGTCTATGGGACCAGATGGGCTCCATCCCAGGGTGCTGAGAGACC
This sequence comes from Psilopogon haemacephalus, assembly GCA_013396835.1. Classification (NCBI taxonomy): domain Eukaryota; kingdom Metazoa; phylum Chordata; class Aves; order Piciformes; family Megalaimidae; genus Psilopogon; species Psilopogon haemacephalus. The sequence goes on from VWZI01019324.1 coordinate 161,175, forward strand.
TGGCAGATGAGCTCACCATTTATCAACAGTCCTGTCTCACTGGAGTGGTCCACAAAGACTGGAAGCTGGTCATTGTGGTGCCCATCCACAAGAAGGGCCAGGAGGAACCAGCAAATTACAGACCTGTCAGGGGTTGTTCCTGGAGAAGAAGCGGCTCAGGGGAAACCTTATTGCTGTCTACAATTACCTGAAGGGAGATTGTAGACAGGCAGGGGTTGGTCTCTTTTCCTAGGCATCCAGTGACAGAACAAGAGGACACAGCCTCAAACTGCACCAGGGCAGGTTTAGGCTGGAGATTAGGTCGAGGGAAGTGATTCTCCCCCCTCTACTCCGCCCTGGTGAGACCCCACCTGGAGTACTGCATCCAGTTCTGGAGCCCCTATTACAAGAGGGATGTGGACATGCTGGAGCGTGTCCAGAGAAGGGCCACAATAATGATCTGAGGGCTGGAGCACCTCTGCTATGAGGACAGACTGAAAGAGTTGGGGCTGTTCAGTCTGGAGAAGAGGAGGCTCCAAGGTGACCTTATTGTGGCCTTCCAGTATCTGAAGGGGGCCTACAAAACAGCTGGGGAGGGACTTTTTAGACTATCAGGTAGTGTTAGGACTAGGGGGAATGGGGCAAAGCTGGAGGTGGGGAGATTCAGACTGGACGTGAGGAAGAAGTTCTTCAGCATGAGACTGGTGAGGCCCTGGAACAGGTTGCCCAGGAGGGTGATTGGGGCCACTTCCCTGGAGGTGTTTAAGGCCAGGCTGGATGAGGGTCTGGCCAGCCTAATCTAGGGTAGGGTGTCCTTGCCCATGGCAGGAGGGTTGGAACCAGATGATCTTTGTGGTCCCTTCCAACCCTGACTGATACTGTGATTTTGTAATTCTAAGTTGTACACAGAAAGAGTAACTGCCCATTGGAACAGGCTGCCTGGGTAGGGGAGGCATTGGAGTCACCATCCCTGGAAGTGTTTAAAAGGAGACTGGATGTAGCACTTAGTGCCATAGTTTAGTTAATTAGAAGGGTTAGGTGATAGCTTGGACTCGATGATCCTAGAGGTCTTTTCCAACCTGGTTAATTCTGTGATTCTCCTATACAGCTACTTTATTTGTAAACACAACAATAATTTTAATGGATGGCCTAAGTGATTTTTTGCTTTTGATTCCAGGGTATTTCATGCATTTTTTAATCTTAAAAAGAGAACATCATGGCTCAGATTCATGGTAGGCAGTTGATGTTTCTTCACTGAAGCAGAGCTGCAACTCCTTCAACTAAGAATATTTATGTATGTATATAATGTGTATTGAAGGACTCGAGTGAAATGTACTGTGCGAAAAGTGTAACAATATGTTAAATCAGGTTCCATTTTCCATCTGTCTTGGGATATATAATGGAGAACAGCTTTAAACTGTTTTGACCTTTTTACAGTTATATTCAAATACCCACTTTGCCTCCTTTTATATCTGTTTTTATACTATTGCACTGCACATTTGTTTTTGTTCATAGCTACCCTCCCTTTCTGGGGAGTGGGAATGAGTTTCTATCGTTATCTTTATTTACAGAAGTCATGGTCCTCAACCTTCATCATGACTACACTCTCAAGATGAGCTTTACTTGCTCTCCTCATGGGCCATTGTGGTGGTTTAGCAGTTACCTGCCCCCCTACCTTTTGATATAAACCCCGGCTAGGACTCAGAACACTGGAAGTTGGTAAATAAAGCTTTATATTTACAGCTTTGCACAATATACAAGCAGATATTTACAAGGTATAACAGATATTTACAGATATATACAATGAAAAGGTAATACAGAAACACCACACCCCTCCCAGAGACCAAAATTCACAAGAGGGGTAAGCAACCACCCCTACCACCTTTCCCCCCTTCCCCAATCTTATCTCACCACCTGTTGATGTTGCAGACAAGCAGAGGTAGATCGGCCAGGGGAGTTAGCAGTAGGAAAGAAATTAGTAGAATTACTGAGAATTAGCTACCAAGGCAGAGAGACAAAGGAACCATGCAAAGAGCAGCTACAGCCAGAAAGGTCTGAAACCGTCTGCCTATCTGTGTTTGGGTTACACTTTTAAAAACAACTTTTTTTTTCTTTCTCAGTAAAGCTCTGGGTGAAGTGACATACTGTGTTTTCCTCTCTCATCCAATAGTCTAATTTCTCACTCAGATTCTCCAATTAATTCAAACCAGCACAGCCATCTCTTCTTTGATTGTGTTCTGTTGTTCCTTCTCCTTGAACACAGAAAGACAAAACTACACAAGTTAATTTGCTAAAATCATGGAATCATGTAGCTTGAAAAGACCTAAAGATCATTGAGTCCAACTAAATCTAACACTGCCACTAAACCATGTCTCTAAGTGCCACATCTATATGTCTTATAAGTACTACCAGCAATGATGACTCAAGCACTTCCCTCAGCATCCTATTCAAATGCTTGACAATCCTTTTGGTGAATATTTTTTACCTAATATTCAACCTAAATGTCCCCTGACACAACTTGTGGATGTTTTTTTCATCTCATCCTATCACTTGTTACTTTGGAGAAGATACCAACCCCCACCTAGCTACCTTTCCAGCAGTTATAGAGAGTGGTATGGTCTCCCCTCAGCCTTCTTTTCTCTAGACTACAGTTCACTCAGGCTTCTGCTTTAGATGTTTAACAAGTCTCACTGTCCTTCTTTGGACACAGTTCAGCACCTGGGTGTTGCTCTTGCAGTAAGTGGCCCAAAACTGAACACAGTATTTGAGATACACTCTCACCAGAGATAGTTTGCTCAGTAAAAGAATTACAGCTACTTCTGTGGTATAGGTATTACCCTGGTTTGGATTTGAGCATATTTTCGCTCTTTAATATCACGTATTTTCCTGACCATCCCCTCAATTTGTTTTCCACGTTATTTCTACTTTGCCATTTTACTTTATTTCCAGTATGTGGTGAACTCCTGTCGTCTTCCATGGCTACAGCACATTTTCTTGGTCATACCACAGTTCTGCAACTGTACCAATACTGATGTCTTTGGTCAAGATATCAACATATACATCAGACAGCAACCATTCTGTCTGGTCTTTCTTGAAGTGCAAGTTTTATAGCTGTAAAATCCAGATATGCATGACATCTGATAGATTAAAGTGAATGAACACACAACGATTAACAACGTTTAGTGCATACTGTGTAATATCTATGTTCTTTATAAGTGAAGAAAATTAATCTCTTGCTTTTGAAAGGAGAATAAATAATACTCTTTTTTGTAGTCAACTGGTCATACCTCATCAGTAGAGAAAAAACCCAGCAAACTCTCTGGAAAATAGGAGTATTCAGGTAGGATCTTAGGGAAGGGAAGGAGAGGTTATATTCAGGTTATCTTTGCTCCAATTTCTTGGGCTGTCTTTCTGCAGCAAAATTTTTGTGATTAGTGAACGATGCTGGAAGTACTGTTTTTTCAACAGTTGCAAGTGATTTTCTATATCCCATTTGGTATGGAAAGAATGGTTTACAATAACAAAAATATTTATTATTTATGCCTCTATTCAGTGTCATGTATCAGATTCCTAACTGGCACACAAATAAGCAATTTTCTTTTGTCCATTTTACAACACATTACATATGTAAGTGGGGGAATCTCCAGACATCTCTTGTTTCCATAATTTTGGAACTATTTGGTCTTTCTCATTGTCGTGGTATCACTTTAATTGTAAGATTTTCTATGATATATATTGGTATTCCCCTTCTTCAAAAAATAAGGTATATTCTGATGGACAAGAAGGAATTTTTTTTCCCCATCTATATCAAGCAATCAGTGCCTCTGCTCTCTTTTGGATTCAGCTCAACTTCGCTTAGTAGTATCTATGAAAGAGATTGTTAACCACATCCTTTGTGTTTTCTGAAGAGAATGTGAAATGTGGTGTATAGTTAGAACAATTCATGGTGTTTCAGGTTCTCTTTCTTACACATCTATAAAAAAGCTATACAAAATCAATTATAGAAAACTGTTAGACTACAAGCTCACAGCATGGCTTGGTTTTGTTTGCTGTTTTTTTTTTCCAATTGGGCCTAACTTTATTAAGGAGGTAAGTGAAATAAACACACACAGCCAAACCAGAGGGATAAATCTGTTGTAACCAGTGGGTTAAATCTGCTCTGGTTAGTGCTCTGCCATAGGAGGTCCTAAACATGTAAGTCCCCATTTTGTTGTAAAGATGACTCTATAATCATCAACAAACAGATTAATCCACCCTTCTTTGCAAACTGGGATTATTAGCACTTCTCCATTTCGAAAGACATAGTGTCTGTAAGAGATTCAGAGGTTATGGTCACAGCCTCCATATAAACACTGAAGAAGGACAGATTATCTGAAAATAATCAAAATATTGGAGAAATATGTTGATTCTGTGCCTTGAAGGATCAAATCACAGGATCATGGGATGTCAGGGCTTGGAAAGAACCCAAATAGGTCATCAAGTCCAACCCTGCTGCCAGAGCAGGACCATACAATCTAGCTCAGGTCACACAGGAACTCATCCAGACAGGTCTTGAAAGTCTCCAGAGAAGGAGACTCCACAATCCCTCTGGGGAACCTGTTCTGGTGCTCTGTGACCCTTACAGTAAAGAAGTTCCCCCTTGTGTTGAGGTGGATCCTCCTCTGATGAAACTTAACGTGCACGTCTCCTCCTATCACAGAGAGCAAGTAAGAGCCTGTCCCCGCTCCTGACACCCAGCCCTTAGATATTTATAAACATTTATTAGATCCCCTCTCAGTCTTCTCTTCTTCAGACTAAAAAGCCCCAGGTCCCTCAGCCTCTCCCCATAAGGCAAGTGCTCCAGTCCCCTAATCATCCTCATAGCCCTCTCCAGCAGATCCCTGTCCCTCTTAAACTGGGGAGCCTAAAATTAAATGCAGTATTCAAGATGAGTTCTCACCAGAGGGGGAGGAGAATCTCCCTTGATCTGCTGGATACATTCTTCTTAATACACCCCAGGATCCCATTGACCTTCTTGGCCACAAGAGCACATTGCTGTCCCATAGATAACTTGTTATCCATGAGGACTCCCAGATCCCTCTCCATAGGGCTGCTCTTCAGCAGATCACCTCCCAGGCCATACTGGTGCATAAATTAGCCAGACTTCCTAATTCTAATATTCATATTAGATTATTTTAGAAATTGATTTCTATGAAGTCGTCTGCGTGGTGATATAGTGCATTAGACATCCAGCATCTCATTCTCTCTCTGTTCCATGGGGCCTTTTAAAATTATGAAAGTTTCTCTATATATAAGAATTTTTACTCTTACTGTTCAGGAATTATTAAGATTGTTGCAGATGAGTCAGCTAATTATTTTCCTAATTTAGTCACTAGCTGGCTTAAATTTTAAAGACTATGATCATCTGCATGAGGTGAAGGAACACGGTAGAGATGTCAGCTGTGTTCTAAGATTATTTTTAATAGGGCATACATTTAGGTGACTGATATATATTCTTGCTCAATTTTGTTCAACTGAGCTGTTATTGAAGCTAAATAATATAACTGTTATTATTTTTATCAAGACAGTGTCCTATGAGTCAGCAAGTACATCCCTGTATAGAAGTAAGCGTACAGCATTTACATTTTCTGTCTGAATTGCATGTTGGGAGAAAAAAATCATCCTCCTTAGTCAAAAAACACCATGGACAAACCAGATATCTTCCAGGGCTGTCTGGGGCTTTTGATCTGCATTCACTGTGGAGGAAATAATTTGTGCCAGGTATTTGCCACCCTGTATAGCTTCTTTCCTGCTCTCCCACTGGGAGACCAAGGATAATACTATGACATTTCTCAGGCCATTCATAGGGTGGCTCCTCTTTGTGCTGTGCATTGCAGGAGGTTAAAAACAAAGCTGAGATTCAACCCCAGGTTATATAATTTGTTAATAAATAAGAACATACAAGAGAAATAAGCAGTCATAAACACGCATACAGAGGCTTGATTCAGAGTCTATACTTTTTGTTTCTATTACTAGGATCAATGTAGCTCAAGGAAATGCACATTTGTTTTCTCTGTACATGAGTGGTTCTGACACTTTGTGTTGCAAATGTGCATATAACTGCATCCTTTATTTAGTGTTCATGTCAATACTCTCAGCCTTGCAGCATCTGTGGAATGCCCCTAGAGTCCTTAGAAATAAGTCTTAAGGGGAAAATCGTTCAAACTTCTGTTTATTTGAAGCAGAGCATGGAGCAAGCAGCTGGGTATGAATCAGATTGACCTGGTCCCAGGCAGAAGGTATATCCTGCTTTCCATAACTACTCCACTGATAGACTAAGAACATATATGAAAAAACAGTACTGACTTGATACTTTACTTTTAAGTAGAGCAGTGAGAATTACTGTTTGCGTGTTTTCAGAAAAAGTGATATTATCATCAGACACTAGAGACAATTTATAACATTTACCAATACCAGAAGTCTTATTTCAGCATATGCTGCTTCTTGAACAGGTGCAGAATGCAGCCAGCCTTGTGCTCATGAACAGAGGCACCTGAGGTTTTCCTCTTACTTTTATGCTAACCTACATTTTTCATAGGTAATTTATCTTTTTTTTTTCTGTTGGTTTTTCAAATTTAAAATAAATATAGGGAAATTTCAGTTTAATAATTAGTAATTTTTCAGACTTCATTAAGTTTTTCCAAATATTTAGAACAATCCTTCTTATATGTTATCTACCAGGCACTTTTAAACTAGCAGAAGCTGGACAGCAGTCAGAAACTGTGGGAAATTCAGTTTCTGAATGCCTTCCAACTTTTGCCAGCTAGAAACACAATATAAAAAGAATTGAAATTGCAAAACTTATTTTATCAGTACAAAAAATCTGAACTGACTTAATGACAAGAAGAATCTATTAGATTAGTTTTAAGAAAATTTATGCTGGCTTTAGTGGACTCCAGTTCCCACAGTTTCCTTTAAATTCTTCTGTCTCTATAGATGTAAACAGTTTCCTTTAGATCCTCATCCAAACTGCAGTTAGTATTAGATAAATGCTTAATGCAATGGGGTTTTTTTATGTTGGTGAGTTGCAATTACTGCAGTGAAGTCCATGGAAGAAGTTCTGGATGAATTCCCTTCAAGGGTCTGGATTGAGTGCACACAGGAGAGGCAGCTGTAGTGTCCTTTGGAAAGATCATCCTTTCTTCTCCATCTATTCCACTGCCAGCCGAGTCCACTTGGCCAGGTCCCTATCCTCACTGGGCATGGAGCACAGATGGCAATCTGTGGCTTTTCTCCAAATTAGCTGGAACTAGGGTGCCCAAATTTCCCAAAACAGGGCAGAATTCCCCATATATTTTTGAGTCTTTCATATTTTTTCCCTAGTTTTTATTTCAACTGAAAATGGTGGAAGCTTCAGTATGAAGCTCAGGAATATTTTGTGTCCAGAAGGTCAGGGGAGGTGATTCTGTTGCTCTGCACTGCTCTGGTGAGACCACCTGGAGTACTGTGTCCAACTCTAAAGTACCCAACACGAGAAATATATGAACCTGTTGGAGCAGGTCCTGAGGAGGACCTCAAAAATAATCAAAGATCTGGAACACCTGTACTATGAAGAAATGCTGAGAAATTTGGGGTAGTTCAGCCTGGAGAAGAGAAAGCTCCAGGGAGACCTTATTGTGTCTTTTCAGTATTTAAAGGGAGCCTATAAGAAAGATAATAGTCTTTTTAGCAAGGTGTGTTGTGAAAGAACAAAGAGTAATAGTTTTAAACTAAAGGAGGGTAGATTTAGACTAGATATAAGGAAGATTTTTTTTTTTTTTTAATGATGAGGATGCTGAAGCACTGGAGCAGGTTGCCCAAAGAGGTGGTAGATGCTCCATACCTGAAAACCTTTAAAGTCAGATTAGATAGGGCTCTGATAACCTGAACTCTGCTTGCTGCAGGGGGGTTGGAGCTAGATAACCTTGAAAGGTCGCTTCCAACCCAAACCATTCCATGATTCATTAGACTCAGGATTCACTAAATATTAGTCCCCTGCTTTAATACTAGAAATAACATTGTGCTAGAGACAATCAAGAGAGATGTTGATGTGAACTGGAGAGCAATAAGTGTCTATTGTGAGTGTTGTCAGGTAATAGCCAATGAAATCCATGAACTTTGTACAGTCCTCTCCTTATAAGTCATAATACTTTATCTATTAATATAGATCATCCTATGTGAAGTGCAGCCTCAGCAATAGCTAGTGGTGAACTGAGATGACTGGAGCAGCTGGCAATTATTCAGGTCTCTCTCAAATAACTGGAGCTGCTGCAGGGGCTGCCTGTGTGGACGATAGGGCTGTCATATGAAATGCTTAGAAAACTGGATTTTCTCTCACTGTGTGAGTCAGTTGGGACCAATTTGCTGTCTGCAATTTTAGGCTTTCATTAGGAGTTTTAATAAAACAGTTCCTAGTCTTTGGTATGATCTTAAAGCTAAGAAATGTTGTTCCTTTCTCTGTGGTCCCTTGCCTTTAACTGTCAGAGACAAGGAGGATGCTACATAAGTTAAACTGTGCACAATGAAAGGTACTTGCTCATATTCACATCTGCCATAAGATCACATCCTGCCAGTTCTGAGAACTGGTGCAGAAGGATCTTCAGGGCTGTATAGAGATAAAATGTGCCTTCAGGGATATTTCTAAGGGCACATAAAAGAGAATGAAGAAAGAAAAAACAAGACCAATATGTAAAACGCCATTAAGAATTTCATAATATGGACAATGACAGGTTTATAGCCTGTTGGAAAACCAGAAATTGGATTTCTCACTAAATCAATAAGCCTGGTTCCAAGATACAGAGCAGCTCAAACCAAAGTAATCAAAAACCTGAAATAGAAGACCATTTAAGCTCTTGGATACAAGGGAACAAGCTGTTAAAAATCAAATGGTCTCAGCTGAGTTTTCTATATTACTCTGCTTTATAAATCTATCCTATTTAATTTTCATTAGATGAAAGGCTGACCATTTTTGAAAGGAAAATGTGAGACTACAATAAAATTTTTTGTACTGCTTGCTCATCAGTATTTCAGGAAAATCTTTTAATCAGATCTATGAACAGACAATTAATAAAGGTCTAATTAACCTGAGTACCAATCAGAGTGGTTTCTTGGATTTCCTTAACTTGTAGTTAAGTTGCCACATTCTTCTTGTATTACCAGCTCTTAAATTCAATTCATTAATAAGGAAGACTTGGGAATATACTTGTTTGCAAATTATGTTTTTCTAGAAATGAGCTGTAACCTCTCCTGAGGATCACAAAGTCTTTGAGATTGACTGAAAAGGTTTAAGAAAAGTTTAAGTGGTACTTTCTTCTGAGACAGCTCCGGCCTTCTGCTGGAGCAATGCAGAAAACCAAATAAAGAGGAGTCAGGTTTTCAAAAATTTAGGGAAACACTTCTGTAGAATATACCATAATTTAAGATTTTTTTCTGAAAATTGTTTAAAAATCAAACCAAAGCAAAAAAAAAGAAAAATCAAATAAATTAATGGTTCAGGTGCTGTGTGATTAAAATGAATGAGTAAGTTATGAGGGGAAATTTATGTGGTCCAGAAATCTTGCCGTTTCTGTTGTCCATGGGCTGCACATGCTGTTCCAGCTGCCCCTGCTTTGGTCTGCAGGTGCGCTGAGAGTGAGGTCATCTAAGGATGTATTCCAATATATAAGTACATTTTAAAGGTTGATTATTACTTCAAGAGTGAACCATTTGCTCAATGTCATTGATGTAAGGAGAAACTAAAACAATGGTATTATTATATGGAAATGTCCATAGGAAAACATAGCAGCTGACAAGGAGAACTAGACAGGAAAGAAAATGCAAGCTCAACTCTTCCCATATCTAAAATTCTGTATGTGTATCTGCAAGGTTGGAGAAAAGTAAACTAAATGCAGTAATTTATTTTGTGTAGCATGGAAAGAAACTGCTTAAGGATTGAGAGAGAGAGAGGGAATGTCCCAAATTTGCAAACCAGGTGAACAAAGGAGATAAGTTAAAGTTTCCATTGCCCTGCAGTCATGCACAGTGTAGTTTTTTACACTACAGGTCTTCCTACAAAGAGATGGAAATCTGTTGTGCTTGCATCAGTGTAGAATTAAAACAAATAGAAAAATCTGAGAATTTTTCAGAGAACAGTAACTGTCTTGTCAGTGCTGTTAAAAGTACTCTACCATTGTGTTTCTCTATTGCCTTACCTTACAGTAGACATTATTATCATTGCTGTTGATACGATTTTGCTTCAGAAGAGTCTTTTGATCCTCACAGTGGACATCCCTCTCTGGAGTGTCACTGTGGTTATATTCAGTGTAATGAGATAAGCAGTCACGCCCAAGGGAAGAGGCCACCACCATCAGTATCACCTTTGTGGCTGCATCCAGCACTTACTTATCTGTTGCAATAAAAGTATATGAAAGAAGAGAAATGTGATGGTTTGGGAATTATTCCCCCTCTCCCCTGCCCTGGCTCTCCCCAGTTAGGAATTTACCCAGACTAGACTCACTCAGCTGGAAGTTAAGGAATGAAACTTTTTATTTACAGTTTAGCACAATTTACAAGCATAGATATACACAGATATTTACAGTTGTATACAAGTTTAAAGTAATACAGAAATACAAAATCTCTCCTGAAACAGTCAGACTACCCAGAAGGCTCCTGACCAACATCTTCTTCCTCCTCTCCCCCCTCCTTTTCTCCCCAGAAATAACCAGATAAATCTCTGTATAGCTCACGTGATAAATCTGGAGAGATCTGAGGTGAGATGTCAAAAAGACAATAAGGGGGTGAGAGGAAAAGTTACATTGGGTTACGTAGATCTCATGCAAAGGAAAATAAAGGCAAGATGCAACCAGACCCACACAGACCAACAGAGAAGAATTGAGAACTAAGTGAGGAGTGAAAAGTGAAAGCCTTATCTATAATTTGAGTACTTGTGTCTCTCAGCGGAAGAATGAGTGATACAGGTCACTGTTATTTTTCTTTTCACAGCCCAGGATTTAATTTCTCTCATTAAAATATTCCAATTAGCCTCAAACCATCACAACAAAGTACATGTAATTCTTAGCTTTACTGCCTAATGACTTAGCTTCAAATGTGCTATTTTTCTTTTACAGTACTTTAGAATTGTGATACCATTTTTTTTACTGACACTGTAAACTTGCAAGCATTTCCTTCCAGGCTGAAACTGAAGATACCAGCACCTAACCTTTAAAATTCTCTGATTGAAATCCTGAAGGAGTCCCATAGCGTGAGTGTGATAGTAGTACATGTTTTAGCTGTTTCCTACTTGAAATACAAGTGCTGCCCCATTTAAGTGTGTAATTATCATATTACTGGTTTAGGAGCCTGGGAGTATGCTAATGCAGCTGAATTCTGAAGAGCTGCCGTAGCATCTGTAGTCTTTAGACAGAAGGATTGATCCCTGTTGTTTTAGAGAGTATAGTTTTATTATTCAGTTTGAAACAAGGTAGATGGTTTCAGATTACTTACCAAGTCCTTGATCTGGATATTTCTTGAGGGACTTTGTTTTAGAATAAATGTCGTGTGCATAAAGCTTTAAGCAGATCATATTGAAAGTCTTGACCTATCACTGCTCATATGCACTGTTCCCTGCTACGTTCTACAGTTTTTGCCAGATAGTGACTTGCATTGTTTCTGGTCTCTGATGGTGGAAACCTGTGCAATGATGCTGTTTGCTATGATGATCCGAGTGACAGAGAAGCCTGTGCAGCACCATGAAGAAGCCTGCAGATGTCCACTCATTTTGAGTATTGATTTATTCAACGCTCAAAATGTCAAAAAGTCATCCCTTCCTCTCCCTCATTTGTCCAAACACTAGCAGCTCAGTGACCTGATCTGCAACCTGACCACAACTTCACCTCACAGATACGGACATGGAATTTTTCTACAATAGTTCAAATCATAATGCTGACGCAAGGCAGAGGCTGGAAGTCATAGTTGGGAGTCACAAGAAAGGTTGTCAGCAGCTAGAGAAACTAAGTAAAGCAACCAAGACATCTCAGCTGCAGAGTGAGATGCACACAGACAAGCAGGTAGAGGAGCTTATTCTGGAACAGCACAACTGGCTGCTCTCTGGATGCAACCAGAGTTCAGGCAGCCAATTATCTCAACTTTGTAGGACACATCCTCTTGTAGGGACAGCATTCAGACTGTTCTTCATAGTCACATGCCAGGGACTTGCTTATATGGTGCATATAGCAAGGCATACAGCAGTGGTATACCTTGGTTTTCCTGACCAGTTCATCCCAGTTGAATCTAGCTACCAGCACAGACAAATTAATTGATTTGTTAAAGTCGACCCAGACAGTCATTCTGGAATAGGGGAAGAAAATGAAGCAAATGAAAATAAAACAAAACAGATCTCCATATTTTTCCATAAATCTTGCAGAATAAACTGAAGAAAACAATATTTTGCTTCTTTTCTACCTCTGGGAGTTGCAGTGAGACAACCAGGCTTTTTAAGCACCACAGGACGCCAATCCACATTTGACAGAATTTCAGAACCATGTCTGTACTGCTTTCCTATGGTTCTGCTTTAGCTTCTGACTGTGACAACTAGTTCTTTCAAGTGCCTCATGTCCATATTTCCTCTTCAGGGTTAGAAAATTAGCTCTATGCAGCTACCTCTGAAGGGTGCCACAACAGGCCAGGGCATCATATGATTATGAATGAGAGTGTAATTCTTGCCTTGGCAAGTTAAAGTTTGACTCAGCATTGCTTATGTAGGTTCTAATTCAAGAGAGAGCTTATTAAGTTTGAAAGCACTCACTTTTCAGAAACACACACACAAAAAAACTGAGGTGAGGTTTTAACTGAAAATATAAAGCAACAATGTTGTCACTAACTTAAACCTCAGGTTTTAATGGGGAAACGAGTTCAAAATCCAGGGTAAATGTGAAAGATTCAAACATACTGAGATACAGATAACAGCAGTTAGATCTTCCAAGACCTTCCACTGTGCTAATAAATGACAAAATATCAGGGAAAAAAAAAAAAAAAAGGAAAATGGTAATGGACTTCAACAAGCAGTTTACTGAGTGTATAAACACTGCAGTAGTTTAATCATTAATAGTGTGCCTTAGCATGATCTCAGGTAAAGTTCATATTTGGTATTTTTAAAGTTGACCTTTTTTTTTTTTTTAAAAAAAATTCTGGTGTTTGCAATGTTTGTGGTATTGAACAAGGAAGTATTGTCTACCTCGATAAAGACATTACATGCTCAAATTCAAGAGGGTAGAGCTGACAGTACATTTGGTGAAACTGTTTTTAATTTTTGAATGAGCATTTTTATACAGTTTCAGCACCAATGAATACAAAATGACAACTCATGCATAGCAGATACTGAAATGAGGCCAGCTGAATCAAAAGACAGCCTTGTTGCCCTACCTAGTGCGTTAGGCCATCCATCCTTGAGACAGGCTATCTCTAATGATCCAGGTTTATATTTTGGGTTGATTACATGATCGAAATTATTGGCTTAAGATGACTGCGTTATCCAGAGTGTCCTTTTTCCTTCAGTGTGTTCTGGATCTCAGCAGGTAAATCTCCCAGGTCACCACTCTGAAGCCACTAGGCAGATCCAAGACTAGTTTATTCCTAGAGACAGAGGCTGAAAGAGATTGTCCCAGGAGAAAGTGCTGGTGAGGCACACAGCTACAATGTGAGATTAAAGATGTCGTGGAATGTGGAATGTGGAACAAGGAGTTGGATGTAGCATAGAGTAGGCAGATATAAGTCAAATCTCATTGCAAAATCAGGAAATTACAAAGGATTATGCAGGAATGTCTAAAATTAAAGAACATCAGCTTTCAAATGCACATTATTTTGTGTCCTTGTCATGCCTCTAGCCTTTGCTTTCTCATGTTCTCTTGGACAACTAGGACATACCCTTCCAGATAACTTCCTGTCATTTCATTGAACTGACACTTGTCCTTCTTTCCTATTTGCTCATTCCCCTTTCCATTATTTGAGTTTGCTTCTAATGTCACACTAAATCTTGACTCTTCACCCTTCCGGGAAGCAGCTGTATCTTTATATATTTGTGAGTGGCCACTTGTTGAAAGTTAAAATGACACAAAGTTCTCAATTAAGGCAGAATAGGTGATGCCTGAGTAAAATCAGATAGACTTATTTTCACAGAATCAATCATGACTCAAAAGGATATATTTGAATATAAAGCAATTGAGCTGTATTTTCTCTCCCTTTATAACTAGCTTCAGATAAAAGTTGAATTGAGTATAATGTTCTGTGATATCAGTTTATTTATTTCTAAACAAATGTATTCTGAGAGACAGTTTCCTTTTGCAGATGGATATGTTTGCTCTGCCATTTCCTATTTATTTTCCCACATTTCATTTTCTTGTAAATCTGAAATTTACAATTTGTGCTCTGAGATGGAAACTGATTATAGTATTTAAACAACATTGTGAGAATAGTTGAAAGCCAAAGTGACACATGATCCCCTTAACAAATCACTGATAAATTATGAAAGCCCATTTTAAACCAGTCCTCTTTATGGAAAATATATTTTACTTAGCTCTTCAGCTTTGTTGACTGGGATACTCATAAGAATATTGCCTTTATTTTTCAGTGGAACTCTCTATTCAGTATCAAAAGTCCCTAAATTCATTTCTTAGAAGACAATAATGGCGACATGGATAGTGCAGTATGTTATATTTGTATTATGTTAGCATGCAAGACTTTTATTTTGAATGGATCTGTTTACTGTTTTGAAGTATGAAGTACTTTAGATGAGCACAGATAGGAGCTTTTTCAGTAAGACGTCAGAGGCTTGTCAGAGCTTTTTATAGATGATGGCAGAATTTAATCAGCAAGCCAACATTGTTCTTCTGCCTCTAGCTGGAAAACAGGTGAGTAAGACCTTACTAGTTTAAAGATAAGAAAGTGAATCTGAATAGTTCACTGAGCCAGAAAGAAATACTGCCAGAAGTGAAGGATTCTGTAGAAATTTTGTTGAAGTGTTCACCCAAATTTCTTTACAGTATCTCAGAATACATCTGTTTGGAAGAGACCTCAAAGATCATCCAGTCCAACCCTTGACCCAGCACTGAAGGGTCAACACTAAGACATGTCCCTAAGCACCAGGTCCACACGCTGCTTAAACACCTCCAGGGACAATGACTCCACCATTGCCCTGGGCAGACCATTCTAAGGTTTGATAACCCTCTCTGTGAAGAAGTACTTCTTAACATCCAGCTTGAACCTCCTCTGATGAAGCTTGAAACCATATTCTCTAGATCTGTCACTTGAGACCAAGGAGAAAAGGTTGGCCCCTTCTTCTTTCCAACCTCCCTTCAGGTAGTTGTAGTGAGTGATGAGGTCTTCCCTCAGTCAGTGTATATTTTTGAGGTAGGAGCTGAACTCTTTTGATTTTTTTTGGAAAATATTTTAGAAGTCTTACAATTTTCAGGTTGTTGTATGATGTTCTAAATTATAACCCCGTATGTCATAACTTATATGATAGTTTAAGTGATAAAAATGTAGCACTTGGTGCAACTTCCGTTATAATGTGCTCAACCCACATTTTTATTGAGACATCACAAAGAACAGCCACAGCAGGAGACCACTGTACAATGCAGAACACGGTTATAATTACTGAATCCATGTGGGTGGAATGGCAAGAACTACAAGTGTCTTCAGCACTACACCGTTCTTAACATAGTTTCTTTGCTTGCTCTACCATCACTTTTAAGGAAGGTGATTTTCAAGCAACAATTCATATAGCAAGTTCTTAGCTACCAGGGTCTCTGAGCCCTGGGATTCCTGGCAAGCCAGTGATGTCAGATGTGGTGCCAAACAATGAAGATTGTACCCAAGATAACGTATAAGAATATTGAGAGAGTTCTTGGAAACCTGCTTCTCTTTACTCATCCCTTTGTCTTTGTCTGTTGTCAGGCTTTCTGTGATTTAATGTGTGGAATTCTGAAGTTGACTTGATTGTTCTGAACTAGGCCATTTAATGATACTGATTTATGAAGTTCTCAGCCTATGCATAACTACAAACCAGGGAAGTTTAACCAATAATTTGTGGCTTTGGAAAAAGAGACATTTGAATGAAAAGGGAACTTGTGGTAAGTCTAGGCAACTGGTATGGAGACTAATTTTGAGGTAATACTACATTTGGGCTAAACAAATTTCAGTGTTTGCTTGTAGCAAGTATACAAGATCTTTCAGTCTGTGGAGTTCTGCCACAGCTTCTCTTTTTGTTTTGTTTTGTTTTATTAGTGGCAGGCAAGGAGAACATAAGACATTCACTACACAGTATTGCTGTGAAAGACTGCTTTTTAAAAAGTTGCCCTTTGTTTGAGCTAGATAGGAAAAAGCAGCAGCAAGGTGATTATAACCTGAAAGGAAATCATGCTGTATTGGGAGCCTAGTGTGCTAAATGATTGCCAAGAGGCAGGAAGCAGGTGTACTGTGATTGTGTGGCCCAGAAATACTGCAAAAGGAGGCCCAGGTGTTCCCACAAATTTTCTTTGGAATTCATGGGAAGCTATGTTACTATTGTGGTATATTATGCTGCTACATGAAATATCAGCACTGAATTACTCTGCAGGCAGAATATGAATCCAGAGTAGGTGCAGAATACAGAGTAGGCAATGGGCAGTAGTGTCTCAGTTGAGCTGGTTGAGGAATGCAAGTCCATGTGCTTTCCATGTGTCTTGGTGGGTTCAGCAATTACAGAGTGACTCTGAACCAGCAGATCAGACTTATGCTTATACATTTAGGTGCATAGGTTTATGTGTCCAGTTTTGAAAATACTGTCATATAGGTTTCATTCCATAGCAAACAAGAGCACAGCAGCAGGTCTGCATATGATATATACCTAAGTGGAGGTTCACATTTCTCTTTTCTTGAAATGACTGCCATGAGTTCATAGCACTAGCTTACATTAAACAGTAGGTAATTATCAAGGGTAAGGGGAAAAAAAAAGTAAACTTAAATAAATAGGAATGAGGTAAATGATTTAAATTGGAGAACTGACAAGGATTAATGTGCCTTGGGAAAATGACTACAATGATCTATGGAGAGTGACATTGTTGAAGAGCTATTGTAATTATGTAAAGTAGTCAGCAAATCCAGGGAGCTGTCACATGTTTTATCAAACTAGTTAATTTGCTCTGTCGTTTTTAACGACACGTTCTTCATCTTACGTGGTCAATGCAGGCTTGCACATTTCCTTCATTTAGCAAAGATATTTTCCTTTGCATCTAGAGCAGGTGTTACAATACACCTCCTTTGTTGTCAAAAGGCTGATGATAATTTAGAAATAATTGAAAGCTTGTACAAGGAACATTCATCTTACCATTCATTTTCTGAAAAGATGTAATTCCTGTTGAAGATTTTCATTCTCTCTTCTTGATGAGCACTGCCTGTCTCAGCAAGGTTTTGTGGAGTCACTTCAGTATAATCAATACTCAACTTCCAGCCAAATGTCAGACAGAGAGAGATTTTAGTGTTGCTACTGTTTATCAGAAATCAGTATTCTGAGCACTGGTTTCTTGCAGGCTTTTTGATCCCTAGAGTCCTCTTGACTCCCACAGTTTATATAGATATAGATATAGATATAGATATATAGATATAGTTATTTGTTGTCAATTAAGTTTGTTATTAGGTTTACAGTAAATTAAAATCACAATATATGACTATTGTCTGCCTAGCACACAGAAAGCAGGTCAATATACTCAGACTAGCAGTATGTATGCACAAATGAGGAAAGAATCCATAATGAAAATTTTCCTTGATGTTAGATCTTCAAAGAGCTAGAAATCAGAATTACATGCTGAACTTCATGTTGAGAAGTTCATTATTAGTGTTTCAGTATCAAAAGCTCTGCACAAACAGGAAATGTCAAAACTGAAGTGACTTGCATATATTGATACACAACCTTGATCCTTGGCCAGGTTCACTGTGAAGTGCAGCTCCAGGAAGGCTGACAAGAATACTTCCTTTGAATTGTAAAAGCCTTTCTCACCTCTTCTGCTCTCATTCTCTTTGTTCTCCCTTAACCTCATCATCCAGTATGCCCTCTTCATGTTGCTTCTTGTTCTGCTTTAATTTTTCAGTTTGTTTTCAAGGAAAACGAAACTTGCCTGTCAATGAGAGTAAAATAAGAGCAGTCCATATTGCTTGATGGTCAAAACTAATCATATAAGCATTGAAACAACACTGACACTGTGTGAATTTAATATTTTTAAAAAGGAAATCTAGCTCCTGTTTAGGTATTTCAGAAGCAGATGAACTCTTTCCAGACTTACTGAAAATTTACTTAAAACTGAGATCAATGCATCAAAGACAGTAGATAGTAATTTGGTTATAAAGTTACCAGATAGATCCTGCAACATCTCAGGTTAGAGTTTTGTATGCTATCATGCACATTTGGCAGTGCAGTGCCTCCAGGGTGCTTGTAACTCCCCAGTCCCTTTGCCAGGAGGCTCTGGAGAAGAGAAGTGAGCAGTATCAGGGCAGGAGTGATGCCTGCAGACTCTTCAGCCTATCTCATCCTGCAGCATTCCAAAGAAAATATTCTTGTATGCCTGTTGGTTACAAATTGACCTACAAGTGCAAGTTCTTAGACATTACATGGAAATCTGACCAATAAGAATAAAGAGGCAGAAACTTCTGCAGCATAATTAAATACTTCAGAGTCATCCACAGGGTCATCTTGGTTATATTTTTTTGAACAATCATAGAATCATAGAATGGTCTAGGCTGGAAGAGACCTCAAAGATCATTCAGTTCCAACCCCCCACCACAGGCAGGGACACCTCCCACTAGATCAGGACGCTCAAGACCTCATCCACCCTCGCCTTGTACACATCCAGGGAGGGAGCAGGCACAACCTCCCTGGGCAACCTGTTCCAGTGCCTCACCACCCTCACTGTGAAGAATTTCTTCCTAACATCCCGTTCAAACCTCCCCTCCGCCAATTTGAACCCATTCCCCCTCGTCCTGTCATTACAAGACCTTGTGAACAGTTCCTCCCCAGCTCTCCTGTAGGCCCCCCTCAGATACTGATAGGCTGCTATAAGGTCTCCCCAAAGCCTTCTCTTCTCCAGGCTGAAAAGCCCCAACTCTTTCAGCCTGTCCTCATAGCAGAGGTGCTCCAGCCCTCTGATCATCTTCGTGGCCCTCCTCTGGACTCTCTCCAACAGTTCCATGTCCTTCATGTTCCATGAACCCCATATTTGCACTAGAAAGTGAAAGTCTTTGTTTCCTGAAGCAATGTTGGTACCAAACACTTCAGTGCCATTTCCAGAAAAGACAAGAGTTGCATGTACCATGCCAGGAAACATGTTTTATAATTTAACTGTCATTAATATATATCCAAACAAATTTTAAAGATGTTGTAATGTCTCTTTTTGTGACCAGAAGCACTACTGCCTAGGGTATCAATAATGACGTTAGTATTCTCTGTGTGACAGACATTTTGTTTGTAGCTTTTGCATTTAATAAAAGGCAATTACATAAAGGTCTGGCTTGTCATTCTCAATTTTGTACATGATGCTTATGGAAATAAGGAATAAAAATACCAAATCTTCTATTGTGTTCCCAAAGACAATTCATAACTAAAAGTGAAAAAAAAATTCTTCATGTAATACACCAATGCAAATTACTATAGGATCGATGTTCTTTGAACAAAACTCCATGCAGTTTCTTAAAAAACCTTAACTACAGTTGCTATATTCTGTTTTCTTTGCCAGCCTGTAGCTATCACAGGTTATGTATGCCACACTGTGATAGGTTTATTTATCCATAAAAATATGTAGTATATGCTGCATAGTAGTTATTGCAAACTGAAAAGGAAAATTAATACCAAACAGTCCTTTATTACCAGAGCTGAAAATGGATAGTTTTAGAAATGAAAGGAAGTTCAAGGTCCATATTCTGGGTTGTTATTTGTAGTCAGAAGAGTGGTTTTACCTGTCTTATATTACTCCATGGTGATTGGATGACCTATTAAAATTAGAGAAGAAATGCTATGCTATTTCAAAATATATGTTTCAGAAAATGTTTACATAGCTGTCGAGGGTTCCGTTGAATCTGCTGATGAGTATTCAATACCATGCTAATGTTATGCCAGTTTTAAAATGAAAGTGCTGACTGGAGCAAAGTGTCATGGGGCTTGTAGTTTGGATCATAACATTAGAGGCTTCCTGGTTTTGTTTGCTACTTCCAGTTTCCAGGTTTGGAGTGTTGGTTGTTCATTGCTGTGTTGGCTGTGGGTTTGGGGAGTTGGGGTTGTCACTGGCTTCTGCTGCTTCTTCTTCTTCTGCTGTACTTTTTTTTGTGAAATAGCTAAGCTAATTGTATTATTTTCATTAACCTCCTTATTTCAACCCAGGACTTTTTGTATTACTGTCCCTCTTGCTTGTTTGAACACACTGTGTTAAACCAGCACAATATCAAGGTCTTGTAATGACAGGACAAGGGGGAATGGGTTCAAATTGGCAGAGGGGACATTTGAACGGGACGTTAGGAAGAAGTTCTTCACAGTGAGGGTGGTGAGGCACTGGAACAGGTTGCCCAGGGAGGTTGTGCCTGCTCCCTCCCTGGATGTGTTCAAGGCCAGGGTGGATGAGGTCTTGAGTGACCTGATCTAGTGGGAGGTGTCCCTGCCTATGGTGGGGGGTTGGAACTGGACGATCTTTAAGGTCTCTTCCAACCTAAACCATTCTATGATTCTAATATGTATACAATAAAAAAACTATTCACTTCAGTATAATAGCTTTAAAATACTCTCTTCCCAGAAGTAGCTGAGAGTCAGAGAAGGAGAAAAGCAGAAAAAAGTGTATACAGAAGGCAATAGGGTTTTTATAGGTGCCCTTCCTTGCAGTTTGGTTAAATGAAAACTGCAAAATCAAGTACACAGGATTTAGGAGTATGATTCTGAGTCTGGAAAGCAAACTTTAGCTCAGAAAGTAGACTGTTTAGGGTGTGGTTAGAGGAGTGGAGCTGTAGGCAACAGTACTACCTTAATGAACTACTGACAAATAATTCTGGTAACAAACCTAAACTAATTATTGGTTTATCACAGCAACTCTAAAATATATTTTATGCTTGTTAGTGTGGACAAGAATTAAAATTGCTGAAAATAATTTAGATGAGAGGAAGCGACTTTTGAACTGTTCAAAATAGAGTTGATGGAAGTTGCAGTATTTGTAAGGTATATACAAACAGTCTTTTTATCACCCAATCTGAAAATCAAACCAGGTCATGCTAAGCAGGATTATTGTCTTTTTGTTCCATCTTTCAAAGTCCCATAGATGTGCATATATATCCGCAGCTATGTTTATACTCATATGTCCTTAGCTGCAGTTATTCATGTTCATCTCAAGAGTTCAAGGGCTGATCATTGTAGGAGAATGAGTATTCTTCAGTTCTTAGTACTCATCTTCTGAATGGTTTCTAGGCAGAGCAGAAAATTAATGGTAGCTCTTTTCTCATATGAAATAGTGAGTGTGCACATTATGAAAATATAAGGCACTGGATAACTCCTTTAATTTGATGAAGGGCCAAATCAAGGAAAGGAAATGTTAACAGACTGTATTTTACCCTAGTTTACATCAGCATGAGTGACTCCTGACTTTCTAATGCAGTTGCTCAGAGGTTACACAGGTGTAAATGAGCAAATTAACAGATCTACAAGATTTGCAGTTCCTAAAACTTGTCTTAACATTCCAAAGCTTTTCTCCACACTATCCTGAAATTCAAAATGCAGTTCAAAGAATATCTGCTTTTAGGCTTTCCTTGAAGGAGATTTATTATTAGTTGAGAAATTAATTATTTTTTATTTAGTTTATATTGCTATTTTGGGTTTGGAATCACAATTTCAGCCTATGTTATTTCAGTTTCTGCAGTCAGATACCAAAAAAATACTGCCTACCAGACTGCAGTGACCACTTTGCAGCAAACTAATCAAAGGTTCTGTGAGTTCAATTCCTAGATTTCTGTGAAAGCACAGAGTCTATTGCAATAATAGTAGTAATGAGAACATTAAATATTTTAAACATTGTGATGAGTTTTGACCACCAACAACAAGTATGAATGGATTGCTGATTGATATGTGCCATTTACACTGGGACCACTAAGTTCACTAAGTGCTTTTTGTATGTATATAGAAGACATGGTTTTTTTACATAAAACTAACTTCCTGCTTTCTTTGAATATGTCATGGCTAAGATATAGCTGGCTGTTAAATTTAGATAATGTAATATACTATGTTTGTATTTACAAAGTAAGATTGGACATTTAATGATAATAAAGGAACTTTTGGATTGTTTAATACTTCCTGCTAATAACCAGGTAAAGGGAAAACAGCTCCTACAGTAGAGTTTGACCTTTGAGTTTGAGTCATTGGGTTAGGGTTAATGTGGGTTAGAAACAGGACTCAAATGTATTGGCAGTTAATAATTATAATGGGAATTGAAGCCAGCATGTAAACATTTAAAATTTGTTAGAAAATTGATTGATTTTTATTTTTAATGTTCTGATGCTCCTGTAGAGACATTAGAATGTCTTAAGAAAGAGTGAAGGAGGATGTGGGCAGCTTTCAGTGAAATATTTGTTTCTCAGAAGATTAAGCTGATTAATCAGTTCTACTCACAGCTCAGGAGATCTGTCTTTCCACATCTGAAACCTGAACGAAGATGTGTGTAACTATACCTTCTCTGCACTTCAGACAAAGACAGAGATGACAGGTTTGCACACCTTCTGTCTTTGAGAAACACCAGGAGGATTCAGGATGTTTGTTTTCCTTTGGCTAGAAGGTGTTAAGTCAGCTATACACTGAAGGCACAATTGTGTCTTGAGTTACTGCAGACGCCAGCCTCAGGGTGACCTATCACTGAAGGGAGCTACTGTGGAAACACAGAACGAAGGGATTGTCTCCCACTACAACCTACTTTATAGTCAGAACATCCAATGTAACAGCACAGTCAATCACAACTCTTCCTTTTAAAAAAAAATAAATTCTTTTGTTTACTATACATCACTTTAACTGTGTGATCTAACATTCTAAGATCTTCATGTTTTATGTAAGCAAAGAGAATTCTGCAAAACTCAGAAAAGTCAAATGCAGTGAAGTTGTGACTTGCCAGCTGTGTATTAAAATTATTGAGACTTAACTGATGCATAAATGTTGTGCTGCCTTTCTGTATAGGCATGTTTTACAGTAAGAAAACATATCCAAAAAAGCTTGAGTTGTGACATTGAGTATGAAACCAAAACCAGTTTTAAACTGAAACCTTTGCTTATCTTCTGTTCTAAATTCCAGAAGTGGAAAATCACTGCTTATTCAAGATTTCTCTGATGCACTTTTTGCAAGGACAGTCACAAGTATCAAGTAGAGGATGTTTAATACCATATCTGTTGCTAAGCAGATGTGGTATTATTTTGCAACTGGTTTTACTGTGTTAACCTGTATGAAGACTTACAATTTGGCTGCAATCAGTTTCAACTTTTCCAAAAAAAGGTAGTCCAGATCTGCTGGAGTTCTGTTGCTCCTTATTACTTTAGGCTCTACAGCCTCTTCAAGCCCATGGTAGGAAGTACTGTGCTTAAAGAGCACCACAGGCATTGGACTTCCCTGAGCCTTGGACAATAACTTCCCCAATTCTGCTCTCCACAGGTCGTGAACTAATTTCTCACTTGCAGCCTGGGGTTATATAGATATATCTACAAACTGCCTTGGCCGTGCTTTTCTTCCTAACTTCTCTTCAATGTACAGATCTAGATTTAAAGGAGGATGGATTCAGAAGCATCTTCCTCTTTATCTTCTCAAATGTCCTCCACTTCATAATGCACATTCTACACACGTGGGATGCCCACATCCACACTGCCTGTGGGCACAGTCCATGGCAAGTCCCCTGTGTGGTGCTCAGGATTTATGTCACCTGTTTGCAAAATGGAAGAAAATTTAAGCCAACTCATATCTTGTAACTGAGTCTCAGCCAAATTATGCCATCGCTATAGGCTAAAGTCCATAGGAAAGATCCCAAGGTCTCTACTGCAACCAAATTAGCTTGCAGGGAGAAAGGTTGCATAACACATCCAAATGTATCAGTTTCTGGCCCTTATCCCCAGCAACTTTCTACTCATAACTTCATTTTGATTACACTGAATAAAAAGCATTTAACCCAGTTCTGAGTATAACCAGAAAATCCAGCAAGCCATACTAAATACCATGTGTTGCCATCAGTTCAGTACTAAAATAGACAGGAAACAGATTTTTATTTGAACTCATGTCCCTTTCAGGAAAACATACACAAAAGAACTTCATACCGAGCCAAATCCATCTGGGTTTCATGAATGAACAATTGCTAGTTTTATTTATTACAAAGAATATGGTCTATGATGCCCTATCCAGAGGCCCTATACAAATTCAGTAGGAAGGCTGAAGATTGATTCTTTTGTTAGTGTTTGCTGAATATTTTTAGTAACCACACAAATGCTATTTCACTAGGACTAGGAAAAAAAATCATTTGATTTGCTTGCACTCACAAACCTCGCTCTCTAAGTTGCTCATATTTTTTCTCTCCCTGAGAAACCTGTTAAAGATTCATTAAATATATGTCTATTGCTAATTTATATTATTCATTCAATTCTGTCATGGAATCCTGTAATTCCTCAGTTCTTGTGCATTTGCCAACTTGTGTAGATAAAATGTCACTGACACTCAAAAGTGGCATCTGTGTTACTCTGCATTCTGGCATTCGAAATGTATATACATAGGTATGCTGTGAGCCAATAGGAATTAGTGCAGAACGTGCATCTCTGAGACTGTTTGGAAACTCTGTAAATGGCCAGAAATTCTGCAGCATTGTTGATGAAGGTAGTATTTTCTTTCATTTTCACTGTTTTTTGGTAGGTACAATGTAGAGCTAAGCCTGGATGTAAGGCTGATTGCTGTTCTATCGACACCACTCACACATGGAGAATTACCACTTGATCCATGCAATATGGTGAAATCTGGGCAGATACACATCCAATTGAAAGGCAATTGAGTGTCTATTGGATACAAGGATTTGTGTTTTTCTGAGGTGCTATGGACAAAATATCCAGCCTTGGCTCACAAGAAGAGACTATGCATAGAGAAGGCAATTAGGCCTGAGGAAAAAGCAGGTAGCTTTCTTCTAATGCTTTTATCTGGTATTCAGGCCTATCTTTCCTATACAGTACATGGTTTATTGGGTGAAGAGGACAGCAGGACAAAGCATGAGAAACACTTGTTTTTGAATGTTCAAAGCCAAAAAAATCACACAGTATGTTCATGTGAAATGTTAAGGTATTGTGAGGTAGCTCTTCTTAGGTTGTGAGCTGTTCCCTAACACATTTCATATCCTGAAGGCCTGTTCTTGCTTTACTAGTACCTTACTGAGTCACACACTTAAAATCCTCTAACACCTGTTTCAGCAATGAGTAGAATTTACAATACATATTTTACCCTTTATTGGCAATGAAGCTGATTGTAGTTTGCAGAAGAGTCACACAGAATCATAGAATCATTAAGGTTGGAAAATACCTCTAAGATCATTGAGACTAATAATCAAGACCACCATAGCCATTTAACCATGCCCCGGAGTGCCATGCTTACATGTTTTCTGAGCACCTCCAGGGGTGGTAACTCCATCACCTCCCTGGGTAGCCTCATCTAATGCTAATGTTTGACCACGCTTTCAGTGAAGAAATTTTTCCTACTATCCAATCTAAACTTGAGACCATTTCCTCTTATTCTATTACTTGATATTAGAAAGAAGAGACCAACACCCTCCTTTGAGATATCGGAAGAGAGCAATAAGGTCTTGCCTCAGCTTCCTCTTCTCCAGACTACACAGTTATGATTCCCTCAGCTGCTGTCTTCTCACAGTGAAGAGAGACAGCCCTGATGTGATGAATCAATGGTTTCCAACTTTTCTTTCTGAAAACCCAGTGAATTGGTTGACCATCCTTTGGGAATTATTGCAGATCCAATTCATATGCATTGAAACTCAGGTTAAATCAGCAGCTGCTCCTAGATTCAGGCCAATGTTGACATTACATTCATAACGTATTTTATCTCCTAGTAAACCTCTGAAAATAGGTGTCATCTCCTCAGTCTGCTTATTGTTATTTTTTCTATTACAGTTTAGGCTACTATGTGACAATGACAGTCTTAAAAGTAATTCATTACTAATTATTTTCACTCTTACTGTCTTAAAAAAAAAATGGACATAACCTTGCATGTATTTTAACACTTCACACTGTTGTTAGTAAAATAAATGCATTCCTCTGTCTTTCACGACTAAACTGTAAGATAAATAAAAAATATTTTAAAATATTATGCTTTAACAGAAAGGGTTAGAAATGTAACAATATTGAAGATATTTTTCTAACTAGTATCCACAAGCAAATTCCAGTGTTCTACAGAATCACAAAATTGCTTAGACCAGAGAAAGACCTTTATAGTCACGTCCAGTTACTAACTGACTAAACCACATCCCTAAGCACTACATATAAACAATTCTTAAATACCTCCAGGGCTAGGGACTCCACCACTTCCTGGGCAATCCATTCCTATGCTTGGTAACCCTTTCACTAAAGAAATGTTTTCTAATACCCAATCTAAATTACCTTGGGACAATTTTGAGGCTGTTTCCTCGTGTCCTATCACTTACTGCTTGGTTGAACAGACCCACCCCCCCACCTCTCTATGACCTCCTTTCAGGTAGTTGTAGGGGGGGGGGGAAAGAACAATAATACAAAAGAGGCATCAGTACTTGCAGCAGGATCTTTTAAGTTTTTGGCTTTTCCGTATGTTTATGATTAGTTTTCTCTTTTAATTGATTCCTGCAGGGATTTTGAATCTCAAACTTTCATGTTGAAGGATATTTCCAATTAGTCTGGCAGTTTGTTTATACACTAGGATAAAAGCAACATGTCATTTTCAGCAGAATAAGTCCATTTCTACTTTGTGAAGAAAATGTGTCAGGGATGTGTAGGATCAATGCTTCTAACCAAACTGACAACATACATTGTCACAAAAGAAAAAAAAATATTCCTGCAAGGCAGAAAATATTTTAAAGTATCTGGTCATAAATGTAAAGCCCTTAGTATGCAGCCTCCAAAGTAAAAAAATGGATTTGCTGACATGTTGGTGATTATTGGTGTCTAAAACTGAGAAGAAATGCATTCTGAAAACCAGGAACAAATGTTTTTTATTAATGGTATCTCCTATTTTACTGAGAAGAACCACAATTAAAGATGAATAATTAAAGATATTTACTGTTTAACAATTAAAGATAGACTGTAATGTCATACTTATAACACTGGGGAAGTAAGAATAAAATGGTAGCAACAATCAAAAGATGCAGAGAATTTTGTCTGTGGAAGCACTAATACAGGAAATCTCTTGTTCATAGAAGTTTTTTAAGTATTAAAATCCTTCCCTTAAAATGAGTCATTACGGCAATATCTGTTAACAGCATGTATATTTTTTAGATAGAAAACACAATAGAGGCTTTACCTTGACACTCAACACATTTCCTTCTTAGTTTCTAAATTTAACTCTGTAGTATTTAGAAAAAAGAATACTATGAGGAGTTAGAGATGATCTCTATAAGTAGATTGTTTTCCTACTGGAATTAGGAAAAACTTCGTGCTGACTGGCTACAGCTAGTAATAGTTGTATTCAGCTGTCATTTACAACAGAATATAGTAATTCATAAAGTTCTTACTAATACAGTAGTGTATTTTTGTAATTTTCTTCAGT
Source organism: Psilopogon haemacephalus (assembly GCA_013396835.1). Classification (NCBI taxonomy): domain Eukaryota; kingdom Metazoa; phylum Chordata; class Aves; order Piciformes; family Megalaimidae; genus Psilopogon; species Psilopogon haemacephalus. Next base: position 188,953 of record VWZI01019324.1, read on the forward strand.
ATTGTTTTGTTTTCACAGAATCACAGAATGTCAGGGGCTGGAAGGGACCTTGAAAGATCATCCAGTCCACCCCCTTGCCAGAGCAGAATAACCTATAGCAGATCACACAGGAATGCATCCAGGCAGGTTTTGAATATCTCCAGAGAGGGAGACTCCACAACACCCCTGGGCAGCCTATTACAGTGTTCTGTCACCCTCGCAGTGGAAAAATTCCTCCTCATGTTTAAATGAAACTTTCTGTGCCTCAGCTTCCACCCGTTGCCCCTTGTCCTGGCATCAGGCATCACTGAGACTCACCCTTTACATATTTATAAACATTGATAAGGTTACCCCTCAATCTCCTCCAAGCTAAAGACCCCCAGGTCTCTCAGTCTCTCCTCATTCCATTCAATTAATCATCTTTGTGGTTTGTGGCACTGTGTTGGACTCTCTCAAGCAGTTCCATGTCCCTCTTGAACTGGGTGGCCCAGAACTGGACATAGTACTCCAGATGCAACTTCACCAGGGCAGAGGGTCAGGAGAAGACTTTGGTTTTAAAGATAAACTGCATGAAATAGGATTGATACACTTGGAGTTTTAGTATTTCCTTTTATTTACTTTTATTGATTATTTTACATGAGCATTTCTTTCTTGATTAAATTTGCAAAGGTCATTTAAGTAGCTTTCTCCAAACAAAGACTTAACAAGTAGTAACTAAAATTAGTCTGTTGTCTACATCTTTCTCTTGACAGAGTAATGGAAGTATAGCACAGTGTAAGAACACTTGGTCTTACTGGATTGTTCCATCATTTCATTTCCAGGCATGAAATCACATCTCTGGTGTGTGTCCTATCCATGTAATCTGAACTTCCCATATTCACAGGAGATGTTTCAAGTGATCTTCATTGTCCAGGGCTACAGCTTTTATATACGTGTTCCTCTGTGAAATGAGAGCCAATGCAAGAGTAGAGGTATCAACTCTTTCACAGTCTCCCAGCAGCCTGATGTAGCAGCAGGAGGGTGATATGCCACCACCTGCAGCGGCGTGACACTTTTGTTCACTCTGTTTTACTTCACCTAAGCAAGATGAACTGTATTTCACTCTTACTGAGCTAGCATCTTCACCTCTGTCTCTCTCCTGGTTGTGAAGTGGTGGCAGGTTTCCAATAACTTCACACTTCCAACAGTCAAATAAAATTATATATATTTTATGCATGCGCTCCTGAGATTTGCACAGCTATTTTGTTCTTCAGCCCTGGATGAGAGTAATGGACAAGCTCAGAATTAAAAAATGAGAGAGTGTGGGATTAAGAGACCGTTACATACAGATTTTCATCAGTAGACACAGGCTAAAATAATTGTGCCTAAATGTCCCTACTCCTGGTACAGAAGTGCTCTAGCTCTTATTATTTAGCTCTTATTTCCTCAGTGCTGCATGTTTCAGCCTGGCCATCCCATGGTACAGTCTGCATCTCTAGCTTTCAAAGCAACAGGAATTTTTATGCTGGATGAAGTCCATGACCAGTAAGTCATCACTGATGGGAACAATGACTCAAATTACTGTTATAAGTACTTTTTTTGCATTAATCCAAGCAAACCATAATTGAATAAAAAAATAAAGGAAGTATTTTTTATTGGAACTGAAAACTGCAAGACCCTGCAAGCACAGAAGGGCACACAAAAAAAAAAATGTTTCATGTGTCAAAAGGTATTTTAAACCTTCTTTATTGTAAATAAGAGAACTTCAGTAGATTCTCGACTTTAAAACCTGAGGTGTGTATGTTGTGAAGTGAGCTTTTTCCATTACAGTTTTTCCTGTTGCACATAACCTTTGATCTGGAAAGGTAAATGTGTTCTCAAAAGTCTGTAACAGCAGAGAACAAGTCTTTTCATTTCTCTAGTATTGGATTCTCTCATATGACATCAGGGTGTCAAATAAACTCCTTTTTCAGATGAAATTAAAAAACTGGGTTTCCACAGACTTGTAGAAAGTATAGACAGTTAAAACTTGTTGGCCCTCTAGCCCATTTCCTAGGAAATAAGCATTTCCTCTTTACAGTGTTTACTTCTCTCTTTGTCAGTTTATTCTATTTAATGTTTGCCTGTTTTGCGTTTTAAGAACTTCCTTCAGAACTTCATACATATCCTAAAGTTGGTGTCAGGAAACCTTCCCTGCTGCTCATAGAAAAGTGTATATTGTTCGTACAACACTGTATATAATCCTCCCCTTCTGTTTTGTTTGGTTTTTTGGTTTTTTGGTTTTGTTTGTTTTTTTTTTTGGTCAGATTTCGTTTGTTTGTTTGTTTGGGGTTTTTTTTGTTCTGTTTTGGTGGTGTGGGTGGGTTGTTTTTTTTTTTTGCTGCATTTTCTTGATGATATGTACACAACCTTTGAGAACAATAATGTCTTACTTATTATGATACCTTTCAAAATTCTAAGTGTTTCTCTTGTGCTTGACATTTTGCATAAACAATATGTTTCTGTACTCTTTTCCCATAAGTCAAGGACTCACACTGCTCAAACTTTTCTATTATTGTTCTTTAATCTTTAGTTTGCAAATGTCTTGTACAGATCAAGTTGTACAGAACAAAGCTCTCCATTACTGTGTAGTACAATGTATCTTTCAGCCCTCAGTCTTCTCAATTTGAAGTATCACATAAATACACATAAAGACATGGAGATGTCTAAGTTAAACGTCTTTTATTCAGATGGTAAAATTTCAGTTCAGAACCTTGAAAGGCTTTTTTCCCTTTGCTCTGACATATCATGTTACTACTGCTGAAGGAGTGAGAGGCATGTGGCTCCCAAGTAGTCTGAAAATGTTAGAGGTTGCCATGTGCTGTAGAATCAATTATGAAACCTAAAAATCTGTTCCTGCTTGTGAAGTTTTCAGTTCACCTGTAAAACTAAAATAAGATAAATTCAGAGTTAGAGGAAAGTCATCAAAACAATTTATATTCATAAATTTTCTAAAAATCAGAGTTAATATTATGTACTAACCAATTAATCTGGATAGTTAATCTTTCAAATGAATATGACCATGAAGTATATCAATATTGTAAAGTCCCTTTCACAGAATCATAGAATCATAGAATGGTCTAGGTTGGAAGAGACCTCAAAGATCATCCAGTTGTGTGATGTTTATAATATTTTACTGCTTCACTAATTTTCTTTTTATATGTACTCTGTTTATTTATCTGTTAGATTTCCAAGTGCTGTGCCATTACTGAAGTTAAAATCAATTGCATAGACAATTTTTTTTCACATAGTCAGTTACACACGTACTTGTGCAGTAAATTTCACTAACCAGACCAGTGATTTTTTCAAAAGATGCTCCTGGTAAACAATTTGGTATTGTGCAGGGACTATCCATTGCTCCTGCACAAATATGTTAAAGAAGGGCATCCAATGCAATGCCCTTGATAATGATTCAGTATCCATTTTCTTTCCATTGTTTTAGCTTTTGCGCACAGTTCACTTGTCTTGCCTTAAGGATTCTGATTCACTAGCAAATGGGACAAAATAACTTTAATGTTTCTACTGAATTGTTTGGCTTTGTAATTCCATTCCAAGTATCTGTAAAAAACAAATTTTATATATTTATTACAATATTCTGTGGTTTATATCTAAAATATGCAGAAATGCCTGTTTGGATTTAAGAGTTTTCTAATTCAGATACCTAATATCTGAGTTGTATCCTGACAGGTTAAGAATTTAGGTGCTAATAATAAAGTTTGGGGGGTTTTGTTTGTTTGTTTTGGTTGGTTTGTTTGTTTCTAAATACGTACTTTTGAAGAGGTAGAAATATTTAAATAAATACTTTCTGTAGGACTATTCTCTTGGCAAAAATCACTACGAATTTTTCAGGTTGATTTTACTCATTAAGCAGTGAGTTAATTTTATTTTTACCTGGACTCAGCATGTCCTGGAAGTTTCTTGCTTCCGAATATTGCAACAGCTGTACCCTAGCCAGAAATAAAAAATAGAACTTGCAGAAATAGTGCAATAGTGATGTAACTCTCTCATATATATGCAAATTGCTGTAAGTCATTGCAGTCTAATTTAAAGACGGGCCTAAATTAAATATTGGAATGTCAGAAGTTCCTGCAGGAAAGGAGAGGTCACATCTCACTTGCCTTTGGCTTCTGGTTGCTTAATTGGCATCATTTGTTACAAACCGAGTTTGCAAGCAAAGCTGAGTCATATATGATACTGTGACAGAATTATGAAGTATGCTGCTAAAACATTTTTTAGAATTTTGTAGAATACCAGTAAACATTTTTGCTCCCAAACAACCATTGGACCTACCTATATGTTGTAGACTGAGAATTACATCCGTACAAGGGAATAGTTATAGCAGGAGAAATATGCTCACCTTTTCAAACATGCTGTGTTTGAACTTAGTTAAACTTAGAAACTAAACCTAACACCAAAGAATTTGTGGAGGAAGAAAACAAACAAAACCCAAACAAATTAACAAAAAGAACCCCAATAAGACAAAACAGCAACCACAAAAACACACACACACAAGAACTCAACTATGTGGGTACATAACCAAGCACAGTTAGTTGTAACTGCCTCTATGCTCTTACAAACTTCCAATGCCCTTTGAACTGGGTCCAAATCCTACCTGAGTATAAGACTGTCTGAATCTAGTGCTTTTCCATCATTTTTTTCTAGATTACAGAAGCAGGACAGGGTGGTGCTAGCACAAGTGTGGTTGTGGCTTTTCCCCTTATGCCTCTTCCTGCCTGCAAAAGACTCATGTTGTTTGGGCCCTGGCATCTCCAGGATTGTGCATGATACACCACATGACATGATGGCATTACACCTTCATCCTTTAGGTGAAGATCTGCCTGTTTCACTTCAGGTAACTTTCTGCAACACAGCAGCCACAAGAGAACAACTTTGGGCTTCCTCCCACCAACAGAGAGAGCCAGATACCAGCACAGAGTTGGCTTGTAGCACTGGAGTAACACAAATGTGGCAGTCTGAGGAACAAGTATCCACCTGGATACAAAGCAGAGCTCCAGAAGCATGAGCTATCAAGCTGGCAAGATTGCCAAGCATGGATGAGCAGGGAATTCAAGGACCTGGGCAGCTGCCTTTTTTAGAAAATGTGCTCTGTTAAAAACCAAACTACCACAGTAATTGCAGTACTAACTTTCTTTAAAAGGTTAACCATGTGATGCTTTGCATCGTTGCAAAAGGTGATCCATTACTCCTATTATGGTGCTTGTTATAAATCTACTAAATTTTATAATAAAGTTTTCAATCCATATGAGCCTATTTTTATGTCTAAATTTGTCATTTCTTTCTCCTGAAAAGTTGATTACTTCATCCTCCCCAAAGCTGGGAAGTTTGGAAAGCTTCAGTTCCAACTAGTTATCTGAGGTTTAAAAGCTTTGGATTTTATTATAATCCAAATGAGAATGATGAGCTGTTGTTGTAGGACAGTACTTGAATGCCATATGTGACATGTTAATGGTTTCTAAAAGCACACACGTAACATGATCTTATATCTGATTCTGAAACTGCACAGCATCCTGATATTTTCTCTGATGGCTTACTCCGTTATATAATCTTTAGCATATTGTGGCTTTAATTACTTTGGTGATGGTTCTTGTGATTCTTCAGATGGAGTGCTATTGGATCCTTCAGTTTAGGCATGTATACCCTTTAGAGGACCAAAGGAGACCCACTGTCTCCTTGTAATTAAATTTGTTTGCCTGAGCCTCCTATAAAGCCTTTTAGGTCAATACTGCAATACTGCTTGATGGAAAAATATCTGATGCTTGGTATAAAGCCTTTTTTAAAAGACTCAGAAAAACTCATACTTTGAACATATCTAATGAGATTGTGACTGCACCTCAGTGGAGTAATACATAATTTCATGTCTACAAGCCTTACAGATAGAGATGGCCAGAAAGCTTCCGATAAAGCAATTCCTACTGACAAAAGCATTTTTCAGGAAATAGAAGACTTTCTTTGGAATATACTGAAATATTAGATGTGAAAGGGTCTCAATGTATTATGCAGAGTACTAATTAATTAGCTACTGATTTTATTTTATGACATTATAAAATCAAAATATTTTGAAAATAAAATACTATTTCTGCATTGTCAAAATTTAAACCATCTTGGATTCTAAATAATAAACCCCCTCTGCTTCTGAATTTGAACTGCTAACTTTTCACAAGAACAAAACAAAAACAAAACAGTTCCTCTGATTAAAAATAGGATTATTCACATGCACAGATTTATCCGTTGTCTGTCCTGAGCTACTACAATGGTTCTACCAAACATCAGACATAACTACAACTATAAAAATATGAGAGAAACTTTGAATTTAGCAAAAATGGTTAGGAGACAACTGTTGAGCAATACACAAGAATTTCTTTTTTTAAGAATACTTGAAATATCTTCAGAGTGGCAAGTCCAGGCAATAATTCTCCCCTATGAAGGGAGACTGAGAGACCTGGGGCTCTTTAGTCTGGAGAAGAGACGACTGAGAGGAGATCTTATCCATGTGTACAAATATCTGAGGGATGGGTGTCAAGAGGATGAGGCCAATCTCTTTTTGGTGGTCAGCAGCAGTAAGGAGCAACAGCTACAAACTGGAATGTAGGAACATACAAACTGGAACATGAGGAGAAACTTCATTATGGTGAGGGTTATGGAGTACTGAAACAGGCTGCCATGGGGTGTTATTGATTCTCCTTCTCTGGAGTCTCCTTCTCTGGAGATTTTTAAAGCCTTCCTGAATGCGTTCCTGTGCAGAGTACCCTAGGTGATCCTGCTTTGGCAGGGATTTGTACTCAATCATCTCTGGAGGTCACTTCCAACCTCTAATATTCTGTGATTCTGTGAAACCCAAGTTAACTTCTAGTTTGGGGCAGGAGGATGTTATAGATTTTTAAAATATTTGTAAATGGTGTGTAACAGACTGCTATGCAAGCTAATGAAGTTATGAATTTGACAGACAGAATGGTAATGAGGGTCCATAAAACCCTGTGTTCAGCCCACAGCCAGTGCAGAAGGCATTTGTAGGGCTGAGCTGCAGAGCTAAATGTTTTCCAGTGGTGTAGCTGGTTTCCTGCACTCAGACTGTTCATCTAATCCCCAACTGCTATACATAGTTTAGAATTAAAGCATCTCTCTCTATCCAGTGATGAATTGCTGTATAACTGCCTGTTCCTCATTCTCTAACTGAAAAAAAAAAAAAAAAAGCAAAAAAAAAAAAAAGTTATAGGTATATGCTACCAGTTATTTAAATGAAAAAAGTTTGTTATGCATATCCCACGTTGACCCAAAACTTGTATCACACAGGTCAAATATCACCCAAGTGTACAGGGAATAACAAGCTTGCAGATCATTATTTTCCTGCTGGATAGTTAAAATGTGGAAAATAGCACAAACACCCTTGGTGCATTATATATTTCATGCAGTTTTGATGCAATTCTAAACTTGTAGTGAAACAAACACTTCCATATAAGCAAGCACAATTTGAAATTATTGTTTACTGTTGAGTGCATTTTGAATTAAGATATAAATACTGTCCTTCATTTATTATGAGCCAGATTTAATATACTTTTTACAGAAAAGAAATGTGAAAAGTAATCTTTCTTTGCCACTTTATACTTTATGAACTAATTTGCATCTGTGAATTTTTAGAATAAATCACAAATAAGAACAGTAGGGCTTTATTCCTGTTTTGCATAGATTGAAATGAGCTGAAAGAAAAATGAGAGGTTAATACACATTTTCGGAACAATTATAATAACACAGGAACCTCCAACTTTGAGTGTATTTAGAAGAGATTAGGGCACAGATCTTACAGCAAACAGAAGGAAAAAAATATTAAAGAACTCAGGACTGTTTGTTATTTAAAAGCCTAAATCCAAATCTATTAAGAGTGTGACAGTGCATAGCAGTCTATAAATGAAAAAGTTGACTGGCCTAATAAGGGCAGAAGAGTCAGTCTTTAGCCTTTGAACACACAGGACTGTCTGCACTCAGAGCCAGTGGTGCAAAATCCCTTGCAGATCCGATTTCAGCATTTATTGATTAACAGCAGACACGAAGAAATCTTGCGAAGTCCCATGGAACCAAGCTGCTAAGTTCCAATTTATTATTCCAGTTCATAGCGACATTTCACAATGCTGAATGATACTAATTTCCCCACCCTGTTTGCTTGTGCTGTCCATGTCCATGCTACTGAACATGAGCAAAAGGAGCAGAATTTTGGGGACCTGTGGAGTGGCCATTCAAATCAGAGCTCAAGAGCAGTGAAAGTATCACTATTCCGCTTGGATTGCTCAAATCAAATTTCATCCAGACATGTAAACTAAGATTTGATATTTACCTGGCTTTAAGGAAAAGGTCAAATTAAATAGCTGTTAGCTATTTCCTGTTACCTTGAAGGAGTTTTCTTCTGAAAGAATTGATATGTCTTACATAATAATTCAGTTGGGTCTTGAACATCAGTCAGGCGATTTTATTCTCATTTATGATACTGAGGAATTAAAGTGACTTGAAGAATTACACAGAGTGAGTCCTGTCAGGTACAGTGTAGCCTATTGACTAATAATGCAGAATTGCATCTGTGTGTATACACACACATACGCATGCATTAGTTAAATATGTACAGGGAATGTGTTTGAATTGGGAAGTTTTGAATTATGAACTGTTTTTTGTAAGTTCAAGGGCATAAAAATGGTGGTTGAGTTATTTGGAAATTTCTTTACGTGTTAGGAGAAAAAAGCTAACTTCCTAGTTCCTAAAGAAATAAGAAGCTGATTTCCATGCACCTCTAATATATGCCTACTAGACCATAAAGTCATCTGAGTTGACTTGCATTTCACTTTTAGCAGTTAAAGTGGACATTTCAGTGACAATTACTTAATGGAAAAATCTGCCTTGAAGCAAATCTTCTAATAGGGAATTTTATTTTTTTTTTTAGATTCTCTGGGTTTGTAATAAGATATGAATCTAAAATATTGATGCAGAGCTTGTCTAAAAACAGTTATAAGTGAAGATTATAATATGGATATAACTCAGAGAGGGAAATGGCCAATACTTGATGCAGCTAGGAAAACTGAATGATAGATAGTGAAGTGGAAGTGCTGTAAAGGAAAAAACACATAGATCCTTTCAATTACTGCTAAAAAGAATTATCCCAGAATCCTACCCTGTGCACTTGGAGATCAGTTATCCCTGTACGTTTTGTTAGTAGTGATGATTTTTTTTCTTCACCTTTGTCTTTAGATCATGGCTGATGCTCCCTGCCTCTGACTAGAGTAAGGCACTGTAAGTGTAATCACCTGAGGTTTGGTTATACAGATTCATGACTTCTGGATTTGATCTCTTGTTCTTCTGTTTAGCTTGATTTCTGACCAGACTTTTCAATGGATACATGACAAAACCTAGCAAATATCACTGACAGTCTCAAGTGAACTCTGACTTGTATTGTGAGGGCTGGTACCGGGAAGTTGCTTTGTGAAATCATGATTTACTGCACAGCATCCTGATACAGCAGTGTGCACCCAGTCAAATTTCCAGCAGCTGAAGGCACAGCAAAGTTAGCATGAGAAACCTTCAATCTAGTTAGCACACCTGAGACCCGACTGCACTGGGTTCTTATACTTGGGATTTTCGTGGCATACCCGAAGTAAAATCCCAACTATACATCACCTTGGGGTAATGGCAGTTCACAAATGTGTTATTTCCTCTTGAAATTTTGTTCACTGGATAAGGTGCAGAGTCCATAAATCTTTAATTGTGAGCTCACTATAAGCCTCATCCTCATCATTCCCTGAATCTCTACTGTGTTAGAGACCATATCATGGCTAGAGCTTTAAGTGTCTTCTGTTTTCCTTCTCTGACACCAGAATCTCTCTTTGTTCTTGTATTAGGGGTTAAGTGTGCTTTTGATTTTTCACCTGACCTTCTCACCTGCATGTTTCATCTCTCCATTTTCTCTTCCCCCAGTATTACTAAAGCTTGGTTTAGTCTTTTAGGTTTTTTTTGTTGTTGTTGTTAGTTTGTTGTTTTTGGTTGTTGTTTTGTTGGTTTTTTTTTTAATGTGACAGAATTAGGGATGAGATGCTTTGAAAATGTACATTAATCAAATGGGAAAAACAGAGTTGAAATGGCAAATAAGTGTGTTGAAATACACTCAATGTGAGATCTTGCAGCATTGGGATTAAGAACAATATTTCCAATCACGTCAGCATTTATTATTTCCCAACACACACATTTTTATAAGTAGAACACACATTTTTATTTCTACTTCTCACAAAAGCTTTTCCTCTTTTTTTTTCTTGAAAGGAAAAATAACCACTGATGAGTAGTGGGCTCTAGTGAAAAATTCGATTCCTCTAGCTCTGACAATTTGAAAATTATTTCTAATAGCAAATAGCTCTGTGGTTTATTATGCCTTTTGGAATAAGGTCATGGGAGTGAAACAGTAGAAACTCTTATTTTTGCTGACACTTTGCATCTCAGAAATTGTTTCCTCTAGTACATTAATGAATCTTTCTTTTTTCGTCCTTGTCTGACACAATTTACCTCTACCTTGGCAGGAAAAGTCACTTCCTCATGTGAGTAAATGAGTGGTAAAGGACAGATGAAAGGGCAGAAATGTGCAAGTGCCATCAAACCCCTCATTTTGGAGTTTTAATGTGTTGTAGCTGCAAACGTGGAATGTATCTCTTGCAGTTGAGAGCACAGCCAGCATGGGAATATTGATAGGTTTACATAAATCCTAAAGAGTCACAGGTTATTTGTATTCACTAATAAACCAGAGCTTGGAGGATACTGACTGTATGGATGCATTTTCAGTGGGGAATACAATAAAGATTAGCAAGAGGGATTGATTTGGAAAAGCAAGCTCAGATCAAAACAGGCTACAGTGAGATTTAAGCATTATTCTCCATTTCAAAAGCTAAGGTAAATATCAATACCAGGGTGACAGTGATTCAGAACTGTCTCTTGTGGATACATTTTGCCTTTTGAAATCTTACTAGTTCTCTGAAAATGATATAATTAAGTTAGTATTACTTCCTTCAAAATCTTGGAATTCCTGTATTAATAACTTCACTAATATCAATAGAAATGCAGATAATCCGGATCTCTGAAACTGGGCCGTGTTTGTTGATTAGGGGTAGTATTTTTGAAAAAGCTAGAGACACTAGGTACTAAATGCCTATTCAAAGTTAATGAGTACTACTCAGTAACGGGATAGGTACCCCAAGGCTTTAATTTTCATTTAGTTAGAAAGTTTATTTTTTGTGCACAGTATTGAGAATGGCAGGGAAATACAGCACTATTTTGATGACAAATTCACAATACAGAAAAAAACAACAACCAAAAAATCTAGAAAATCCTGTCCCTGCCCTATTAATGATAGAGCAACTCAATTAAATCTTTCATACTCAGTGGTGTAAACACAAAGTAAAGAATACAAGCACCCTTAGATGCCATTTTAGCACCTTAGTTTTAACCCAAGAGTGTTTCAAACCTGATATTACTAATTTTGTCACTACGGCAGTTGTTCATACATATGATAGCTTGTTCTGACCTAGTGTAGATCAAATACACCTTTAAAACATAATTAAATTAATAAATAATTTGTGTTGTAATGATGCCAGGTAACATACATTATTGTTTTAAAACAACTGTATTGAGGGACCAGAGCAGTGACTTTTCTTATCTTTCTGCCTGGAATTGCTAATGTGAGTTTGAAAAAAATTCCAATTTTTTTGTCTCCCTGCCACTTTTCTTTGGCTGTTCAATGATAAGAAGCAAAGGTCCATCTGGTCTAAGTATTTGGTCTCTGAAAGGCATTAGCAGCCAGTGATTAAGGGTCAGGGCAATCCCAAGTGCAAATGGACTGCAGAGAATGGATTGAGTGCAGTCTTGAGAAGAAGGACTTAAGGGTGTGGGTTGATAAAAAAACTCAACATGACCTGGCAATGTACATTTTCAGCCCAGGTCAACCATGTATTGGGCTGCATCAAAAGAAGCATGACCAGCAGGTCGAAGGGATGGGATACTGTCACTCCATTCTACTCTTGTGAGGCTCCACCTGGAGTACTGTGTCCAATTCTGTAGACACCAAAACATGAACATCAAACTGTTGGAGTGGGTTTGGATGAGGGTAACAAAAATGATCAGAGGGCAGAGCAACTCCTGTATGAGGACAGGCTGAGAGAGTTGGCTATTTAGCCTGGAGAAGAGAAGGGTCCAGGAAGACCTTATAGCAGCTTTTGAGTACCTGAAGGGTGGTCTACAAGAAAGCTGGGGAGGGACTTTTTACTAGAGCTTGTAATGATAGGATGGCAGGTAATGACACTGAGCTTGAGGAGGGTAGATTTATGCTGGATATAGGAAGAAATCCTTTACCATAAGGGTGGTGAAATGCTGGAGCAGGTTGAACAGGGAAGTTAAGGCTGTCCCCTTCCTGGAAGTGTTCAAAGCCTTGAGCAACCTGGTCTAGTGGAAAGTGTTCCTGCCCATGGCAGGGTGGTTGGAACTAAATGATCGTTAAGATCCCTTCCAACCCAAGCTGTTCTATGATTCTATGGTTATGGATCCACCTAAGAGTAGGACAGGGATACCAAGCTGCCTCATCTTAAAAAAACAAAACCACAAAAAGACAACCAACCACTAAACAAAAAAAACATTGCTTCCAGGTGTTAACACCATCACACTACCATGCCCATCTAGTCAGAGTCTGCTACAGTGACACAAATCCTGTATTCCTATTTACAACTATTGTTCTATTTACTATTACCAAGTCAAATTAATCTTGAGCTACAAGTGCAAATAATACATCTTCCTTATATGAGCAAACTTATCCTAATATGTCATCTTTGAATGCTCATACTACTGAGACAATCTGGAAAGAATGATGTCCTGGTATGGGGTGACACATACCCTAGGATTGGTCCAACCTCTGGGCTCTCTCCTCCCCCTACCGTCCAAGGTCCGGCAGGAGTTGAGGGGACGGGGGCATCCCACGTGGATTCCCCGCCCCTGGAGCCAGGGATGCCCTGGGCAGCACATTGGCCAGCTGTGCCTGTCAATCAGTCTCATGCTCCCGAGGGTATTTAAGGGGGAACACAACGACCGTTAGTTGCTCTTCTTCCTCACTCTCCTCGCTCACCATCGTCTCCTGCCGTGGCTGCTGAGGAGCCCAGCCACGTGCACGGCAGCAGGCAGCAGGCAGCAGGCAGCTCTCATAAGCGGCAAGGCTGATCTCTCTCTCTCTCTGTGCCCCTCTATTATTCCTTTCCCTTTTCTCTAATTTTGGCTGAGTTGGTTTCCCTTCTTCCCCCTCCCCTCCGGGTTCGGGAAGGAGCGTGCTTCACCCCTCCCCCCTCGTGCCTCGCGGGTAGTTTGTAGGCGCGTCGGGAGCTACCTTGCATGTAACCCCTCTGTTTTCCCAAGTTCTAAATGTTAAATTGTTGCACCT
>VWZI01019324.1:203417-262760 GCA_013396835.1 Psilopogon haemacephalus
GCGCCGGCGCCCCCTGCTGACGGCGGAAGAAATGTCAGCCCGAACACAGTGAAAGCCCTGCATGTATGCCTCGGAAGTGAATCTGATACCACGGATGAGGAAGACGCATGGCTCCAGACGAGGGCCATCCGCCCGGTGGTCCGACAAGAGGTCACTAGCGGTGGCCGCAGCCAAAGGGCAATCACAGTCCGAAAGATGCGCCCTTTTACGGAGGAGCAGTTGAGAACTTTCCAGGACAAATGAACAAGGCTACATGTTGTTTTAGATGACCACTGATGTGATCTTTCTCATTGTCAGCAGAGTTACGAGGGATTTATGACATGGAAGTTATTTTTGTATAAGCAACTTTGATCTCTGATGCACGACTAAAGGAAGCAAAATAGGGAACCTTGGTTATAGCTTCTTTTTTATGTGACTGAGAACAAGTTGAAGTGCATAGAAGAACTCAGGCTTCAGTATTCTTGTAGCTACATGGAGTATACGCTGTGCTTCTGCAACTCAGGCACATTCCTCCACTGTTTAGTCTAGCCTGCCTATTGCTAGCAATAATCATACAAAGCAACAGTATTTCACCTCCTGAAGACAAAGGTTTTCCAGCTGTTGTCATAAGTTGTGTGTTCACTTTCATAATAACATGGTTATGTGCATTGCACATCACTTCTGAACTGACCCATGAAAATAACTAGTTACCTCTAAAATATCTATGTCGCTTAAAGAAAAAAATTGAAGAAGTCATTTAGGATGTGAAGACCAGTCTCTTAAAATATCTCGGTACAGAGACACTTGATAAGCTGACTCCAGTTTCTTTCCACCTGCCTCCTCTACTTGTATGTCATGTGAATACAGATAGATCCAGAGAGTGTGTTTTCCTTGTGCCCATGGATTTATTACGATACCACATACTGACTCCCTTTCCAGTGCCTCACCACCCTCATAGTGAAGAATTTCATCCTAATGTCTAGTCTAAAGCTAGCTTCCACTTTTAAGCCATTACCCCCTCACCCTATCACTACATATAATTTTAAAAAGACCCTCTCCAGCTATCCTATAGACCCCTGTCAAATACTGAAAGACTGCCATAAGGTCTTCCCAGAACCTTCTCTTCTCTAGGCTGAATGATCCCAGCTCTGTCAACCTGTCTTTCATAGGAAAGGTGGTCCAGCCCTCTGACCATCTTCATGGCTCTTCTCTGGACCCATGCTAGCCTCCTTTCTCTCATAAAACCACACTGAATTGGAGAGGACCCATGCAATGATTATTTTACGAGCAAGTGTGGTAGATTTGCTCAGGCACTTACCATCACCAGCTACAGTAGTAGGAAGGACCTAACTCAGACTCACATATTTATCTGCCATCTCCTGGCCTTGGCTTGCTGTGGCAAATCACCGACTTCTCCTTAATATCTGGTCTCTGGAAACCTGATTCTCTTTTTAGCTCCATTCTTCACACTGTAGTACCAAAGATCTATGATCAGGTTTCACTTAGATGAAATTATGTAAAACTAAAGTAACTGGATGAGGGATTTTTTTAAAAATTCTTTATTTAACAGAAAGTGTAGGTTTCTGTAGTGGGTTAAGCAGTTACCTGCCCCCCACCTTAATAAACCCCGGCTAAAACTCAGGACACACTGGAAGTTAATAAATGAAGCTTTATATTTACAGCAATGCACAATATACAAGCAAATATTTACAGGATATTACAGATATTTACAGATATATACAGTGAAAAGGCAATACAGACATCACACCCCTCCCAGAGACCAAAATCCCCAAGAGAAGGTAACCAAACCCCCCCTACCACCTTTCCCCCCTTCCCCAGCCTTATCTCACCACCTGTTGATGCTGCAGATAAGCTGAAGATAGGTCAGAGATTAGTAATGGGAAGGAGTTAGTCGTTTTACTCTGAATTAGCTAAAAGACAGAGAGACAAAAAGGGATCATGCCAGAGAAGCAGCCACCGCCAGACACAGACAGAAGCAAACTGCTAATCTGGTTGTTTTGAGAACAGCTCTTAAAACAACTTTTTTTTCTTTCTCAGTAAAACTTGGTGAAGTGACACACTGTGTTTTTGTCTCTCTCAGCCAATAGTCTAATTTCTCACTCAAATTTTCCAGTTAGCTCAAACCAACACAGTTTCCTGAAAGTCTGGGAGACAGAGTGGCTTCTTTCTCTTCAATAAAGATACTGCTGACACTTCTGCTGTCACACGTATGAGAAATAAGACATTGATTTGTTTATGATATATGCCAAAACAACTCATCTTGCTCTGTAAACATCTGATGTTAACAGAATTTTGTTCTTCTCTTCCTACTCTTTGAATTAGTGTTTCTTCTGTGACAAAGAAAAATTGAGGTTTGTTAAGAAAGAGGCATTTTTTCAGTAGCTGTCAGGCAATTATTTTTCTTTCTTAATTTTTAATAATTCATCACCTACTGTGTTTGTTTCTCTGGAAGGGGGCTACGAGCTCCAGTTGTTCTTGACATCTTCACTTCTTTATACCTGGACTCCTCTCCTAACTATATCTGCAGCTGTAATAACCTTACTTTCTTACAGAACCAGCCACGAGAGCTTCTATAGGAAGAGGAGAGGCTGATGACAGAATTGCTACTCCAGGGAATGGAAATTACTTCTTGTTTAAAGTGATTTGTTAATATGAGATACAAGAATCCTTATCCCAAAAGGGATGATTGCATGTGTGCCCTCCCTGCTTTCCATGATGACTTCAGGTTCCCATGAGTCATCAGATTGCATCTTACTAACGTTTTTACCATGCTCTATCTGTCCATTTTTTTTACCTTCCGTTACTTCTGTTACTGTATAATCTATGTTCTTTTTATGTTTATACAAATTGTTGTTTGTACAGTTAAATTTCATTCAGGGTTCTAAAAGCTTTCAACATACAAGCATTTACAAGTACCTAGAGTTTATAACTGATCATTGACTTTAGTCCCAGTGTTTCAGCCCTGGATGCAAGTCCTAACATCGTGTGTTCCTCTCCAAAGTATATCCTCTGACCCACGGGAAACAGTGATACTACAGTACAAGCTTCTATCTGAACACAGGGAACCAGCTCACAAATCCTGCAAACTGGAAATACTGAATCTAAAACATCTCTAGGAGCTGTTTCTCAGATCACACAGGCAAATTGGAAACAGAGCCTATGCTGGTCTGCCTACAGTAAACTTTGATTCTGCAAGAATGAGGAGGATAGGGTACCAAGAGTAGCAGCTGAGCTTCTCATTTGTCTTTTGCTCTGATGACCACCAGCAGAAATCAAAAATCCATTTACCTTACCAATGATTGCCTTAGATACTTACCTAATTAAGACTTGTCAGTCCTAAGAGCTTTTACCCACATGTATCACTATAAGCCAGGGAAGGTAAACAAACAAACAAACAAAACACCCTCCTATGTGGCAACCTAATAGGGAATTATTTTCTGATCCTAAAAAAACATTAGTCAGACAGACAGCAACTTGGAAATATATCTTACTGGCAAAACAATCATAGAAGTGGAGCAGATGAGTGGAAGGAAATACTACTTAAGGAAGGATTAATATTTCTTTTTGGGGGGCAATGTAACTTGATGAATCTACATGCACCATCATGCCTCCCTATTCTTAGTTCAAGCATTAACATTCCTCTGACCTTGTGGAGCATGAGATTTTCCTTTTAGGTGTGGATTTTCTTACATCTAGCTTTCCACATACTTTTTGTAACATATTCTGCTTTCCATTTGTGCCACCATATCAAAGCTGAAATATTTTCCTTCTAATTTAGCTAGGACTCTTGAAAGTCTTTTGTTGGTAATTCTAGACCATAATAGGTTTGCAAAATGCAGGTTTTATGAGCTTGAAAGAGCAAATGCAAACAATCATGGGTCCACTTTACCGTCTTATTTTATAAGCAAAATCCTGTTACTTAGATAGCAACCTTTCCAGCTAATGTAATTATATCTCAATATCTTTTTATTTGCAATGTCAGAATTCATGAATCCTTAGAAACAGCAATAAGGAGAGAGTGTGGAGTACCATGGGTGTGCTAGCTAGTGAGAAGAAAAAATGTCATGTAGTAAATTACTATATAGTTGCTTAATTTAAAATTAGTCTTTTTTGCTGATGGAATAATTTTAAACAAAAACCAGCAAAGATATAGTTTGATATTGTTCATTTTGTAAAACTGCACTTTAAAAAGTTGAGGAAGGCCTGTAAGCAGTATCCATTCAAGGTAAATCAATATTATTTATAATTATCTGTGTAAGTCGATCCTCCAGTAGCACTGTGGCAGAATTAGGAATACACCCGAGTTCCACATTTAACTTGCTTAACTCTGAATATTTTCATTTCTCCATATCAGCCTTGTGCCTCCTTTTTGGCATACCTCCTACAACCATAAGGCAAAAGACTTTTAAAGAAACCCATGCTGTGCTGTGCAACTGCAGTTAATTGTTAAGGCAGGTCCATTCTGTACACTGTATAAATTCACTGCTTTGTTTTTTTTTATTCTTAATACTGATTTTTTTAAGACTGCATTTCAAAAACTTCAAGCTCTTCAAATATATTTCAAGTAACCAGAAAAGGCAAATATTCAAGAAAACAAGTAGTATAGCAACTGAGAGAAATACTAGCAGAAAGGAGCCCTCATGAAGATCACTGCGAGGCATGTACATAGAGCAACTCAAAATTTTCATTGCCCCCTCCTTCTCTGTCAGGACTATTTTCATTGAGGAAGTCTCCATTTATCTTTCTGTGTGACTTAAAAAGCAAACATAAAAAAATAAAATCTTCAACTTTGCAAAAAAAAAAAAAAATCAGAACATTAATTACTTGTCTGTGTCTGAATAAAGAACATATACTTGTATGCATTAAATGCTGCAGTGCTTGCTACCACTGATTTCCCAGAGACTTTACAGATTCCTGACATCATGCCTACGAGGGGTCAGACTTGGGAATGGGCCATTTTGATTAAGTTACAGAATTCCACCAGGGCATTCAAATGTCTGTTCCATGAAAAAATAAGAGGTTAGGCTACAACACAAGCCATTTTCAGTGATTTGGCTGTTAGTTTGATTCAGACCAGTATTTGGATGGCATGCATTTCTTTTAGCTGCTGTCTCTATCAAGGAATAGATATGATCTGGCTACTTATAATTTCCATGCATGAGACATAGCCTTCGTGAGAGACTAGTTGTGCATTTGTCACCAAGTCCAACTTTGCTTCTGAATAACTATTGTGCCACCTAGTGGCCAGGAAACTGCAATTTTAAACAGATTAAAAGATTGACTTCGAATGTACTGCTGAATAAGGAAACATAGTGTTCATACAAATATTTTCAGTGACATGTTGAAACAAAGCAGTTTTTTTTTTCTTTTTGTCTTCACCTTGCTGACAATAGATCCGTTCAATTGTCACATTTCAAATACGAGTAAGAAAGGATAGCCCTAAATCTCAGACGTTAGGAATTTCCATTTTGTAATACAATTAAATAAATAAATAAACTTAAAATATTGTTATCTGACGACCTATGTCAATTTACACTTGGAACCAAACTAAAAATGCTTTAAAACATTATTCTGATTGCCTGACTTAAAACATTATTTTTTTTTTAAATGCAGCAATGTGGTTAAAAACATGAGGTGTTGACACAACGTTTATCTCATTACAAATTTCCTTTTCCATATACATAGTTTCCGTGTCCAAATATCTCTACAGATTTCATTAGCTAAATAGCTATTTCTTAATTTTTTTCTCCTCTAGTGGAAACCTTTCAACAGTTGTTTTTGTTTTTTTTTTTTTCAGCTTTTTAAGTAAACCATCTGTCCAGTGTGGGAGTGTTAGTTTTGCCACAGTAGACAGCAATAATATTTCAATCACCAAAGCCAGTAACAACAAATTTCCCTTAATAGAGTGTTTCCTAACATTGTTGAAGTCACTTTATTGCATCTTACATAAAATTGCCAAACTATCCATCAACAGCAATAGATATAATAGGTGGTCAGCATTTTTAGCAGCTGCATGCAATGCTATAGATACAGTAGGAAATGTTGATGTCAGCAACAATATAATTTAGAATCTTTTAGGATTCTCTCAGACTAAATATTACTTCAAACTCATGTTATTTAACACATTTGAATGATGTATGTTAGACATTTTTCATATAGTAGGACTTGATACCAGGTAAATAAGATGTGGACTAGAGTCTTTGATAGCTCTTTGCCAGACCTTCATGTAAACACAAACATTTTTTATTATTTTTGCTAAGTAAATAGCAAAGTGGAGCTCATCTTCTTTCCGCAGCATTTATCAAAAAATATCTGATAATCAGCTTGAAGATGGTAAAAAATGAAAATCCTTTCCAAAAGGAAAAAAAAAAAACAACCCATAATTCTTGAAAAAACATAAAATGAATACTGGGTTTTGAGATTTATTTATGGTCTTTTAGTTTGGGCTGTTTATATTCTCTCTGTGAAAAGGATATCCAGAAAGAAATATTTTCAATTTCCTGGTTTCAAGGCTTGACAGCATTTTGTTATTTCATTTTCTTTTTGTAGACAAATGAAACTGAGAAGTGTGTCAGGTGAGCTTCTTTGAAACTCATTGCCCAGGCTGCCTGTCTTCTTTGATATTTGAAAAATGTTTGTACTGCTTTCTAGTTTTCCCTATTGGCATTTGGTGTCAGTGCGCAAATAGTAAATGCAAAAATGTCTTCATTTTTTCAACATAATCAATTGTTTACTTTACTTTAAAGCAGTTTCATTATAGATAGTAATGAGGTCTAGTAATAAGATCTTTTGTTCCCCATAAAGGTTTGTAAAGGCTAACATTCACATTAAATATATATATTAAGTGCACACAAGGCTTACCAAAAATAGGACTGGCTTACAAATACTGAAATTTTCTTGTTTTATCTTGGTTTCATAATAAGCTCTTATTGATAATAATTTGCTCAAACAGTGTGGGTTTTTTAAGAGAAGTATGTCATTTTAGTCAAAGAGAAGAAATTCACTTAGAAGGCTTGAAAATTTTTTTCCTCTTTAGGCACATAATGTTCACTGTCAATTCAAGGTATTCTGGCACTGAACAACATCTAGGAGGACAATTACAGTGTGTGGGTCAAAGTAGATAAAACTCTCAAGCTATGTGCTTATTTCCTCCATATCAATTAGACAGATGGGGTATAGTTCTCTGAAAGAGCAACTGCCTGAAATTTAAAATTTCCTTTCTTCATAAGAACACGTTATAAATTTAACTATAACTTTAATTAAGAAAAGCTTGGTTTGCTCTTTTTAATAATTTGAAAATTGTAGACGCATCAAAGTTCAGATGTGTGAGGATTTAACTTTGTTCTTCATGAATTATGCAGACAATAACCACTGAGTGCAGATGTCCAAGAAACAAAAATTCCATTCCTTCAGTACATCTGCTGCTGCTACACCTGATAAACGTTCTCTGCCCCTAGGCCGTATCACAAGTGAGATTTAGTAGCTCATTTCTGAAGCTTATCCCTGGAAACATTTTAGAGGATTTCAGGACAGGATTATTTTGAAACTAAAGGTCATGGAGTGAATGACTAATGAGTCACTCACGCTAAAGAATAAATAAACAACAAACAGCACAGAAACATTTACTCAGTAAATGTGGGTATCTTTCAAATTTTATGCATGCTAGAATGTATACCTGGGCAGGTACTGTCAGTCTGTACTGCATATCATGCTGTTGTCTTATTGAACCCAGGATGTTCTTTCCCTCTAGGATTTCCTATAGAGAAAGTACAAAATGTGTGGCAGTTTTGGAAAACTATGGATAATTTAACTGGCTTTGGCTTCCTAAAGAGAAGACAATACAATTGGGCCAATCTGGTATATTGTGGTGGTGGTAGCAGTGTTAGGGGTTTTTTCTGTGCAGATGAGCCTATGGGTAATACTTTTGGTTGATTGTTTTTCTTTTAATTAAACATTTCAGTTACAGGATCTTGTACAGGAGCTAGAATAATAAAAGATTATACTCGTCATTCTGCTAGCACTTCATTTTATCAAGCAGTCCAGTCAAAGTGAGTTTAAATGACCCTTTTTAAACTCTGAGGAGCTTAAAAAGCTGAGGTGCCGTTTCCAGGGTTTCGGTGGGCACCAGGAAGCTGTTGGTGGTTTGCTCTTAGTGTCTTCTCTCCTTCAGGTAGTGGACTGCTAAGGACACTGCAGGTTTTCATTGAAACTGACTTAGAGAAGTTACTTTGAAGTCCAGGGGTGAGAGAACTGACCTGTGAAATAAAGGTTTGGTTCCAGCACTTTCTTTGCATCTGAAGAACAGTTTTCCCAGACTTCCTTATGATGAGTCTTTTGAAGCATGTTATTTATAAAAGGATTTATTGGTTAATTTACCTTGCAAATTATTTCAAAGTATACAATTGAATATGATTCACATTTATTTTATGGATTTGGTGACGATAGTGTAGCACACATTAATTCTGCAAGATTATTTGTATAATGTATGTGGTAGTTGTTTTGAACTTCTAAGGCTAACACTTAGATTAGTTTATAGTTGTGTTATGAAATGAAAATGGGAAGTACCGCCAATCTGCCAACTATTTTTATTTCTTAGTAATACTGTTATTTCTACCATCACTTCTAAGTGATGTTTTTCGCCCTGTAGTGAAAGTTTCATTTCCTCTATTAGTGTTTTCTGCCTGGTCCTTTCTTGTGTATTAGAAGATACCAGCTTGTTTTTTTTTTAATTAAAAAGCAGTATAATAGTATCATTGCCATCTAAATCTATCTGTCAGACTTCTCAATCAATACTTGACTATGTTGGCCATTACTTTGTAGAAGTTTAACAAGTGTATGTCTGTAGGGAAGATGTTCTCTGGCTTTTGTCGTCTGCTCTCTGTACCTAATGTAGTGAAGGGAGATCTGCACTCTATAACATTAATCATTTCTGGCATGTATTTAGCAAATATCATTATTTCAGATCTCTCATACTATTCTGGCTTTGACCTCATCCTGGCAGCTCTGGAAAATATGCCTGCTTCCTAAGCCTTGCAAGAAGGATGGCTCTCAGCAATCCTGTCTGAGTCAACATTTTCTTCGCATCCACTCTGGCCCATAAACAACTGGCAAGAACATTGTCAACGCTTGTTTAAGTAGTTACTCAGAAGTGAACCCTGTGTTTGTTTCTCCCACACATCAGAAAGGGCAAGCCAAAGTTGAATCTGTTTCACCATCTTTGTTAAAAGTACATTATTGTACACTGTGTTATCATTTGTAACTTTTGAGTATATGAGATCTCTGTTTTTTATAGACATGTAAATAAATGTTGTCTTTGATCAAGGCAAGGCAATGAGGTGCTATGAGTGAGGCTGAAGGGGTGTGAATGAAAAAAACAGGAGAGCATGCTTCTCATCCAGATCTCTGCTTGCATTTTTGCAAATTACTTTCAGGAGACTTTAATTCTATTAGTGTAGGTAGAGTAAGTCTATTTTGTTTCATGCTGTGTAGATTCTACTTTTTTGTTTTCTCTGAAGTGGTATGATAGGAATCCATGACGACATGTTGTATGACTGGTGACCTGAGCTACTCAAGCTTCATAGGCAAAGGTACTACATAGTGAGGAAAAAAAGAAAGGAAAGATGTCATGTCCCACAGCTTCTCTAGTAGATGGGCAAGGACACAGTGAAATTGTTTCCAAAAAGTTTGTTCAGATTTTCTTGGGAAATAAACAATTAAAATTGTAAGAAATACTGACAATTTTAGATTATGATCTTGACAAATTTCTAGAATGTCTTTTTTGTCTCAAATTTCAAGCAAACATGCTCATTTCTTTCATCTGAGCTTTGGGAAAAAAACTTGGAATGTCAAAATTTTTTAATATATATATTAGTTTCAATATACTTTGATTTTAAGAATATTATCAATGTTGTCTTAGAGTTTATAAAAATCTCACTGTTTTTGTTCACCTCAATTCTTTGAGTTGCTCCAAATACTGAGTTTTTAATTTCCTGTGGCATTATTTGCTATTACTATTATGTTCACATCCTGTGTGATATGATGATAAATGCATTGAAAGTTGATTAAATTAGATTAGAGTAAGGCAAAATTATTGAAAGCTTGTCTTCCTACTACTAAAGAGGGGGGGGAAAAATCTCTTATTAATGCTAGATAAGAAAATATGGAGGGGTTTGTGTTAGCTATTGTGCATAAGCTAAAGGAAGGAATTGTTGGACTGTTTACTACATACATCAAAGAAACTGCATCATAGCATAGTATCTTGTGGCTCAATAACAAAACTAAGTAGTGTTCAGGTTAAAACAGAATTTAGAAATTAAGCAAAGAATCAAAACCAAAACCAAAACCTACTCTTTTGAGCAAATATTTGTGTAGTACCAGTGCACTACGATACTTATCATTATCATTGCTCATCATTATCTTTATCAATGAGACTGGTGAGGGTGCTGGAGGGAAAGTCATATGAGGAAAGGGGTTGTTCAGCCTGGAGAACAGGAGACTTAGAGGGTGCCTTATCACTCTCTACACCTACCTAAAAGGAAGTTGTAGTCCAGTGTGGGTCAGGCTCTTCTCCCAGATGACTACTGACAAGAGGGCATGGTCTGAAGCTGCTCCAGAGGAGGTTTAGGTTTCTTACAGAAGGGGTGATTAGGCACTGGAATAGACTGCCAAGGGAGGTGATGGAGTCGCCATCCCTGGAGGTCTTTAAGAAAAGATCTGATGTGGCGCTTGGTGGCATGGTTTAGCTGATGTCATGATGTTACGTCATAGGCTGGACTTGATGGTCTCAGAAGTCTTTACCAGCCTCAATGATTCTGTGATTCTGTGATCTTGTTCCATAATATTTTGACTCTGGGAAGACTCACAGTTAGAAGACAAATGCTTCTCTTCCACAGTATACTTTGTGCAAAATTTATTATTAATGATGGATTTTTTTTCATCAGAACTCTTGTTTCTCATGATATAATTGATTTACAGCAATGTATCTAGTCGGCTGACTTCAGAAGTGAATGAAATAATTGAATTGCAAATTCCTATTCTGACCATGTCTTCATTTTACAGAAGTACTTGGGGAAAGGGATTAAGGCTTAATTATGAATCCTTTTCATGTTTTTTCCTCTTTTCCTAAAGTGTTTAATGATAGCTTTAACATACATCTGCCAAACATTTTTCTCTCTGACTCTAGAGACCATATTTTCAAAGGAAAATTTAATATGTGTTGCCCCAAAGAGATTTGGAAGTCATTAGATGTACAAAATCTTTAGTCCAAATATAAAAACGTGCATGAAAAATGAATAGTGGCATGTGCAAAGGGTGCTAATGTCATCTTTATACCTTTATCAGATAGCCAAAATGTAGATTAAAATGAAAGACTTTTGCCGCCTCACAGTTTAGAGTGGCTTGACAGTGAAATGATGCTGCCTTGTATCTCTGTAGTTTAAGGAAAGACAGAAGAGTATTTTCGCTTGTTATTAGCTGTAGCTGGAGACTGCAGAGGCTATAGAGTGCCACTATAGCAATGGGACCAGCACTGATTCAAACTTGGAAGCATCGTGCCTGCATGCATCTGACATTTACTTTTTGAAGAGTCCAAGACAGTGGACTGTTGAGATACAGATTTCAGGGCAGAACTGTCAGAGACTGTTTTAATTAAGAGATTAGGGTACATTTTAATACTACTGTGGGTTCATATTCTATTGGGATTTTGGTTCTTCTGTGACTGAATGATTTTAAAGAAACACTACTTGATTACTTCAAAGAGCACAGATTCATCACAACTGTAAACCATGTGCTGCCCTGTATGCGTTTGACTTGGAATGTGTCAGAGGTAGCTTGGCTTTTAAAGACATCTATCAAAATGCTAAAGGGATTTTATATATGAACATGAGTTACCATCTTCACCTGTTAACTTGATTTTGTTTGTTTTTTCCTTGCTGCAGACTATGTCAGAGAGCCACAATGATCATGCAAAATAACAGTTCAGCCTCGCCCATGTTTTCGAATGTCAGCTCCTTCTGGAAGAGAGATTCACATAATCTTAGACTCCTTGATGAAGCAGCATCACTCATTGGCAGCTATGATTTCCCTCAGACCACGGAGAGCTTTTCCTTCTCCACTGTGGAATCAACAAACATGTCCCTAAATGCTACAAGCAAAGACCCTCTTGGTGGACACAGTGTCTGGCAAGTAGTTTTGATCGCTTTCCTCACTGGGATCCTTGCACTGGTGACCATCATAGGAAACATCCTAGTGATTGTTGCATTTAAGGTTAACAAACAACTGAAAACTGTCAACAACTACTTCTTGCTGAGTCTTGCTTGTGCTGATTTGATTATTGGTGTTATTTCCATGAATCTTTACACTACATACATCATCATGGACCACTGGGCTTTGGGAAACTTGGCCTGCGATCTCTGGCTCTCCATTGACTATGTTGCCAGTAATGCCTCTGTCATGAATCTCCTTGTCATAAGTTTTGACAGGTATTTTTCCATCACTAGACCACTTACATACAGAGCCAAACGAACAACCAAAAGGGCTGCAGTGATGATTGGTTTGGCATGGATCGTCTCTTTTGTTCTTTGGGCCCCTGCCATCTTGTTCTGGCAGTATTTTGTTGGGGAAAGGACTGTGCCTCCTGATGAATGTTTCATCCAGTTTCTAAGTGAACCTATCATCACTTTTGGCACTGCCATAGCTGCCTTTTACTTACCAGTCACTATTATGAGTATTTTATATTGGAGGATCTACAAGGAGACTGAGAAACGCACCAAAGAATTAGCAGGGCTTCAGGCCTCAGGCAGTGAAGCAGAGGCAGCACGCTTCATACACCAGACAGGCAGCTCCCGGAGCTGTAGCAGCTATGAGCTGCAACGGCAGAGCATGAAGCGCTCCACCCGAAGGAAATACAGACGCTGTCACTTCTGGCTTACAATGAAGAGCTGGGAACCCAACACAGACCAGGGGGACCAAGAACACAGCAGCAGTGACAGCTGGAACAACAACGATGCTGCTGCCTCTCTTGAAAATTCAGCCTCCTCTGATGAAGAAGACATTGCCGCAGAGACCAGAGCCATCTACTCAATCGTGCTGAAGCTTCCTGGTCACAGTGCCATCCTCAATTCCACAAAACTGCCCTCCTCAGAAGATTTACATGAGTCAGGGGATGAACTACAGAAATCTGATATAGAATCAAAAGAAAAGAAACCTAAAAAATTGCACCCTCCCAAAAGCATTCAGGATGGTGGAAATTTCCAAAAGAGCTTTTCTAAGCTTCCAATTCAGCCAGGATCAGCAGAAACAACCACAACTTCTGATGACATCTCATCAGTGACCAAGGCATCTGCAGCTCTGCCCTTGTCCTTCAAGGAAGCAACTCTGGCAAAAAAGTTTGCATTGAAGACCAGAAGTCAGATCACAAAGAGAAAACGTATGTCACTTATCAAAGAAAAGAAAGCAGCACAGACACTCAGTGCCATTTTGTTTGCCTTCATCATTACCTGGACTCCATATAACATCATGGTTCTGGCAAACACCTTTTGCAGCTGTATTCCCAAAACTTTCTGGAACCTGGGGTACTGGCTTTGCTACATCAATAGCACAGTGAACCCCATGTGCTATGCACTGTGTAACAAAACATTCAGAAACACTTTCAAGATGCTACTGCTGTGCCAGTGTGACAAACGAAAACGACGCAAACAGCAGTATCAGCAAAGGCAATCTGTCATTTTTCATAAGCGAATCCCTAGGGAGGCTTCATAAATTAGTATTTTTTAAACAATTTTTAAAAATAACAAAGTGGAGGTATGATGGGACGAGACGTGACAGGACAGAACAGGATGAGATTGGGGTGGGAGGGGTGGTGCCAGGGTGCTCATTCATTTGAACATCAAGACATGAAAGCAGCTGCCAGACTTATGTATCCTTTTAATAAATCCAGTTTAATATTAAAAAAAAAAATCTGCATTCAGCAAAAACTTACAAACAGCAACATTTTTACTAAGGAATGAGAGACTTAATAAAGTTTTCCTACAATTTTGTGAGAAGCTGCATAGCAAACATAATCCCATTACTGATCTGCCCAGCTCTTTGATTATATCAACTCTGGGATCTCAGGTAAGCACATCTAGGTACCCCAACTCTTCTGTTTCCAAGGAATCCAACAGCTTTCAAGTCAAGTCATATACAGATGTAGCAAGCTAGCAAAACAGGATTATGAATTTATTTGAAACATTGTATAGGTTGCAAAATTGCTTTTTTTTTGTCCAGATAGAGCTTCTTGTCTACTTATCTTCTGACTTACTGTTAGTTGTACCCCTGATTCCTGATTGCCGAGTACCTGTGTGCAGCTCATGTTGTATATGTGTGTGTGTGCATGTGTGTATGTAACATACATTCACACTTCTAAAATACACACATACCAGGAAAGAGGTGATCTACTGTTCTTTATTTTACAACACCTCCTTTCACAATTACATGAGTGAAATATACAAAAATAAATGAGAAAATCACATTATATCTTTCGTTATTTTCCACCTGAAATTTAAGTCTATCTTTGAAACCAAAACATGGTGTCCACATTTCAAATGGAGAGGATCGAAGTATAACCTGTGGGCCTAACAATCTCCAGAGATTTATAATGACACACATACACAGTAAACCCTTAATCTTGAGCACAGAATCTCTCTCCAAAGTGATCACACCACTTTAAAAGATAGGACAGTGAAAGGATTTGAAGGCTTCATTCATGGCAGAGTATGAAGATATCTTTGTAGGGTGTAGGATGATGACAGCCCACATCTGGGCTTCACAGTGCTGATGCTCAGGAACCAGGCAGATGCAGATATATGCCGTGTTTTGTGCTTGGGTTGTCGATACTGCTGTCAGGACACACATGGATGCTGCAACACCTTGGTCTGAATTGCATCATGTGGATGGAACAACCTTCTCAGAGCCAGCTCAGATCTGATGCACAGTATCCATACAGCTTCCAATGAAAGTCCAAGTTGTAATCTTCTGTCTAAACTTGGTGGAACTCCCCCTGCTTGCACTGTCTGCCCAGGTGATCTTCAGATGCAAAAGATTTGTGTAAAAGAAATGCTTTATTTTTGCACACGAAGGACACTCACTAAAAAGCGCTTCTTTTCCAGAACCTTTTTTTTTTTTTTTAAATCATCACGAGAAATGCACCTAAATCCACTTAGTGCCAAGTTACTTGGTGTTGCGAAAAACATGATATTGCCAATTTGTAATCTGGCAATTTTTGATAAAGAAGATTTTAAAAGGGCTTTAATATTTATAGCTTAGACATGACCAGTATTTCCTGGTATCTGTGATGTGGTCTGCACCAAACATGATTTATAAAAGTCAGAGATCCCCTGGGGAAAGGATTGTACTTTAGACTATTCTATATCTGATTTAGTTACATGTTGGAAGGTAATTTTGTATTTGCCTTTGAACTGACCAAAACTTTTTTTATTGCTTAGACTCATACTTTGCTGAAAATGAAACAAAACTAATATCTTCTTTTACAAAAGGGCATCAGTGTTGTGAACATGGAACTGATGTTAAAGCTGCTTTTGTATTCAGTGTGAGATGGTGTTTACAGATGATTTTGACAACAGTGGAAATATATTAAATGGTGTCTGTGTATCTGAACTATTTAATTTTGTGTTATGTTCATATGAAGAAATATTTATACATACTTCACCAAATGTTTTATTTAATGTTGATAAATATTGCTCTTCAGTCTTCAGCTGTAGTGTCCTTTTAAAGTGATTCATACGGGTCTGCTTGAGAAATGAATTGAGTGTACCTAGCCCTCTCGTCATTAAAACAAATACTCTGAACATAGAAATTATTGTCTTGTAGGAGTTGTTTCAAATGTCTAATTAAAGGCAGTCTTGTAAATGTCTACTGCAAGTACAAGTTTAGTAAAAAACATTGAAAAAAAGGTTAAAACTTCATCTGTAAGTTGGAAGTGCATTTTGAGGAGAAGGTGCCCAGAACTGGTTTACCAATTTGATAGCCACATACAAAGTTTTTAAGGCATCCATGTTGCAAAGAAAATTAATAGCCTTTATTTCTAGAAATAAATTTGAAATATATTCATTACTCAAGTTGACCTGATGTTTTAACATTTAAATATATATCTATATCTATCTATCTATATATATTGCCATATTATTATCTTCTGATATCTAGAGTAGTGCTGTGCCCCTAATACACAAAATGTGAGAGCATGTAAGGAAGCCAGAGTTCATCAGGGGGGATTTATGATATATTAGGATTGATTTTACAATGGGAAACTATTATTTTTAATGAAGTTAAGCTTCCTTGAAAGCAACTGTCACCACTGTTTACATAATAGTAAGAGTTAAACCCTTGAATTGTTTTAACACAGAAATAAACAACCTGTCTTTTGATGTGTGAACAGGCTTTAAAATGTTATTTACAGGCATCATAAAATGTGTATGTATACATATAGTGTAGATTAATTTAGTTATTATTTATTTAATGGGATATGCACTATAAAATACTAAGAATTAGGCTATGTTGCAAGTACACTGGGGATCAAATTAATTTTTATTTTATAAGTCTATGTGTTTGCTTTGAACCCATGCATACACACAAATTTTAACTTCATGCACAAGTCGACATATTGTGTATGAAAAAAGGCACACATGAGAAGTTGCAGATGAAGAACAATGCATAACCACAAAGGTACAATCTGACACAGAACTACTTTTAAGAAGTATGAGTGATGTTCTATTTCATCTGTTTTGGGGAAGAATAAGTCAGAAGCATGATAGAAAGCATCATTCTGAGGGCAGAGAAATAGTTCAGTCCTATTAACACTGGAGCAAGACCACATATTCCAAATTCCTTATTGGCAGAAATGGTCTGTACCAGAAGAAATGGTCTGTTCAAGCCTGACCTTCTTTGGGTATCTGGGGGACAAACTGCCCCTAAAGATACTCTGCCAAGCTCCCACTAGCTTGAACTTCATCCAGTTCATGAATCATCACATATTTTAATGCATTTGAAAATGTCTAAAAACATGTATTTGTCATGGTAACTGAATATTCTTTGACCCATGTAGCTCTACTGTCCCTTTCATAACTTTTTTCCAGCTTCCATGATTTCCTATTTACTATATATAATCTTTTGTCTTTTATGTATTTGTCCATGCAATTACCACTGCACTTGCTCCTGGGAGCAGATCAAAGTGATACATATTTATGGATTACTTCTTGTTAACCCAAAGGATATGTACAGATGTCTGATGGACCTGAGCTGTCCATAATGATGGCAGTCTGCTGTCTCATGAGCTGGACTCCCATTATACCCAAGCACTTCTATTTGGAAGCATTGTTAAGGCATGTATGACATTCAATTTTTCACAGAATTTAAAAACTTATGTAGCTAGGTTTTCTTCCTTGTGTCAGGCATAGATCATTTGTATGTTCTGCACTGTTCTACTTCTAGGAGCTGCCAGACATATATTGAGGAAAATACTCATTTGTAATGTCTGATAGTTGGGTATTTTTATACTTCAGCTTTTAAAATAAGCAGGCAGGGTGAAGCTAATTCAATATACAATTTATGGGAAAGATTTGAGTATGAAGAGTGATGTTTGGAACTGCATACTATGTTTATTGTTTCACGCACTGTGGCACCACATATGACTGAGATTGACCGTCACAGTATTTGATGGCAGGTCTTAACAAACTTCATTGGCAAACTCATTACCTGTGCCACAATGCATTCAGTATTTTGACTACTTTTAATCACCTACATTGTATATTCTAAATATAACACAGGCTGTAATTTTTTTTTTCTCAAGAAATGTTGTATTTCCAGATACCTTCATAAATATGCTTGAGATTTTTTTTACCTAGTTTTAAATATTAAAATCACTCAAGGAAGTTTCACTTAGCCTTCAAAGAGGTTATTTAATGGAAGGAGTACAGGTAAGACATGAAAACATTAAGATAAGTTCTACTTCTCTCATGGCTTATTCCAGCATGTATTGTGTGGTATGTATATTGTACCTGTACATCTCTATGCACTATGTATATCTCAGAAGGATATGTATGACATAGTAGTATGCATGTACATAAAGAGAGAGGCACACACATCCATAGCAATGTATATGAATGTATATACAAATTTATTGCTGAAGTTGTCAGCTGTGGCAAGCATTGCCTTTGGTGCCTCATCAGTTGTAACTGGACAGTGAAACTGTTTAAGTCTGCTGTTCTTAGTGCATATTTTTTCAGTTGCCCTGTCTTTCTTTCTGAATGTGGTGTTTTCAGTGTATTGAGCTGGCTTTTCAGACATTACCCAAAATTTGGAAATGCATGACCAGATTTCACTTATTGAGCTATTGCATCAGTACCACACTATATTTAACTCCACTAGCTTAACCAAAATCACTATGGCTTTGCCAAACAGGAAAATAAAGCCCATTGTTTCTAGCAATAGATTCTATCTAAGAGAAACTCCTATGTTCATGTGAACATCACTATCAGTTTCTCAGCATCAGTAGAGGAATCCAGACACTATTAAAATAGTTTGAGGCAAATGCCACAAATATATAAAAGCAAAACACAAGCAAATCACCACTGCATATTAGTCCAGGTAATAATAACAGCATTCTTCCCTTTAGAAATGAGAGGAAAAAGTTATCATCTTCTCTCATCCTGTTTTATTGCATGGAAAAATGTATCTCATTTGCCAGTCCCACAAGTGGAATTGTGCAAGCTTTAAAAACCTCATTTGCCTGGTGGGACTGAGAAATGCACAGTATATCTAGATCATTCACCCTTTTCTGGTTTTGTAAACAGTTAAGACCTTGACTCAGTTTAACTGGGATGTATGATGCTGATTTCAGAGAAGGTCTTCCAAAAATGGTGATAAAACCATTCAGCTCAACTGTGGCAATGAGAGCTAACTTTTTTCCAAGCTCATGAAGCTATACAATTTATATAACTTGGCAGAAAGTGTGGAAAAGAAAATAAAGACATGTAAAGTTTTTATAGATGTGAACATCGTCCTTGCATAGGGGTGAATTGAATAAACACATGTAAACAGTGCCCAAAAAAGTTCAGTGCATGAATGACTCTGTAAGCCAAAAGCACGCATCACCATCAGCTACTCTCTTGGCATAGCAGCCTGACATCTCACTCAGGCTGCTCAGGCTGGTCAGGCTGAAAAGATCCTTATTTTAACAGTCTCGGAGTAAATAACTGGGCATTAATATGAAGACAGGATTTGTTTGTCTCAGGAATTTAATGGGAAATTCTTACTCTTTCCAGGACAAAAGCTTTTAAAAACACTATCTGAAATGAAAGAGTGTTTGAGATGCTCTGGTAATCATTACTTGACACAGACTAATAATCAGAAAAGCACAGGATGTTGTTGTACATACAGAACTTAAATTTATTTTTCAAATAATTCATAAAAGCATGGTTAATTTACTTAAAACACTCAAAAGGTCAGAAAACTTTTACACTCTCATGGAGTGTAATTTGGGCTTAATGAGTCCACTTCAAGAATTATCATTCCTACAGCACAGATTAATTAATATGATGAGGTTAAAAGATGCAACCCAATTTACTTTGAATCTTACACAGTGCTTACTCCACATGGTGTGGATATATCACAAGAAATAGACCTGATGCTTGGTACTTTTCTCTGCTTATTACTTTTATTTTTCATATGGATTCAGTCCCCAGATGTTGAATATAGCTATTGAATACACCTATTCAATACCTATCTATTGAATATAGATATTCAGTATCTTCTACCATCAATATAGAAGAATGCCACATTTTAGCACCTGCAAAATTGTATGAAATGAGATGTAGCTTGAATTAAGCTGCTTTGTTCCTCTGGTGATGTGGATTTTTCTGATTCAAAAGTGCATTCCATGCACTTGCCTCACATCTTCATTTTCAATGTTTATTTTAGAATTGACATTAGGACAAAACCTTTCTACTGTTTAGGCTGTGGAAATATCTCTGAGTACATACTTGTTTCCTTTACTCAGACTGAGTGTGGTTTCTTGACCTTAGGCTAATCTGAACAGAAACTTCTTTGTATAACAATGGAACAGGCTTTATTGCTTCATTGCCCATACACTTCACTGAATATGATGGTGTGTCCTTTCAGACTTGTTTTCTAAGTAATGTAGCTACATTAAGTACCTGCACATTTCTCCACAAGTATTAGTAGACAACTGAGGAGACTTAAAATTAAATGCATTTTACTCTCTGCTCTTAGACAGGAACTATCATTATAAAGAACTACCACACCACTGAATGTAAGAGAACTTTAAACTAATATGCACATATGCCTTCTTTTTTAAATGCTCTGTATAGTGCATATTGACGCAGTATCCATCATTGGATGTGAAACATGGAATAAAGCTAGAGATTGACAGCTGCTCTCATAAGCAGGCTGCTTAAGGAAAGGACCATTGAAATCCATATGCTCAATACTCAAAAGTGCCTATTCAAACATTTAAGATTAAAATAAAAGCATGAATTGCTATTCACTGCTTTCTGAAGGAACTAAGAAAATGCTAAATATAAATTGAAGTTTAGCAGTTATAATCTGTAGGCATTAGAAAAATTCCAGCAACAGAGGCTTGTTTTTCCTCACATGAATTACTCCTGCGTTTTAAAAGGTGCCCTCTCACCCAGCTGGCACCCCAGTTCTTCCTGTCTCAGTGTTCATCACAGCATCTTCCACCAACAATCATGGGACTTCTGCCTAACACAAACGTGGAAGTTTTGTGAGCTCCTGCTCCTTCTTTCTGCTGGTGGAAGGGTGGGGGTCACAGCAGTCAAGTTGTTACAAGAAATAGTCATAAGCTTCCTGCACCTATTTGGAGATAGTGGGCATTTTTGTGATAGAAATATAGATAACATTACAGGAATCTGATAAACGTATTTTATGTGTTTCCTGATATGTTTTCCTGTTCCTATTACTTGAAAGCTTTCACTGCCATTCCTCTGATTATGGAGCAAAACAGGTTCCAGAGACCATATCTGAATATTTTAAATAAATTATAATTTTTCTGGTTCTTTTTGATTTGGAAGTACATGGACAAATTATACGCCATAATTAAGAGGCTCAGAGATGGGTTTCATTTAAAAAAAAAAGGGATTTGTAGTTTTACTCCATATCAGACACTGATTTTCTTCATCCAAAACCTGTGGAACTGAATAAACTGATTAAATAATTTGGGAGCAGTAAAAGGAAGCCATCACTTTCTGCTTCATAAAAAAATCAGTGCTTGAGCATTCACTCAATGTCTGGTATCAATTTCTGTAGTTGTAGCCATCCATTCCATTACTATAAAAAATACTAGCATTTTTTACATTATTTTCCAATCTGCTCTTTTTTGTTGTTGTTGTTTTTGCTAAAGAGCCGCCTTACTGTGCAACTGTCTTTCTGAGTTAAATTCTGTGAATTGGTGAACTCTCAGAAAGAGTAATTTGTTCTAGCTCATACTGATGGTCGTTTGCAAAACACTAGCACGTTAATTGGAAGAGTAGAGGTGGGTTATAGAGTAATTGTTTTCCTTCATAACAATGTTTTAAATGAACCTTCAATTTCTAAGATAACAAAAACAAAAGTAAAAGTTGACGCGAAGAGAAAGACTCCAATGTTTTTGTAAGTGTTCTTCCCTGGAATTATGACCAGCACTGCAGTCCTGAGGGCAGAAGGTTGCCATTAGAAAAATGAACATGTTTGCCCAGGTCATGAGTCCTACAAGCACTCACATTTTTCCTTTTACTGCATGGGTATCAGTCCAAACTGTGCTGTCAAAACTTGGCTCCCACTGACGTATCACGCTGGAACATTGTGCTCTTAAGAGATTTTCTCCTGCCAAAATGCTTTAGCCTTTTTTTTTTTTTTTTTTTTTTTTATTTTTTTTTTTTTAAACTCTCCACGTAATCTTAATCAGGTGTCACCTTCCCGTGTGGAACTTTCCTTGCAATATATTATTGTAATCTACAAATTACTTTTACCCTGTATGCCCCTGATAACAATTGCTTTAATAATAGCTGATAAACTCATTTCTTTAGTTGCTGATCATAAAAAAGCTTGCTAGTTAAGATAAAAAGTAAATTATGTGACATAAAAGTCATATCTGATTGTAAAGTAATGCACTGTGTGCCAAGCAATTGGTGAGGTAAGGTTTACATAACCACTAGATGTTGCTTGAACTTTTGAGATATGTTTCTATGTTTTTTTTTTTTCCTCTCTGAACTCAATACAGTGGCAGAACACAGAACAATATAGAGGAAGTGTTTGAAAGTCTTCCTTATGTAAATTCTTTCCTTTGGGAAAACTGTCATTCCCTCAGTCTGGGAGGATTCTCTTTAGATGCAGATTTGTTGGAGAAAATGTTGACTCCATTCATGTGCCACAATATACTTTGGCTGCTATTAATTCACTTAGTGACATGGTAAAATCGCTGTGTTCTCTTAGTAGCAGCAAACACCAGTCCTTTCTGGAGTCTCATTCAAGCTCAATCTTCAGCTGATGGGAAGACTCTCACTGTGCTTATGAAATGCACCTTTTCCTCCAAGCCAGGCAAAAGGCAGCCTGACCCCTGAGCCACAGCAAAGGGTGCACTGTGTGGTCTCCCCTCTTCATCCCAGACCTCTGCTTGCATGGCCCACATCCTCCTTTCACCAGAAGCAAGCCTACTAAGAAATCCTCTGAGAAAGAGCATCCATCAGTGGCCATGTATCACTTTACAGTTCCACTCTTCCTCCCTGCTGCCCAATGACAGCATATTCATAGAATCATAGAATGGTTGAGGTTGGAAGAGACCTCAAAGATCATCCAGTTCCAACCCCCTGCCATAGACAGGGACACCTCCCACTAGATCAGGTCGCTCAAATATTCACACAACAAAAACAGTGGCTTCTAAAATAATTTCCAGTTTAATTGTAAACTTCAGTGGCCTTCATTCCCAATAGCATTAGAGAGAAATGGAAATGAGGAATTGCTCTCCTGGCCCATATATTACTACTTTTTTTCCTTATTTCTCATTTAAATGATGTACATACAATATTTATTTGCTTGGGGAAAAATTTGCAGGTTAATGATGCTGCATTCTGGTAGATATTTTAGCATGTTCTTAAAAGAAACAATGTATTCACTCAAACAGATCTTAGATTTCTTTTTCCTGTCTTACCAAATCTACCACAGACAGTTTAATACCCACCTCTGGCTGCACAAGTGTCTGTATTTTTACAATTGAGCAGTTTTCTCACATGCTGGTTAGTTCAAATTTCTCAAGTCTGTTTTCTTACTAATGCTTTCTGAATTAGCAAGCATTTGACCTTTTGACAGTGCACAATCTGACTGCACCAGCTTCAGATTAACTACACAGTTGAAGGTATAGAGAGCAATGAATCTGCACTATGAGTCTCCTCCACCTTACCCTCTTTTACAGCTTGAATTGGACTCTCTACATTCTCAATTATCACACACTCTCAGACAAGGGGTTTAGTCCAATGCTTTGTCTTCATAAAATTAAGTAATAAGTGCATATAATTTAGGTGTTATAAATACCAATCCATAATCCATCTTTAAAGCACTATATCAAGTACATTTTCCAATTATATATGGAAGCAAATATCTCAGTGCATAGCCATGACTATCTATGTAGCCTGTAATGAAATCTAATACAAAGCAAATGCTCTTCAAATATTTCATTAAATAATGTGAGTAATTCATCCTGGCTGAACAGACTTAGTTTAGCTCAGTCCTACTGCTAAGCCTTCTTCAAAATTCTCATTAGCATCAATGAAAATTACAGCAAGTGCAGATAAATCAGTCTCTCTTTATAGGACAGATATATAATGTTTGGGGTTTGTATTTCTAGTTAATAAATGTAATCAAATTACTTTAAATGTAAACACTCAAAGCCTGTTCTGTGCCCTCAGGGAACCCCTTTTACTATCCCAGTGTAGTAAAGCTGCATATAGCAGGATATATTCCACTAATACAGTCAAAAATATATGGGTGTGTAAAACTAAACAGCTTAAGAAAAATCATACTGTAAATTATGTGATTGAGTGAAATTGGATGTATATTTTTCAGGTCTTCAGAGCAGTTGAAGTTTTAACTTATTTCAAATTTTTAAGTTGAAATCTATTCATATTTGGAAATTTTGTACAACCTTGTAAAGTTAAATAATATGTCACTGTAATTTATTTTTGTTGTCATATATTGACACATACTCATTTATATATAAAGTGTACTGTTTATCAATTGCTTCTAAGGCAGCAATAAAAACATGAAAGTTGTTCTCATTTTCCTGTCACACTGTCATTTATAT
This sequence comes from Psilopogon haemacephalus, assembly GCA_013396835.1. NCBI lineage: Eukaryota > Metazoa > Chordata > Aves > Piciformes > Megalaimidae > Psilopogon > Psilopogon haemacephalus. Next base: position 227,785 of record VWZI01019324.1, read on the forward strand.
CTAGCATATATCTTTTATTTTATTTTAATTCTTCTAATTCTCAGCCATACAGGAGTGACTGTGTCAAGCTTTTCCCTCAGTCCAGCCAAAGGCTAGGTGTGCAACAGAGGGCAGACATATTTTCTCTATGTCAAGGAGCACCTGTTGCTGTGAAATGCAATAATCTACGAATTTCTGAATGTCATATCTTCAGCCACTCTAAAACAGAAGGTGTAATTGTGGAATAGCTAGAGGGGTTTACGTGGTTCTTTTCCTTCTCTGAGGAACATAAGTGTAAAGCTAATGCTGACAATACAGAGAGCTAGAAACAATAAATTTTGCTTTATACAGTGGTATATGAAGTAAAGTATTAGAGGAAATAAAATCTAAAACTCAAAAGGCAGACCCTGACATTGACAACGCATAATAGAAAAGGGGGGGGGGGGGGGGGGGNACAAAGGTGGACTGTTTCCTTGCTGCATGTCTTTTCGGTATCTGATTGTTATTAACCTTTCTTTTCGATTAGCATAAAATTTTACCTGGCCATCTTCTTTCATTGTGTTCCAGTATGGAATAGCTTTATTGTCACCTTTCAGGAATGAGCACAAACAGACAAACTCAGGCAACCGGAGCACAGCAGGATGCAGCAAGAAGCTGAGGGTGCCACTCCTACAGATCCAGGCAGCTTGTGCTAGGCTTGGGCAGGTCACAGAGTGCAACACACCCTGGCAGTTACTGCTCATCACTTGTCGTGAGAGGCCAAATTAGGCCTCGTATGTGTCCTGGCTTGTGCAGGCATGATCCCCCCGCTCCCCTTTCCCACTCCGTTGGAGTGGAGAGCAGCATCGGCAAAGAACATAAGACCCGGAGCCACGCAGTCTGCTCCTGTGGTGACCAAGGTGCATACACTTGTTTATGCATGGCCTGTGTTTCCCCAAATACAGGTAAAGCAAGCCCCTGGCTTCACCTAATATGGTTAGTGTTGGCAAAGTGCCATTCTGATTCGTGAATCTGTGGCTAAATGGAGCCATCAGACTCAGGCAATTGATAAATATACGGCCAGAAGTCTTAAACAACACATTCTGCCATTTTGCCTTGCTATGCCTTGCCGTGATGCTTCAGACCAGTTTTGCTGTGTAACAAGCCTTGATATTTCAAGTTTGTTCACCTGGAAACTTTGCCATGCCTCAGTTTACCAGGGAGAGGCATTAAGTGCCTTCATGCCATAAGCAAGAATCATTGCCAAAAGCTGCCTGAAACCCACAGCTAGCCTCAACACGAATTGAAAGCGATAAGCTGCTCCTAGGTGGAGAGCTGGCTTAGAGACACCTCACTGCAGTCTACGTGGTAAGAGAGGACAGGCTACTGCCAAAGTCACAGGACATCATGATTGTCTGCACACCTGCAAACCTCCATGAAGAGTCTAGAGCCCTTGAAAGGACATCATCCACCCGAGAAGAGACAGAGATCAGGTCAGAGACCATACAAGCCCTAGCATCCTGCCAGAGTCCTGGGGAAACTCCAAAAGCCTCCAACGGGTATCATACCAACTGCAACCCCTCCAAATGTTTGGGTATTGCCTGGGTCTATAATGCAGTCCCAGAAAACTGGAGATTCTATTTTGTGAGTAAATATTCTAAAAACCCTCTTTGCAATTAAAGCTTTTGCTTTGGTTCTGTAACTGATTTTGCCTTCTGCCTTGGCAGAAAGGAACTTTCAATTGTCCCCCAGAAAGCAAACATGATATTGCACCACAAGAATCTCTTTCCAAAGCACAAATTAATGTTTGCATTTCTGTTTTTGCTTAACTGCTTAAATTGCCTGTTCCCTGTGTAAATACCCACAACTGTGCATTCGAACCTTGTAAGTATTTTTTGCAAGATCTAATAAGTAATTTTCATCATTTATTAATATTTTTGCCTAGTTATTAATATTAATAATTCATCTTATTATGACATCACCTGAAAGCAGTAATTCTCCACCCAAATTTAGAATGCCTTTTAAACTGATATAAACTGACCCATTCACACTGTAAGAGAGAAGAGAAAGTTGGGGATTGAGAAGGGAAGAAAAGGAGATGGGAAAGAAAAGAAAGAGGAGGAAGGAAAGTAAAGAAAATTGACAGGTTACAGAAGCATCAGCTGAGACATGGAGGCTGCTGGTGGGTGCCGTTTCTGGTGAGTCTGGGAACTGCTCACAGCAGCTTGTGTGGCTGGGAAATGGGCTGGGGTGCCAGCCCCATGTTGTATAAATCATTGATGGTGTATCAGATGCTTCAAATAGGGCCAAAACGGTTGTACCCATAAATTAAAATTCAGAATTAAGGTTTTAAAGATGTTTTGAAGCAATTTTAAAATAACTCAGGCCTGGGACTGGAGCAAACTCCTGATACATGCACCTGAAAACCATATAGTCCAGCTCCAATTCAGAAGTCCTAATACAATTTCTTAAAAGCTATTAATTGCTAGTTCTCTGAACATCCTCAATCCTTCTTAATGCAATGGGCTCTGTGGTCCTGTTTTATTAAATAAAACAATAATCTGTCCCTGTGACTTGTAACCAGAGTAATATTTGCTGCTTTGTCAGCTAAATACATCTGCCTGATACAAGAGGAAAATATAAAAGTACTAATTATTTTCTTCAGCCATCTCGTGGTGAGGCTTTTAAAATGAAATTTTACTTCTGCTTTTTTGTGAAAATATCTTTATGCTGGTTTTTTAGCTTTTCTGTCAGCCGATTGATATAATCCTTCAGACTTTTTTCAGTGTGCTGCTTAGTGCAACTAGGTGTAGATCTTAGTGAGTTGTTTCATGTGCCCTGATGAGGTGCACCCAAGGATGGTGAAGGAACTGGCTGATGTTATCACTCTGCCACTCTCCATCATTTTTGCCAAATTGTGGCAGACAGGAGAGGTGTCTGAGGACTGCAGGAGAGCCAATGTCACTGCAGTATTCAAAAAGGGCAAGAAAGAGGTTCCAGGGAACTATCGAACAGTCAGCCTCACCTCCATCCCTGGAAAAAAAGATGGAGCTCCTTCTGGAGGGCATCTTAAGGCACATGGAAAGGAAGGTGATTATCAGGAGTAGTCAGCACAGATTTACTAAGGGGAAATCGTGCTTGACTAACCTGACAGCACTCTGTGATAACATAACTGAATGGGTAGATTCAGGGAGACCAGTGGATGTAGACTATCTTGACCTTAGCAAGGCCTTTGACACCATCTCCCATGACATCCTAGTGAGCAAGCTCAGGAAGTGTGGGATGGAAAAGTAGACAGGTGGATTAGGAATTGGTTACAGAGTGTGGTGATCAATAGCTCCAGGTCCAGCTGGAGATCTGTAACTAGTGGAGTCCCCCAGGGATCAGTGCTGGGTCTGGTGCTGTTCAACATCTTCATCAGTAACATTGATGAGGGGACAGAGTCTGCTCAGCAAGTTTACTGATGATACCAAGCTGAGAGGCTTGGCTGATACAGCTGAAGGCTGTGCAGACATGCAGCGAGACTTGGACAGACTGGAGAGAGCTGGGCACAGAGGAACCAAATGAGGTTCAGCAAGGACAGGTGCAGAGTCCTGCACCTGGGGAAGAATAATAAACTGCACCAGTACAGACTGGGAGGTGATCTGCTGGAGAGCAGCCCTGTGGAGAGGAACCTGGGAGTGCTGGTAGATAACAAGTTATCCATGGGACAGCAATGTGCCCTTATGGACAAGAAGGTCAATGGGATCCTGGGATGTATTAAAAGTGCATCCAGCAGATCAAGGGAGGTTCTCCTCCCTCTCTACTCTGCCCTGATAAGACCTCATCTTGAATACTGTGTTCAGTTTTGGGCTCTGCAGTTTAGGAGGGGCAGGGATCTGCTGGAGAAGGTCCAGCGGAGGGCTGCGAGGATGATTAGGGGACTGGAGCACTGCCTTATGAGGAGACGCTGAGGGACCTGGGTCTTTCTAGTCTGGAGAAGAGAAGACTGAGAGGGGATTTACTGAATAAATATCTGAAGGATGAGTGTCAGGAGGGGGAGGACAGGTTCTTCTCACTTGTTCCCTGTGATAGGACAAGGAGCAATGGATGTAAACTGCAGCACAGAAGGTTTCACCTCAACATAAGAGGAACTTCTTTATTCTAAGGGTTACAGAGCACTGGAAGAGACTCCCCGGAGGAGTTGTGGAGTCTCCTTCTCTGGAGACTTGCAAGGCCCATCTGGCTGCGTTCCTTTGTGACCTGAACTAGATTGTATGGTCCTGCTCTGGCAGGGGGATTGGACTCAATCATCTCTTTGGGTACCTTCCAACCGCTGACATCCTGTGATCCTGAGTGATCCTGTCTGTATCTACTCTGAAGCTCTACATTCTGCTGTGAAGTAGTAAGTTAGAAAGCATAGGAAGTTGTTGGCTTATTGAAAATGTTTCCTGGCAATTTTTCTGTTGCTTCCATTCAGTCAGGGATCAAAGAAAAAGTAATGCAAGTCCTAACACTGCTCAAACAAAATCTGAGTGCATATTACTCAGTCTGTTCCTTCAAATCTTTAACCCAATTCCTTGTAGTTGCTTCACCAAGAATTTGCACTATCACTTAACTACACAGATTTGTGGCTCTGATACAGCAGATAGATACCTTTGGGTGGCAAGAGCCTCTTGGACTTTTTTATTTATCAACAGGCGTTAGAAATTAAATACATGTGTCTTGCTTCTCCTGTCTTGAACAATAAAAGGCTACAGACACCATGGAAACAGTACTTTTAACTTTTTCACTGTAAGTTAAATTCTTTGCCAGAAACCTTTTATCTACCTAAAGGGTGTGGTTAACCTTGTTGGGAATGTCCGTTCCAGAGCAGACCAAAGAAGAAAAGAGACACAAAAGTCATCAGACAGCTATCCCTCTCAGAGAATAGGTTCACAGGCCAATTTGTCAGCTGTTGCTGAGTAGTATCTTAAAAACTACCCAGGCTCATTGGTTAGGTATAGCAACAGTTAACCTATCAGACGACAGAGTTAACCTGGCTGCCAGATCATGTAATATGCATACGATTGCTGTCCATTTAAGTACTATAAAGAAATAGAACTTTTGTTTTTTAAACTGTTTTCCACATGTAGTAGGTATTACACAGCAGCCCAATACTGGTGATAGAAGGGGTAAACCAATGGATTAGACAAATTATGGACAAGCTAATTTTCATATCAGTCCATCTACTATTTTTGTGAGGTAATGGAGACAGGACAAAAGTATTTAAAAATCCTGATGTATTATGAGCTAATGGAGTGAAAGGCAGGACAGTCAAAAGGCAGGGAGTCAGGGAATGAGACTTAACTGAAATGGATTAATCCTGGAGAAGTTAATTGAGAAGTTTTGACTTATTTCTTTTTTCTCTGAAGATGGCTGAGACACCCTCAATGGAACATGAAGCTGCTTTCTGTAAAACAGAACACTGACAGCAGAACAGTTTTTCCAAGTGGCAAGGTAAAATGAAAACCTGAGAATCAAAATGGGTGATGCTTTGCTTCACAAGGCCAACTGCCAAACTCAGGTGGCACCCACTGTACAAAAAGACCTGGCTCTTCTGCTGCAGCCATTCTCTCATAAGAAGGGAAATGGGTTAGGCCAGAATCTGTTATTGTCAGCAGCAAGTGTATCAGATCAGAGGAGGTTAAATGTTATCATATGTATACATGAATATAGACTACATAAACTATTACTCTGTCATAAAAAACAATATTTACTTCGTGGCTGGTAGATCTATGTGCAACCCCTGGCAATACAACATACCATATCATTGCCACCTTATTCAGTGTTATTATAGGTTAAGGGTTATTTGTTATATTCATAAAGAAAGTCCTCCAGAGGTTGGAGGAAGTCCTAGGCAGATGGGTAGTTTGTCTCAGTATTTTGTAATTTGTTGTTTTATTCTGATTAGAAACTCCTTAAAAACAATGGGGTCCAGGAAGATTGGACATACTTCAAGAAAGAAATCTTGAAGGTGCAGGAACAGGCTGTCCCGATGTACCAAAAGTGGAGCTGACATGGAAGATGACCAGCCTGGATGGGCAAGAGACTTCTGAAGGAATTAAGGGGAAAAAAACAGAGTGCATCACCTTTGGAAAGAGGGGGAGGTAACTCAGGAAATGTTTAAGGATGTTGCTAGGTCATGTAGGAAGAAAATTAGAGAGGCAAAAGCCCAGTTAGAACTTAGACTAACCACTGCTGTGAACGATAATAAAAAAATATTTTTATAAATATATTAATGCAAAAAGAGGGACAAGGATAACCTCTATTCTTTATTGGACAAGAAGAGATATGTAGTAACTAGAGATGAGGAAAAAGCAGAGGTACTTCACACCTTCTTTGCCTCAATTTTCAATGGTAAGACAGGTTGTCTTCAGGACAGCTGGCCTCCTGAACTGGTAGATGGGGTCAGAGAGCAGAACATCTCCCCTGTATTCCAGGAGGAAGTAGTTAGGGACCTGTTGAGCCTCTTGGATCCACACAAGTCTGTGGGACCAGATGGGCTCCATGCTTGTAGAGTGCTGAGAGACTTGGCAGATGGGCCTGGTCCTGTTTAATATCTTCATTGGTGATCTGGATGAGGGAATTGAGTCCACCATCAGTAACTTTGCAGATGACACCAAGTTGGGAGCATATGTTGACCTGTTCAGGGATAGAAGGGCTCTGCAGAGGGACTTGAACAAGTTGGACAGATGGGTGCAGTCCAATGCCAGAAGTTTTAACAAATCCAAGTGTTGGGTTCTGCACTTTGGCCACAACAACCCCATGCAGTGCTACAGGTTGCGGACAGAGTGGCTGGGAAGCAGCCAGGCAGAGAGGGACCTGTGGGTACTGGTTGACAGCAGACTGAACATGAGCCAGCAGTGTGCCCAGGTGGGCAGGAAGGCCAATGGCATCCTGGCCTGTATCAGGAATAGTGTGGCCAGCAGGACCAGAGAAGTCTTCTGCCCCTGTACTCAGCACTGGTTAGGCCACATCTTGAGTACTGTGTCCAGTTCTGGGCCCCTCAATTTAAGAAAGATGTTGAGGTTCTTCAACATGTCCAGAGAAGGGCAACAAGGCTGGTGAGGGGGTATGTGGAGTGGCTGAGAGAGTTGGAGTTGTTCAGTCTGGAGAAGAAAACGCTTAGGGGAGACCTTATTGCTCTCTACAACTACCTGAAGGGAAGTTTTAGCCAGGCAGGGGTTGGTCTCTTCTCCCAGGCAATCAGTGACAGAACAAGAGGACACAGTCTCAAACTGCATCAGGGCCGGTTTAGGCTGGACATTGGAAAGAAGTTCTTCACAGGAAGACTGATTGGCATTGGAATGGGCTGCCTGGGGAAGTGGTGTAGTCACCATCCCAATTTTCCATGAAGAGAAACAGATCCATCCCATCTGGCCTGTGGTCACACAGGATTCTCCAAACTGCTAGATTTTTAACTCTGCTTAATCTTGTGTGTTTCCTACCATATTTCCCAGCACTGTGAAAAATGTGTCTTCTTATGAAAGTTTAATTTAACATATATTTCAGACCCTTTTTCATTTTCACAGTGCCTTGAAACTCAGACAACTGTTGCCGAAGTAATTTATCTGCATTGCATAACATAACATAACGTAACGTAACATAACATACAAACACTGAATTTCTATGTTTATATTGAATGTATCCATTTATCTAATAAGTGTCATACTCTATACATCCCTGACCTATGTACAAACCTTATGAGGAAAAAATAAACTACACACTTAACTATTCAGTGTAAAACTGTTAGAAGTCTTTGTCTCCATGACTTCTAACATTGTAATGAAAAAGTATGAACATGTTTCTTAAAAAAAATACATTTTTCCTTATTTCTACAGTATTGTCAACATTAATTTTACTGGTGAGGTTAAATGACAATGGCATAAATTGCTGTATGTTAAGGATATTTCCTCTCTAGAATAGAAGGAGCTCCAGTTTAAAATTACTTCCTTTGCAAAAATTTATTGATAGATTTGAAATGTACATGCATCTTAAGTTTGCTGGGACTGGGCTGTTTGTTCCCCTCTTGTAGTGCTATATAAGTTTCTCTGTAATCTCACCTGCCACATTCAGCATCCTTGTGTTATGAACAACTCTTACATTCAAGCATGAATTATCATTTTAAAATGCTTTGTATATAAGCAAATAGAACGCAGAGGTTATACAAGTTTACATACTTGGTTTGGCAGTTAATTCTTCTCAAAGCATCTTTCTAGTGCTGTGTTTTGCAGTGCTGTAGCTGATAACACACCAGTGTTTTGGCTACTACTGAACAAGCATCCAGACTCTGTTTTTCTGACATTTCCCCACTCCAAGAATGCACTGAGGGGTGGGCAAGGTCTTAGGAGGGGACACAGCTGAGCCAGCTGACCCAAACTGGCCAAGAGGGTATTCCATGCCATATGACATCAGCTCAGATATAAGAACTAAGTGAAAGAAGGAAGTGTGGAGATATTCGTTGATGGCATCTGTCCTTCAGAGCAACCATTATGTGTAGAGCCCTGCTTCCTGAGACCAATCAACCATCTGCTGATAAGAAGCAGGGAATAACATCGCCCTTTGCTTTTGCTTTGCACACATAGCTTTTGCTTGTGCTTATTATTATTAATTGCTCCTATCTTACTACTGGGTTTTGTTATATTTTTCCCTATCCCCTGTTTGTCTAAGAAAGGGAGTGGTACAGTGGCTTCGGTTGGCATTTGTCTCCCAGCCAGAGCCAAACCACCACAATACTCTATGTACACCAGTGGGATAGAAATCTGATCACTTCCAGAGATTGGGTGATACTAAGATCTGGGGCTTTGGTGTGAGACTAAGCACAAGAAGAGGATAAGGCTAATTACAACACAGTAAACTGACCTAGTGAGATAAACTGAATCCTTTAATCTTGTAAACATACAGATCAGTTAGTTGTTGACACAGTAGCTGTGTGGGAGGCGGCACAGGGTTAATGTAGGCTCAAAGACAGATCCAGTTTAATATATGACATCTCACAGAAGTGAAGCAACTTGTAGAAAATCCCAAATCAAGGAGGTAGATGTAGTTATGCACACCAGGTTAGTGGGAACATTGTAATGCATACACTGAAGCTCTTTGGAGGCTGTACAACAGATACTTTGTGAAAGAAGAAATGGGAGATTGCTGGGGACAAATGTACAAGGATGAGGAGATTTTCTTAGTAAGATATATTATGGTGTTTCTGCTATTAAAATCTCTGAGCAGGAGGGCAGCTCTCTGTACAAAATACTCTGTGTCATGTGGCTATAGGAAAACCCAAGAAAGGTACAGGAAATCAAAATTTGTAGTTCTGATCAAATACGAGAGAAGGCAGTGCTCAATATCCTAAGTTTTTGGGCTTGGAAGACATTGTGGGCCCAACAGCAGCTTCCCAACAGCCTGCAGAAATGCTGCATAGCAAAGATGACGAACTCCGGGCTTTAAACTTTTGTGAAAATAAAAAAGGTAAGCAAAGGAAAATGCATATTGGTTATCACAGGGAAGGTGAAAGACTGCTTTAAAAAAGCTCTGGATCTTTTACTCTTGCTTATACCAGAAGGCGAGAACTTCTAGTTTGTCGAGAACACAGAAAAATCACCAATTGATTGGAAGCAGTCTGTAGTATTGAGCTCAGAAAGGCTATCAGGCAGATAATGCAGTTTCTCCCTGAGCTTACACACCACTTTTAACAACTCCATCCTCTCTGTAAATGTTTATTTTCATCTTTATAACATCTTCTTTGGTTTTAGGTATGGTGGGTTTCTCAGTGTTAATATTACCACAACAGTGATTAACAGACAGCAGCGAGGTAAAAACTAAATTAAGAAATCTTGTTCAATTTTTAATCATATTTGGGGGAAAAAAAAATATTCATATATATATATATACACACAATTTTTTGTGCAGAATAACTCAAAAGTTTATGGTATAATTTAATGCACATTTGTGTTCATTAAGGCTAGGCACTCCTACTCACAAAGACTTAGCCACATCATTACACATGCATTAAAAGAACAGGTTTTGCTAACAGGCAGCATCACACTCCTTCCTTGACAAATGGCATGTGCCTTGGGAAAAGTCCTATCAGATGTGAGAAATGTACGGCAGATGTCTGGGAGCTGCTCTGTGAGCAGTCTTGTGGCACTGATTAAAACTCCTCTAAATTGTATTTGCAAGTAGGTTTGCTATTGCCAAAAAGAAATGAAATTTTTCAGTCAGACACGTATGACAATATCCAGAGCATCAGTGTTTATACAAGACCATCCAGAGGAGCTATTGCTTTTCCAAAAGGAAGAAATCTATGCAAGTACCATGGAAGCCAAAGTTTGACCTTGTGGAAACACTGCCACACAGTAATGTAATCAGGCTTCCTCTGAACATTTTGGAGAAGAATGGTAACAAGTGAAAGAAAGCTGTTCAGTCTGTACACCCTGCTTGCAGTGATGCCTATGCACCACAGTGAAGGAATCCATTTACTGACAACACAGCTGAGAATCTGGCTGTGGGAATTAAGTAAAGGCCTTGGTAACCAGCTATAAGGGAAGGATGACATGATGAGGAAAGCATGCTGAGTTTCACAAAAACTTCCCAATAGCCATAAGGGAGGTGGTGAAGACTGTCTGCCTTGTGTGATAAAGCACAATGCCTTACTAAAACTTGAATAAAAATATTCGTGTCAATCTATAGTTATACTAGCTTTATAGAACTCAATAGTGAGAGAATTAAAAATCCGTACTATTTTTAGCCCCTGAGGCTAGAACAGTTGGCTCAAAGTAAAATCATCTTGTTAGCATGATTAATTCAAGGTTACATTTAGAAACATACAATTTTAATTGTACTCCTGAAGCTGACTCTCTCCATGTATAATGGAGCTACAGAATAGACTCTGTCCCCTCTGCCTGTGTTACTTGCATCAAAGAAATCTTTTGTCACCTGCATCTTGAAATATTTGATTGTCATGGAGTAAGACGTCTCAGCCCCTTCTGCATTAAAAAAAAAAAAAAAATTCCTTTCATAAGGTAATGAGGAGAGACACTGAATCCTAATGTATTTCAGGGTTTCAGTGCTACTTATTATTCCAGCAGTGTCCAGCCATGAGTTTGGTTGTTGTCTAGACAGTAAGTATATTCCAGCTTCAAATTTGCAGGAACAAAACTGGACTTTAAACAAAACCCTGATAATTTAAAACTGTCTTTAATATTAAAATATGTCTGGTGCAGGAAACTACTTCTCACATGCACAGAACAAATACCATTTTCCTTTACTCTGAAAGAGGAGCATTTATTTATTTATTTAGTACAATATTTCAGAGTATAGACACTGTAGCCATGACAACAGTGGGTGCCTGGAAAACAAGTGTGGAGATGCAACAGACATGCCAGAAATACATTATCTGTCAGGATAAAGGATTGCTTCAAGACCTTTGAGCCACAAAACCAAAGTCCCTTAGGTGGTATTTTAACTGACATTATTTTTAACCCAAGAGAAGCAAAGTGATCCCCTCAGCCAAGCAAATGAATGAAACAAAGAAACAAACATATATAAACTCTCCACCTTTGCGCAATTCCTGCCTGCATTCCACTTTTGAGGACTTTGGCTAGTATATTAGAGTTAACAGCACCCAGTTTTGAATAGAAATGTATTTTTGCTCAAAAGAGTAAATGTTTTTAAAATTTCAGTTTCCATAAAATGTAACAACATTGATGTCTGCAGAAATCTTAATGGGAAAGAGGAAAAGGAGAAAGAAAGTGAAAAAAAGAAAGGAAAGGAAGGATTGCTCCTCTGGATTTGGTTCCCTTTCCATTCCTGATGGAATTTAAAATTGAGGACCAAGGCACCACATCGAATTCAGTGAAGATCTTTCTAGTCAGTTTAGCACATACTGGTTCAGGCCCTCAGGCTGTGTTTCTCTTATACCCAGAATCATAATGCAGGCAGCACACTAAAATCTTCCAGACTTTCTGATTTAGCTCCGCATAGCCTCACATGTATATCAGGGTAGGTTACCTGCAGATAAGTGCCACAAGGAGCAATGTTTAGCTTTATTTACACATTTCCAATGCTATTGCCACATTACACAAGGTCTCACCCAGGAGAGGATCTCTTGGCTGGCTTGATTGCAGATCATGCTGTAAAATCCACAGCATAGGCACAACACACCTCAGACCACCATAGGTTTGGTCAATCTACCCATCACACACAGATGGGAGTCTTCATCTTTGTCCTTTGAGCAAGCTTACAAACAGAGCTTGCAAGACTATAAGCACAATGCAGAGTCAATAAAGTTTGACATCAAAACTAGGATTTGGTTTATGTTTAAAATGTAGGTATGGTCATAAAAGTATACTGATATTTAATAGAATCAACCTAACTGTGAAAGAAAAAAGCCTCAGTCTGCATACCTACAGTACATGTGCATGGCAGTTCTTTACTTTCTGCCAAGTATATGATCTGAAGAAGAGACAATTGCAGGATCTTCCCTCCCTACTGCATGTAATATTTGAGTTTCAGTGCAGAATAAATGCTACCATAAAAAAACCTCTGCATGCTGTGCTCCAGTGAAGATGATTGTCTTCTCACTGGGTTTGCATTACCTCTCTGCATATCTGACCCCAGCACGCTTTCCTGACAACATCCTTTTTGAATCCTTTGTTTTAAAGATGCTCAGAATGTTCAAGAACTCTTAGAAACAAAGTCACCAGAACCTGAATAATAGAATAAGTCTCTAAAGTACTCTATAGATTTTAAAATGTGTCATTTGTATCAGATTTCAGTAAACCAAATCTTCATGCTGTGTGCTTACAGTCTGAAGAGGTAAAATCAGTCAGTGTTTCAAGATCTACTATGTTCCTTGCAATGAATGTAGGGATGTTTTTTTTTTCAGTCTAAGATGTATGTCTAAGCAGTTTCTATTGCAATTTTGCTGCAGAATGACAGAATTAAATAACGAACAGTTTTGATAGTTTCCACATAGAAACAGACTTTAGGTAGAATTCTGCAAAGTGCCAGACAAACATAAATCAGTATAAATCCTAAAATCAGTATAATCCTAAAATCTGCATAGGTTTTATAATTTGTGATATGGTTCTCCACCTGCAAGCCAACACTGCCATCCACTGATTTTTGTGTGTTTTCACACAAAACACGAAGATGTTCTAACATAACAGGTAATCCTGAAAGTATTTTTAAGAATGCCTTTACATTGTTTGCTTAAAAGAACAGAATCCTCTTGAATATACTAATAAATTATATAGGGGGAAAAAAATCTAATTTTTAGTATGGTGAGGTTTTCAACAGATTTGATCCTGACACCTGCAGAGGGCATTTTCAGAAAGCTGCCTTGTGTTACTTAGACACCTTCTCATCCTCACCTTTCAAAAATTCAACTATCAAGGAAAAAATCTAAAGTTCAGATGGAACTGAAAGCCCTGGTTATAAAATATTAACCCAAATTTGCGCTGATATCATGCATCACTGTTTCAACTTAATATGTAGTTCACCCAGAAGGCAATATACAGACCTGTAAAAACCCACTTCTTTGAGAAAGGCTGTAAATACACAAACAGACACGTCTGTGAGTGGAAAGTGTTTTGATCCAGGATATGAAATTGGCTTCCACACTACACATGGCACAGTCATACATTAATATTCCTAGACTAAGGGATGTTTGTTTAATTACATTTTAAGAAAGACAGGAAGTAGAAGTAATTAATTAATATTTGGATATGTAAGCTTTTGATGTTTGCATTTTAAAAATATGTTCTGCAGCTGTAAGTGCTAGAACCATGTTTATTTTTGTTTGGATTAGCTTTGATTTGGTTAGGTGAAAGTTTACATCATCACATAAGTACTTGAGGTATAGATCTACGGAAAGAGAGATAAACTTCCCATGCAACTGTGAGAAGCCAAGCCATGATTTTAAGAATCAGAAAACAGCCATGCAAGATATTTTTGTGGCTATATTATACCTGCATTGAAGATGACCATACTGTTATTGTTCTGCAATCCAGTTATGAACTGAATGGTGTGGTGTCTGTTAACTGCAGCAGGAGCCCCAGCACACTCTGTTACTGATGCAGGCTCTCATATGCACATTTACACTCCTGAACTGCAGTGTAAGCTTCTTCTTGCTCTTATTTCTATGAGATCTTGTCATATATAAAGGCAAATTCTTTTTCCTCTAGTTAATTACATCTGTGATAACCGTTTTACTCAAGCTTCATAATTGATTGTTAGAAGTTCAGTACCTTTTTATGTTGTTCAAATAAAAATGTTTTGTAGACCTTTTAAATTTGGAATAAAGTAGTTAAACTTTGAAATAGTCTATAAACAAATGATGCTGAAATAACATATTCCGGGGGGAGAGAAGGAACACAATCCCCCTCCCTCTCTACAAACCAAGTGAATCTCTAATGTACTAATTCTCTAATAACCTATTAGAGATCTAGTTCTCTGCAAACCTCAGCAGCAACAAGTAGGTGGCACTGCAAGATCATTTGAGTGCAATGGCAGGCAGAGCACGTCACTCTTCAAGACTCCTGACAACTGCATGAAGAACAAGCACTGTCCAGCCCTCAGACTGAATGTAGAAACAGTCTAGCTAAACGAACAAACAAACAAACAAAAACAAAGAAGCAAACCTGCCCCAACAAAACTCAAACAAAAAAAACCCCACAATCAAAAACTTCAACCCCCAAAAATAATAGGAAGGTGGGAAAATATATGTAATTGATATCTCCATTTAAAAAATCTTTTTATTGCTAAAAATAGATCAAATGTGTTCTGTTAGGTTTTCTTGTAGTCTTTTACATTGAATGTATGTGAGTATCTACATCTCTGGATCTATGTATATGTACACGATGCACACCATCCTATTAAAATAAAAGCATGCATGATGGTATTTGGATGGTAAATGGTATTTACTATAAATTCTACTTACTAGATAAGCAAAACCCAAGAAAGTATCTCTTTTTAAAACATGTCTTGATTATGGTTCTTGACGCATAACTAAATGTTACACGTCACAAAGAAAAAGTAAATCTGCAACAGAACTACTTAAGATTGTACCTCTGCCATTTTCAAACATCTAGGAGTGAATCAAAAGGGGTAAGTACCATCTCACTGTTTTCCACTCTGAGCAAATACATTCATCTTACTGCATGCTTCTACAGCATACTGCCAACTCTCAGTGCAAAGGCTGGGAAGAAAGTTCTACCTTTGCAGCAATACCACTGAGTGATCCAGAGTCCCCTGTGATGACCTGTATTTCCATCATGTGCTCATACTAACTGGCTATGGCCCAGTCTCAGCAAGCAGACAGGGGCTGCCTCCTACCTTCTGCTTCTGCCCTTCTCTAGGTAGAAACTGGATCTTCGCTAGGTTTCCTGGCTGTTTAATCACAGCTAAGTTTTGTATTTACACATTTCCTCCTTAGTTAAAAACTTGCCCTTGGAGTGGAGGACCTGATACTGACAATCCCAGTATACAGATACACCTGTCTCAGAAACTGGAATCTGTTGAGATGTTATCTCAAGCTTCAGGAATTTTTGTTGTTGGATATAGACAGGCTTTGCTTAACGCTCATGGATAATGAGTTACCATTTGTAAGAATCTTCACATCAGCATGACTAAAGTGGTGTAAAAGGTTAAGCCTCACCTGGAGCCCTCTGACTCCCCCCAAGGGGTGGTCTGACCTTTTTCCAGGTGTCATGGTTAGCCCCTCCCACTTCCTGCTAAGGACCGCTATAAAAGGGGAGACAGCTTGGCTCATCTGTCTCCTGCTCTGACTGCCTGAGCAACTTCTGTTGTGCTCCTCAGCCAACACATGGAGATAGCAACTATTTTTACCCTTTTGGAACTTGGACTAACTGCTTTTCTTCACAAAAAGCCTGCACCCTGCTTCATCCAACATCAAAATCATCCATCCCAGCAGGTGGACTCAATTGCCCTCCACTGGTTGTATTTCTATTTTGTGTATTTTGTTCCATTTCTTCCCCTTCTCCCCAGCCTCTCTGTATTTTTTTCCTCACTCCCCATACCCTGCATTCTGGTTCCCCTTTTCTCCCACCTTCTGTAAAAATCCCTTTACATCCTATTTGTTGTTAAAGTTTTATACCTTTTTACTTGCAACTCGAATTGAGTATTTATTGGGCTTTTGGGCTCAGGTGTAGCTAGCTTAAACCCAGTACAAGTGGGTTCTCTGAAACACACTGCAGGGCTTTGGGTCTCTAAGGCTATGCATCATTTTTGTGGGTCATTGACATCAAGAAGGATGAGTTCCTCCCGCCCCAGTACAAGTGCTTTAATTTCTAAAATATTTATCTTAATACATTGCCATTCTTCGAGTTTCACTCAGCCAAAAATGAATAGCCTCTAGCGTATATAATCTGTTTCTTTCTGCCCTGGCAGTGAAGGGTTGTCATTCCTTCAGTCTTCTTCCCTGTTAAACCCAAATGACACTTGAAAACACTGTAACTTCTCAACAGTCCCATTATTGTACCTTGGGGTATTTCCAAATATGATTTTTTTCATACCGTTTTAACAAAAAAAAAAAAAAAAGGACAACTCTCTTAAAGTAAAAGCAAGAGGCAAGTTAAAGAACAAATAACTGAGGGTTTAGGACAGCAACTAGTTTGAGGGTATGCTAAAGGAGGTAACAGAGAAGGAGCCTAGGAAGGGGAAACTTGGTAATATGAAGAGACATACAGTGATTTTTAAAAGATGCAGAAGTAACAGCTTCTATGGAGTTGTTTGTACATTGTGGTGTTTTCCTTAATGCTCTGCTTTTTGGAGTTGGATGGTTAAATATGGAAGGTCATACCTGCATGGTTTAAGGGAGAAAAACGTGATTCTGAATCATAGAATGGTTTAAGTTGGGGGGCAACTTTCAAGATCATCCAGTTCCAACCCCCTGCCATAGGTAGGGACACCTCCCACTAGAACAGGTCATGCAAGGCCTCATCCAATCTGGCTTTGAACATGCCCAGAGAGAGAGCAGCCACAACCTCCCTGGGCAACCTGTTCCAGTGTCTCATCACCCTCACTGTACAGAACTTTCTAACGTCTAGTTTAAGTCTCCCCTCTTCCAGTTTAAACCCATTACTCCTTTTCCTGTCATTAGAAGACCTTGTGAATAGTCCCTCCCCAGCCTTCCTGTAGGCCCCCTTCAGACACTGGAAGGTCACTATAAGGTCTCCTCGGAGCCTTCTCTTCTTCAAGCTGCAGAGTCCCAACTCTTGTGGCCTGTCCTTATAGCAGAGGTGCTCCAGCCCTCTGATCATCTTTATGGTCTCCTCTGGACTCACTTCAACATGTCCTTCTTGTGCTGGGGGCTCCAGAACTGTACACAACGCTCCAGGCGGGGTCTGATGAGAGCAGAGTGAAGGGGAAGAATCACCTTCCTTGCCCTGATGGCCACACTTCTCTTAATGGAGCCCAGGACATGGTTGCTGTCTGGGCTGCATGCGAACACTCAGCTCATGTTGAGTTTTTCATCAACCCAGACTTCCAGGTCCTTTTTCTCAGGGCTGCTCTACAGCCATTCACCACCCAGCCTGCCCTCTAGCAAGTCAACTGTGCCACACATCTTGGTGTCACCTGCAAACTTGCTGAGGGTGCATTTGATTCCTCTGTCCATATTGCTGACAAAGATTGTGAAATAGTACTGGTCCCAGCACTGACCCCTGAGGGACATCACTTGTCACTGGTCTCCAGGTGGACATTGTGCTGCTGATCACAACTCCCTGCATGTGACCATCCAGCCAAATCCTTATCCAGCGAGTGCTCCACCCATAAAGTCCCTGTTTTTCCAGTGACCAGGATGTCATGTGAGACAGAGTCAACTGCCTTAATCAGGTCCAGGTAGATGATGTCAATTGCCCTTCCCTCATCCACTGTTGCTGTAACTTCATCATAAAAAGAATCTGCAAAGTATATTTGAATAATAGTAATTATTCTAAAGAAATCACTAGCTTAGACAATGCTTACGTATTTAGATGCAGAAGAGTAGAACACTAAACAGTAAGCAGGCCTTTTCATAAATGCCATCCTGCTGACATAATTGCCAATACTAACAGGGAGATCAATTCCCTGTTTCAGCGTTAGATTTTAAATCTGGTAGCTAAGCCTATCTTCATTTAATTAGTTTCCTATATCAATAAAAATTAATTAAACCCCGTGTCCTCAGACTGTTTAATTTTTAGCAAGATGCTATTTTGCTAGACAGACTATGCAGAAAATAAACCAGGTATGCATTATATGAGCAAACCCACACAAATCTTCACAACTCTTTATATCTTAACTACAACTGCTTCCTTATGAAAGTAGCTGATAGTCATAATTAGCAATATCCAACCTACATCCTTTTTTTCTGTTCAATGAACTATCTACATGCTTGCCTTTATATAAATGCTTAGACCTTATCTGATTAAAAGATAAGTCGAGTTGATATATATTCTCATACTGGGGATATGACCCTTATTCTTATAGCAAGCTTGTAATGTTTTCAGTTAACAGATACTAAAATGGAACTTTTGCTGGTGGAATATCCTGGTGTGAGTTCATTTATATTGCAGTTTGGGACAAAAGTCTCAAATTATTATATTCATTATATAGTAAAATATTCTCCAAAATTAATTTAGGTATATGAGTTTGAGTATTCTGTGGTAGTGCTTTTGATTGAAATGAAGTATTTTTCAGCAACTAAATAAAAAGATTTTCCTGAAGACTGATCTCAGTTGAAAGTCTAACTATTGTGCCAAGCCACAGGTGTTTCCCTCCTTCAGTACTCTGCCTGTATCCAGTCTCCTTACCTGGGTAATATCTTCTTTAATTCATAGCTCCACCAAACATAGCTCTAGCATCACAGAACATGCATCATATGTTATTGTGTATGTGAGAAAGTTTTATCAGCCCAGTGGAGCCAGACCAGCCTAAAGTAAATTTTGCAGTGATGATTTAGAAGACTGTATGCATGGGGAGAAATGCTTCTCAGTGTAAATGCTTGTCAGACTAAATGACTCCTGCTCTGCCAAAAATAGGTCCAGAAGAATTCAGTGCCAGTGCTCATAGTTTTGTGTATCACCATACAGGCAGAGCAGAAAGGATATGATGCCAGTGAGGAGGCAAAAAATTCTTCTGTTCTGCCAGCAGGAACGTCAATCTTATGGGAAACCTTACAGCAATTCACTCCTGCTTGAGAGTGGTTTTTCCCTGCAGCCTCACAGCCCATTATTTTTTAGCCGTGTGCTAAGGCATCTCTCCTGTTGTGCATTTCCTTTGGCCAGGCTGAGCCCCGGTTTCCTAGCAGCCAGAGCTGCTAGTCCAGAGCTGGGGAGATGCTACACTGAATATCTGCTACTCCAGACATTTCCTTTCACGTGTTGTGATTCAATAAAAAGGCCGGGGGCGGGGGGAAGTTTGCACCATATTCTTTCTACCTACTCTCTTTTTGTCTCCTCTTATAGTTTCTCCCTTACCTACTTATCTTCATTTCCATCTTCTGGTATTTCAACTGTTTTCTCTTTTGCCCTGTCCTTACTCCCTGCCACAACAGTCAGCTGCCTCTATTCAAATTTAAAAGTCATGTATGCTCACTTAAGAGTATAAATAGGGATTACCTTGATATCTGTGCAGCATGTAAGTTGTTATGGCCACTAGCAGAACAGATACTTTCAACTCATGTTCTTCAGGGAGGCTTTTCCACTTTCCTGTATTTTTAAGTCTTTAGCATTTTGCAGTTCCTCCTCATAGGGTCTTAACACAGCCCACAGAGAAGTATGCATGTAGATCTTTTCTGACAGCCTTAACATAGAACTGATACAGGCACTTGGACACCTGTCATAGCACCAGGAGGGATGCTAAAGAAGCACAGGTGTGGTTTCACAGCCCTGCACAAACGTTTCTGCTAATGATGCCTAAGAAGAGGAAAAAGTAATCCTGACTTTCAGTGCTCAAAGAAGACAGCTAGGCAAAACATCACACAGCTGGAACTTTGTTTATCAACCAACTTCTTCATTCTGGAATGCATAAGAAAATTTAATTGCCTCTCTCTGCATTTGGAGTTGCATTGTCAAAAAGAAAAACTAAACAGCATAACTTTTTTCCCCTCTAATATTCATCAATCTGTTCTTAATTGTTATGTGCTTGACAGTCTTATCTAGTATACACATTTCTCTGGAAAGAAAAGTTGTGGGTTTTTTTTTTTTCTCTCTTGTAAAGAAGTATTATCTAAATGTTTCTTGGCAGTTCAAGATAAGAGCACAGCCTGTAATACACTTCTCCAATTAATTTCAGGCAAAAAGCCAGATGTTACTGCTATTCCATTTGTGAAGCTTGAGATGAGTGCTCAGATTACAGGAAGTCTTCCTATAAGCATTGATCAAGGACAAGGTAAATAAAAAACAAGACCCATGTCAATTACTCAGAAGGTAAGTCTTCTGCCATTTTAGTAAATTTCTCAGACTTCTGCTGGATTTTAAGATGCGTATTTTTATATATTCATTTTTATCACATTTGTTTAAATATTCCAGCTTTTAAACTTTTGTATTTTTTAGCCAGCGTTATCTCTGTTACAATTTATGTTTACACCATAAAGATGTTTTGTAAGAAGTCTTCTGCAGACAGGAGTAATTGTGGGGGGTTTCTAACCATGTTATTTATACAACTAATGTTGACACATTAAGAGTAGGAATCTTTTACCTGGAAGCAAAATGTATTTTGATGTATTTCAAACTAAAACACAGAAAGGTTATTGAGTTCTATAATAGGAATATCATGGAAAACCTTCATTCATGCATCATGTTAATAAGAAAATCTGTGTTTTTAATAAGAAACTGAGCACTAAGTGAAGAAAAATAACTGGATAGGTAGGGATTGAAATACCTTTAACATAAAAACTGCACATCAAACAGTGCACTTTTATCAGTAGAAAATGTTGTGTTGATGGTTTGATTTTAAAGGTAGTGTGAGAGGATCATTCACAGTACTTGTTACCTCAGCTTTAGGTAGGATGTGTTTTTGTAACAAATATTAGAGAATATCTCTCTATGTGGGCACACACACACACAGAGTTTCCTTTCTGTCTCTTGAATAACAATTAAATGGAATAGTTGTATCTGCAGTCAGATCCTCCTTACTTTGTTCTTAGAACAGACAGAATGTCTGTCTTCTTTGGTGCAGTTTCCTCTACTAAGCAAGTACAGCTTCAGACTTTCCTGAGAAGTGAAGTCTGAGAACCAACTGGGGACCCCAAAACAAAGACACTGCTTTAGTTAATGATGAGCTTCTTTTAACTATTGTGGTCTTCAGCTGTACAGGAATGGGCCTTGAGCTCAAGGCAGGTCTGTTGCCTAATTGCAAGGTACATTGTCTATGCTTCCAAGCTTGTAATAGGGACATAGCAATATAAAGACATCAATGAGATTTCTGATGCTGTTGCTGGATGCCTCCTTAATTAATGTGCTTGTTGAGCTTACAAAGTGTTACTAACAGATTCATGTCGGTGCGTGAATTGCCCAGGATATGACCAGAATATGATAATAGAATTGTAGAATTGTTTAGGTTGGAAAAGACCTTTAAGATCATCAAGTCCAACTAAACCATGTCCCTTAGCATCACATCTACGTGTGAAAACAGATGCTAGAATTAATTTTCATTTAGAACTGTGAAACACTTTCCCAGTCCTTGCAGTTGTTAGAAAACAACTTTATGATTTCCTATAAACAAAGTCAGAAACTCCCGTCTAGTTTTTTATCTTTTCTTTTCATTCTTGCTGTCTTACTCTCATTACACAGATTCTCTTATTTTAGAGGCCGCATGATAGATTCAGTGAGAAGAATTTTAACACCAGAAGTATATTGACTGATATGCACCTAATTTCTGAGGCTATACAATCTATCCCGTATACTGGGAATATGATTCTTCTCAGGTCCACATACATGGAAAAGCCACAGGAAATTCTGCATGGTGCTTTTTCCTGAAGCTGTCAGTTGCTAGTGGAAATGATGTTTCTGTTTCAGGCTGAGAACAGCAATTGCATGTTTCCTAGTAATATAATTCTTGTAGATATATTCTGGCCATTTTTTCTGTCTAATGGGATTATTTCAGTGTTGGGTTTTTTTGTTTTTTTTTCCCAGGGTGTTGTGGTAGGCCTGATAGGTCAAATAGGCTTATACATGTCCTGGGCTGCTCAGACATGTTTCTCTGCTCTCCCTCTCTCTGTTTTGAGGAGAAGCAACCATGGGAAAGAGGACAAAAGAAACTGGAGTCACTGAGTCTAATGACCCTGGCTTGCCCAGACTTGTTTTGCCCCTGCTTACATCATGTGGTAAACACTTGGCTTGTGCTTGCCTCGTGCAAGGCCTATGTTTTTCCCAAATTTGGGTAAGGCAAGCCTATGGCTTTACCTAGTATGGTCAGCTGCCATTCTGATTGTCTATTCTGTGTCCAAAGGGCCAGTAGTCTCGGTATGATTTGATAAAAAGAGATGAGCAGGTAATAGAATGTGCTCTGATGTTGTATTCATGCTTGCTGCTTGCTTGTCTGCTGTCATTGTTTTATAGCATTATGCTTTGCTAAGCTATAAGTCAGCTCTGCTGAACAGCCTGGAAATTGCCTGCTTTGAATTTACCAGGAACTGGCTTTAAACGTTTCCATGTGATAGGCCTGCATAGTATGTTACTGCATAGTGACATCCATACTGAGACTACACATTGCAAGACATCCTGCCTACACCTGAAAGTTTCCTGCCAAGACAGGAAGTACTGGAGACACACAGATCATCCAGAGAAATCAGGACCAGGTCAGAGATGGTCTGCTTCCTTTCCCCAACACCCTGTAAAACCTGGGAAGAATCAATAGCCTTAACAGCTAAGAAGACACCAACAGAACCCTCTGCAAGCATTTGGGTACTGCCTTAAACTGTAGCTAGCCCTGCAAACTGGGAAATAGTATTTTGTGAGTAAATACTCAAAACCTCTTGTAATTTACCAATTGCCTTCAGCCATAAGCAGAAAGGAGCTTCCTGAGTCTATCTAGTGGGCAAGTGGTATATTGACTGAAAGAACCTTCTCTTCCAGTTCAATTGGGTTTAAATGTTTATGTATTTTTGCTAATTATTTCCAGATCCAGTTATTCCTTTATATAACGTTTCCATGACCATTGCAGGTTAATCTGATTATTATTAAAATTAGTGGTCAGGGTGGTGAGAGTTCTGAATATCAAAATTAATAAACAATTTTCATTTTGAAAAATATCTCACATTAATTAATTAGCCCCTCCATTACACAGAGAAATAGTTTACACTTTCAACAGTACTCATGTCTGTCCCCAAAATACAGGACTTTTCTGGGAATTCTGTTTCTACCTTTGAAATACAGAATATTTTGTAAAGGCCTAATTGTTTTATGACTGTTTCAAAAAAATAGTGCTTTCTGTCCAGGATACTGTAAAATTTAATAACAATATCCTTCCAGCATATTGTGGATGATTTATATTACATTAAAAAATATTAAAAATCTGCTTATGAAAAATAGCTATCTTAATTTACTCTACACAGCACTCTGCAGAAGTAGAGTATTTTGGTAAATATTCAGTGGGTCTGAAATAATGACCAGAAGATCAAATAAAGGTTAAAACCTAAAGAGAAATTTATGCAGATTTATCATTTAATTTCTTGTGGGGTTAACATACTAGAAATATTATTGACAAAATGTCCATTGAAAAATAGGATTTTTTTTGAGATTTTTCACTCCCTCTATGTGTAAAGTAAATACACTTCTTAACAGTAATAACAGAAGCACAAACCTTCATGTTGCTCTATAATTTGGCTTTTCCCCCATGTCCTTTGGAAGCCTCCACTAAGGTATGATCCTCTTCAATCTTCATTAGCAACTAGGTTTAAAATTATTTTTTCTATATGCAAGGATAAAAGTGCCTGGATCATCAGACATTACATATCTAGCAGAAAATATTGTGCCATTTAAAATATTGTGCCATAGGATTTGAAAGCAAAAGATCTTGCTCTGTGATGAACTTTCAAGCAAAAGAAAGTTTACTTACTAAACAGATTTCCTTGTACTAAAACTATTATGCTTTCTGCTTTGTATTTCTGAAACAGTGATGAGCTCTCAGTTATGCTTCTAAGTTTCATGTTGTGTGGTTTTCATCTCTAAAGGTCCTTTTTGGTATTAGGAATAGCATTAGAGCTTTGTATTCACTTAATATTTCCTTAAAAATCAAATGTAACCTTTAATTTACAGTATATGGTCAGATAAAGCAAGGCCATTACTGCTGTGACAATCACATCCTCCAGAGAGATTGTGCTACAGAAAGGAAAGCGGAGTTCCTGTCTTCTAAGTATTGACAACCTTCTGCAGCATTCTTCTTTACAAAAGTTTTTGTACCTGGTGAATCAATTTCCTAGAAGTCCCATTTCTAGCTTTCCTTCAGCAGCTCATGGAGGGGAAAATGCAGGTGCTCTTACTGGATCTCATTCTAGATAAGATTCTACTTTGGACAATGGAAAAAGCACACCTCTTTTTGCCATCAGTATGACTTTTGGCAGAGGGATGATTTTAATGCATGCTATCTTCTACCCGTATTTCACCAAAGCTCAGTCTGTATTTGTGTCCTATGGCGCATATTAAAAAAAAAAAATAAAATCTAGGCACTCTTACTAAATATGACAATTTCAGTAGTTTCTTTTTTCCTCATGGGTAAACAACAAATTAAAATCCTGCCTAATTAGAACCCTGGCTATATTTGGTAGCAAAACAGATCTATGTAGGTGCTTTCCTTGTAGAGTGCCAGTTTTGATTGACCTTGTCTTAACATTGAGATAAAATGATTTGACAATTCGAGGAAAACAGGTTAAAGAGCAATTTCTCTGACTTGCACCTGCAGTTAAATTACTTTATGTAGTGCTAAAGACACAAAATTAACTACCATATGTGACTCAGTAAGTAATCAGCACATAGCCCACCTTGGGGGACTGAAAACTCGATCATAAATTCAAGGGGTCCCACACAATCTGATAAATTAAATGTGGGGAGCTCTGTAGGCTGGTGAAATGAAGTATATTCAGGCTATATTTGTTACTACCATGATTGTTCTACAGACAAAAAGAATTAAAAAGAAAGTTTTCCCATTCAATTTATAAAGAAATTGTACCAGTTTGGGAGATTTTTTTTGTAATTTGTCTTTTATCTTTAAAGATTTTTTAAACAAGGTATTCTGACCCTTCTGTAGTTGTTCTTTTGCTTGCACCATCTTCTTTCCAAGCATCTTTGTATCATTTATTACTTCATGAAATAATCTGAAATTAAGTTTTCATAATAATCTGTCAAATCCACTCAGGCAGCATAAATGGCCCTATTTTGGACTGTGAAGTTTTCAGATGATTATAATGTCCAACTCAGTGCCTTAATAATCATGGTGCAGTCAGTGTGTAGGAAGATAAAAGAGTGAGCTTCTTTAGGTCTAATTCCTTTAAATCTCAGGTTAGGGAAGGAATACTGTGATGTTCCTATGGCTGCATTTGAAAGCCATTTGCTTCCTTCTGAAGTATAGAAATCTTACACTTTTTGACTAAAACTGTAAATTTTGCTTGAAGAACACTTACTTCTTTAACTGTAATCTAGACTAACAATAGGACAAAGAAACAGTTCTGTGAAGCACCAGCACTGGCTGTGTAGCTCATGGTCATTAAATCTAACAGGCATCTGCAATGCATATGGTCAAGGAGTTCCCTGACATCAGTTCTTTTTTGAGGAACATGATCACTAAATTAGATTGCTATTAGATTCTGAAAATAAACAAACAAGCAAAAAAACACCACCAAACAAACAAGCAAAAAAAAAAAAATCTAAGAGTATTCCTTAGTAAACAGCTTTGCTTCTTTGATATACAAAAATCAGGCTCTTTCTGACAAATGCTGATTGGACGTAATGTACAAGGTAATCTGTGCATAGTTAGGAAGCCTAATATCCACAAAACATCTATAGGCTTTTCCTGGAAAGCGTGGATTAGAAAGCAGTTATTTCCTGGCTGTGTTAGAATAATTGCTCTGCACCACCACACACCTATCAATTTCTTTTCACTCCTGAACATAGCATGGTAACTTGGTTTGCCAATCAATTGATCACCTCATTGGATGAAGGTGCAAAAGCTATAGGAAAGAACAATCTGACTTCCTCTTTTCTCATTGGAAAAATAATAGCCTTCTGCTCCAGGGACTACACAAAGTTTATAAAGGGACAATATGCTTCTATTGCTTTAATCTCTTTAGCTTCAACTGGGTTTCAGTTATTTTTTTCCCTCTCACTGATGCTGAAAGGCAAAAGATTTCAGCACTTATGAATGTTCCTTGTAGACTTCATGAGGTCTTCAGAGGATGCAGAACGGAAGCATCTCAGGTAGGAGGAAGATTTTAAATCCATGTAATTTTCCTTACACAGAAAGGAGTTAAGATTGTCAGATGCTAGGACCCAGCTACCTCTTATCCTGTAATACAGTGATGTGGGTACGTAGCTATGCCTTTTAAGGTCACCTTCTGAACATACGACTTCCTTGGAAACTGAAGTGAATTGGAATAAATGAGAGCTGAACTCAGAGAGTCTCTATTACTGCAGATCTATGAAAGTAAAACCACAAATCTGTTGTCTTTTCCTGCTCACCTCCACCCCCCACCACTGTTGCAAACTTGATGGAGAGCTCCTTCAAAGCTAAGACAATAATAATAATCTTTACAAAACTGAAAAACATATTTAAAAGAAAGGGAGGGGAGGGAGTTTACTGGAAGCTTAGGCACCAAACACATATTCTAATTCATCACCTGTTTTCATCCAGAGGTGGAATTCATTCCATTTAATTTCTCTAATTCTGACATCCATCTACAATCAAAAAATCAGATACTTCCCTGATGTGCAAGTCCTAATTTGGGGATCTTGTAAAGGCATGAAAGTGAGCATAGAACTTCAGCCAAAATTGTTTTTCTCCTTAACATACTTTACAGCTGTGATGCATTACCACAAACAGTTATATGATACTACTGTTCTCCACAAATAATATTTATACCATATTTTCAATAATGTTTGTGATAAGTCTTTTAAAGACTGAAATTTCTCAAGTAATTTATGGTTTGGGGGTTTGATTTATTGTTTTTTAAACAACATTCCTGCAAATGTCAGTGATTGTTAACATCTGAATCAAGCTGTTTGCAGTTCATGTGACTGGAAATGGTGCCCAGAGCAAAAAAGCCAGACACTGACTCTCATATAAGTGTAGTCTGTGTGGCAATTTTGCTACTGAACACAAGTAGAAGTTGCTGAATCCACATCAGAATAAATTTTGGCAGGACATAAGGTAAGGTTGCATTATGACCATATTATTATCATTACTACTTTTATTAAAGCTATATTTTAGAAATTATCTAATACCCGCATACACAATGGGCTGCTAAATAAGAATTCTGGCTGGACACAAGGCTAACTGGTTTATACGTTGCTAGAACTCTCCAGGGATTATATTGGAATTATCTCACAGGCAAGGAGGCTGAATTTGGGGTTTTAGATTATAGCCACCCTAGGGAGTAGTTCTCAATGGCCTTATGTTCTTAAGAGGTTTTCCACCCTTGAGAAATGCCATACAGAAGCCAGCTGTGCATAAGAGAAAAGGGCATTTATTGCAAAAAAGAAGAGAGAGATTAATTGAACTCTATGCACATGCAAAGAAGACTTATTTGCAGTGCCACATGGGTGGTGGCAAAGATAGAAAAAGACAGAAAATTATACCAACTGGAGATGTCTGGACTAGGAGCAGATGTAAGACATACATTTGAATTTTACCTTCAAAGGTAAAGCCAAATATATTTCAGTGTAATACATTGACATATGCACATACTTTCAGAGAAATTGGAAAGTCTAAAAACATAGCAAAAAATATATAACTGAATGCCTAACTGCCTATGAAGCCTCCCTTTCCAGAAGAGAAAATTCTTTTTCTTGTAAAAGGTTGATCATACCTGAAGGCTTAGATGAGTTACTCTAAACTTCATCTGTCATTTAGAAATAAGTCTTTTATAAGTCCAAGCACTGGATGGCCTATGGCAGGTAGTTGGGATGCATGAAATGTTAAGATACTACTTTACTGAAAGAAAAGAACAAGAAATAGTAATTAGCTCCTCCCCAAGCTTCAGCTATATTCATTTATTGTTGCCCGATGCTGTTTGCATGCACTGGCAGTGCCAAAGAAAGCTCTGTGAATTCATAATCCACCACACCCCTATAGTCTTCTGTACTTTATTTCCCTTCTCTTTCTTCCATAGCCTGCTTGGAGTATGTGCTTATGTAGAAGAGAGGAACATAAGAAAGTAGCTATACTATATCTTGACCATAGTCACAGCAGTTTTGCTACTTCAGCAGCACAACACTTGTGTTCCTATCTAACTACAAGGCAGGGTCACTAGGCTGTCCATGTAACACTTGACTAATTTAGAATCATGGGACCTAGGCTACCAGCTTGAATGGACAGATTGGGTTTTTTCCCTTTTCTTTCACCACAAGAAGTGGGCATGGTAGTAGTATACTAAGAAAAATAAGTGTTCAATTCTTCTGACAAAGAAAGTTCACACGATGTTTATAAAATTGCTTTGGTATAGTGGCAAACAATTTGTATTTGCCCTATCTATGCTGGATGTGATTTTGATTTACACACAAATCGTCCAAGAAGACCATAATGAGTGTGTTAAATAACTAAGTAGCAGATAATGAACTGTAATAGCAGCTCATGTTCAGTCTTCCAAGATCTGCAGCTGACCTAAGCTGGGTCCTTATCGTTTCTACCTGATACAAAGTTCTCAGTTGTCTAGGAATGTTGAGGCTCTGTGTGTGTGTCAGGGACTAATCTCATAAAAGACAAGAAGCTATCCCCTTATTGTATAAAAATAATCATACATGGAGGTGTCTTAAGTACATGAGACTTGCATTATACGGTTTGGGATGATAAATGAGGTGGCCACATAAACGTGGTTTCTGTGGATCTTTCTTAGAGCAGTAGAAACAGTCTGAAATGTGTGCAAAAGCCACAAATGCAACAACTAGTGCTATATAGTCCGGTTATGTCTGTGTGCAAGTAGAAAATATTTGTGCTCAAGAACACAGAAGAATTCAGAAGCCTCTTATATTTCAGGTTTTACTAAGAATTTTTTTTTAACCAAAGGAAGTGTGTTTGAATCCACTTACATGTAGTCTCAAGACAAATGTTTTTCTAAAATAAAAACAGAGATACATTAAAACATTTAAGTAGTAAGAACTTTAGATAGCACTGAAACAGTCTTGTGATCAATTCATTATTGAAATTCTTGTTGTCCACATAACATCTGTAATGTCATCAGGTGACAACAATTCAAAACATTCCAAAACCCAGCAGTTTTCAAAGTTCATCAGATTGAAAAAAAAGACTTTTGCAGATAGTTTGAATGTATACACTCCCCTGACCTGGATCAAAGGGTGTGGTTTGTTTTTTTTTGGGGGGGGGCGGGTTTTCCCCATTTTATATCACAGGAAGATAATTCTTTGTTCCATCTGATGTCAACAAATATTTATATGTTCAAAATTTTAATCCTTACTGATGTTGAATTCCCTATGATTATGTCTTCACATATGAACAAAAGAAAACTCAGTTTCACTGTGTTGAATTAATTTTTCTCCAATAAGTTAAGTCATTACATTTTAAGATGGAGTTTTCTCTGTTTTGTGCAACAGCCTAGGCCTTTACTATCCTTTCCATCAAAATATTATGACTATTTATGTTCTAGTATGTAGTACAGCAGCTTACATACAGGTAGTCTTTAATGGAGAGTTTAAAGTTATGTTCTCTAATCTGCCTTTATATATACTCATAAATATTTCAAGGCTCTCTTTGTACTTATTTTCATACAAAACCAGAAGCAAATGTGGAATAGAACATGGCCCGCAACAGTAATAGCTCACAGTAGACATTATAATTAAAGGAATTTTTAAGTAACTTGACATTCTACCTCTTAGAAACAGAAGCTATATTACATGTTAGTAATATATGTCATGGACAAGGTATTTATATGATTTCTCTGTATGTGTTCCTCAGAAATCAGTGAGCAGGGTCCATTTGTTTCAGACTAATCCAACTGAAGTACCAGGGGTTCTAGGACACAGCTGGAGCAGACCATAATTGCAGGGGAAAAGACATCTGTGTCTCAATGGATATATATTTATAAATTAATAAAACTTTGTGTGAGTTTTGCCTCAAGGACTCTCTGAAATGTTCCATGCAGTTAAGGATTTAGGTGGCAACAAAAGCATTTATTAATAAACTGTTTGGGCTGATGCAAGTTTAGGGAACTATGTGCTGAGGATTACAGGCGTTAAAGTTAAAAAAATATATTTTAGAAAGTATATGTTCGGAAATTGTTTGACTTCTATTTACAGAGAAATCTGAATCTCCTGTAACACTACTAAACAGATATTTATTTACAGCTATTTCCATCTGACTTGTTCATGTATGTATGGGCAACCTTTAAAAATGTGGTTTAGTACAAAACCATTTGATTTCCTCTCTGGGACAAAGATGGACTTTCACATCAGAGACAGAAATGTTAGGCTGCCAGTAATGCAAAATTTCACACAGAAACACTGGGCTTCTTTGCAGTCTGTTATGCTGTTTGAGGTATTTTAGATTAGGACTGAGTTAGATGGAAGAAATTAAGCTTATTTGTGTGTAATCAAATATTGACATGATGCTCTTAGAAAAATAATAGCATCACAAATAGTCCATAGTGGGAGTGGATAATGGTAAATTCAGCAGAGTGAAATAGAAGAAAGCAGGATGAACTGCCTACATACATTCTGTCAAACTGTCCTTGTTTTTTAGACTGCTGTAAGATACTTACCTGATTAGATGAAAAGAAGTGTATTTTCTAGTATTGCTCATTATTGCTTCCTATATATCAATTAAAAACAAACAAACAAGCAAATCACAAATGCAAAACAAAACAGTAAACACCAACCAAACCCTGCAAAATCCCAAAGCTTGACTTCTACTGGGTTTACAGAGTGCTTAGTGCACAGTGAGCCTTTCTTCACTTGCTTACGACACCACATTATAACTGAGCTTTTTATGTCGTAATGATCCCATGTCAGTCACAAGTATGCTCTTTACTGTCCTAAGCCTTTTCTGTATCTTCCTGCCCGTTGCTTTGAAAGTGCTTACAGATTTAATTCTCTTTCCTTTTCCACCTTTACACATGCTTATGTGGTGCAAATTAATTTTACTTAACCAGAATGTCAGTCCTTTCCACGTAAAGAATCTTTCTCAAGTTCATAACTTTTGAAAGGCTATTGGCAATTATCCATCAAATGCCTCCCGACTGCAATGTGGTGCAAAATCAAAAGCAATGAAAGGCAGGGGTAGTATCACAAAATCACAGAATACGAGTCAGAAGGGATCTCCAGAGATCACCAAGTCAAACCTCCCTGTCAAAGCAGGATCACCTATGGCAGGCCACACAGGAACACACCTGAAAGTTTCCAGAGATATAGACTCCACAGCCTCTCTGGACAGCCTGTTTCAGTGCTCTGTAACCCTCACCATAAAGAAGTGTCTCCTCACATTGAGGTGGAACCTCATATATTCTAGCTTGTACCCATTATTCCTTGTCCTATTACTAGGCACCACTGAAAATAGACTATCTCGTTCATCATCATACCCACCCCTCAAATATTTGCTGACGTTGATAAGACCTTCTTAGCCTTCTTAAGACTAAACAGTTTCAGATCCCTCAGTCTTTCTTCATATGAGAGATGTTCAAGTCCCCCAGTCATCCTCATAACTCTCTGTTGGACTCTCTGACAGATCCCTGTTTCTTTTGAATTGAGGAGGCCAAAACTGGACACAGTATTCCAGGTGTGGTCTCACCAAGGTGGAGCACAGGGGGAGGGGAACCTCCATAGACCTGCTAGACACACTTTTCTTAATGCATCCCAGGATGCCATTGACCATCTTGGCCACAAAAACACAGTGTTTTCCCATTGATAAGATGCTGTCCACTAGGACTCAGTGGTCTTTCTCCATGAGGCTGCTTTCCAGCAGGATGACTCCTAGTCTGTACTGGTTCCTGGTGTTATTCCTCCCCAAATGGAGAACCCTGCACTTGTCCTGACTGAACTTCATGACGTTCACCTTTGCCCAGCTGTCCAATTGATCCAGATGTTTGATGGCAGGACAGCCTTCCAGTGTGTCAGCCGCCCTGCTAAGTTCCATATCATCAGCAAATTTGCTGAGGGTACATTCAATGTGTACACTCATCCAGGCTGCTGCTGAAGATATTGAACAAAACTGGACACAGTACTGATCCTTGGGGAACACCACTAGCCACAGGCTTCCAACCAGACTCTGTGCCCCTGATCACAACTCTCTGAACTCTGTTGTTGAGCCAGTTACCAATCACCTCATGGTCCAATCATCTAACCCACTTTTCTTGATTTTACTTATGAGGGTGTTATGGGAGAGGGTATAAAAAGCCTTGCTGAAGTCAGGATAAATTATATCCACTGCTCTCTCTTCATCTATCCATTTGGTCAAGCCTTCATGGAAGGCTATCAGATTAGTCAGGCAAGATTTCTCCCTAATGATTCCATGTTGAGTACTCTTGATAACCCTATTTTCTTTCCTGTGGTTAGGCATGGCTTCCAGAACAAGCTTCTCCATCACCTTTCCAGGGATGGAGGTGAGGCTGACTGGTCTGTAGTTGTCTTTTTTGAAGACTGGAGTGGCATTGGCACTCTTCCAGTCCTCGGGCACCCATGATCTTACAAAAAGGATGAAGAGTAGTATAGCAGTATGCTTAGTGTTTGGAACAACCGCTCCCAGCCTTGACTCATATATGTGACTACAAAATCCGTTAACACGGTAGCAAGAACACCCTGAAGTATATCACGAGATTGTCTGCAGTTGTAAGACACAATTTAAAAAAAAAAAAAGGAACAAATCTCCACGTCTAAGGACATACATTAACCTGGACAATAGACTTCGGGAATAAGATTTCCCATTATTTACTTCTAAGGTGATTCTCACACATAGTGTGTACTGTCTGCTGCTAGAGGAATGATCTTAAATTAAATGCAACCCAGCTAAAATCTCTCTTCTTTTTTTTAAGATGACATATCCTGAAATATTGCAGTATCTGTGGATATTGAAAAGATTTCAGTCACAGAAGCAATTAAATAAAGTGCCAGATGACAATGAAAATATGCTCTTAAAAAGTCATGATTCTTCTCATTTCCTTTTTTTTTTTCCCTTTCCTCTTTATTTGGGCTACACTAAGATAGCGTTACAGTAGTAAAGCAAATGTTTCCTGAAATAAAACCCCAGGTAAGACTAAGCTGAATAAAAAAAAAATCAGAATTTCCTCAATTAAACATTTAATCTTTATACCCCAGGTAGTGGTTGGGTTTTTTTGTCAGTGCTCAGTACATTATGTAGAAAATAGAAAGACAGCCCATTTTAGGGCTTAATTTGTCCTTATTGTACACACTTGCAAAAAAATAAGCTATACTGACAGTTCACATAGAGCCACCCTAAGTTAAACCTAGGACTACTGCTGAGCCTTTCAACCTTCTTTACTTGAATATTTTCCCTGAACATAAGTGAAATAGGAGCGATATATCTCCTGTCATTTGAAGAGTGAAACTGACTAATTTAAATATTAGGAAGGACTCTATTTTCTAAATAAGTTTATGTAAGCTCTTAACATGATGACATTGGCAAGGTTGAGAGCAGAACATAATAAAATAGTTGAATGGAAGTTTTCTTGCCAACTGTTGCATAAATCAGTGCTTAGATATCACGTCAGATTCTATAAGTGATTTCCTAAAGCACTCTAGGCTGACAATTTAAACTCTAATGTTTTAGGAGAATTAAGATCTTGAGAGTTGAAGCAAGAACTGTACAAATTTTAACTCCTCACCCTGTTTGCCATCCTTTCTCAGAAATGAAGTTTGAAGTAGTTAACTGTAATTGCTCTTAATCTCTTCTTGACCTGTCTATAAGATAGGGAGGCAAATATTTCATTCTTTCTTATTGGTTTCTGACCAGCTATGGTTTGGAATTCAGCTAAGTTTCCCACAAAGACAAAAAAATTCTGCTACATAAAGCTAAAACAAATAGCATATGAATTACAGATAAAGTAGGTGATTAATACAAAATGTCCTTTGTATGGTCAGTTGTGACTTGACAACATTTGAAAGACACAAGCCTTAATTTTCAGCAGCATTAAAAGAGGGAGGGAAAAGTAAAAGCAATTGTAACAACAGATGTAAACGTGCGAGATAATTTCACTGTATCCTCAACCCACAATAATTGGTGAAAGAAAGCAATATTTAGTCCTGTGTTCTTCCACCCATTACTGGCTATCTATCAAGTGGTTGAAGTACCTCCATCCTTAATAGCTATATATGTGAATCTAGACACACTGAAGAAGGTTTTTTAATTAGAAGATTGAAAGAGATTGATGTTATGACACACCATTTAAGGACACAACACAAGATCACAGAGTCACAGGGACCCAAAGATAACAACAGTTAGCATAAGTTTTGCTGGGAGAGATATAGGCTGGATATTAGGAAGAAGTTCTTCACAGAGAGAGTGATTTCCATTGGAATGGGCTGCCCAGGGAGGCAGTGGAGTCACCATCCCTGGAGGTGTTCAAGAAAAGACTGGATGGAGCACTTAGTGCCATTGGATAGGGCTGTGATAGGTTGGACTGGCCGATCTTGGAGGTATCTTCCAACCTGGCTTATTGTATTGTATTGTATCCTCTTCTCTTCTCTTCTCTTCTCTTCTCTTCTCTTCTCTTCTCTTCTCTTCTCTTCTCTTCTCTTCTCTTCTCTTCTCTTCTCTTCTCTTCTCTTCTCTTCTCTTCTCTTCTCTTCACTTCTCATCTCTTCTCATCTATTCACTTCTCTTCT